>CM031242.1:731983480-732503903 GCA_018340775.1 Taxus wallichiana var. yunnanensis
ATCTTCTTGTTATTTGTGTTTGTTTATCATTACATATTGTATCTTATATATTTTTGATATTATCTTATTGATCTCAATCCTATAATTAAGATTTAATTTCGTTAAATCAAAACATAGAAATTCGAGTGAAATTGTCTTTTGTCCAAGAATGTATGAATTGTGGTCATGATTGTACTATATGATTTTCATCTTGTTTGAATTCTACCACATTTCAAAGATTCGTAACCTTTTTGAGGATTTGATCCCTATGAAAATATGTTCTTGTATCCTATAATCTATTTATATTTGTAGAAATACCATGTTGAATGCCCCCTCTTTTGAGGTGCATGTGATAAAACATTTGAGTGCATGGCTCAAAAGAGTAGATGTGTACCCATGTACTATATGTATAATGATTTGTAGAAGTAAATTAAATGTTGAATTCATGGCCATCTTGGAAAATTTGTACCTACAAAAGTGGTTGTGCATGGTGGCAACCATGGCATGAAAATTAAGCGACAAACACACATGTAAAATAACTTGTAATAATAGATAATAATAACAATCATGTCATACTCCATAGTAAAACAAGTTATAGAATCAACTAGTAATCATTTCAAAATCCATAGTAAAAACAGATGGTGTAATCATCGGTGTAAGTTAGACACAACAAAGTAATAGAAATAGTAGTGTACAATTGAGTGAATAGTAACATATAGAACTATAGTCATATATATCCATAAAGACACAAACATAGGACACCCACAATGTCACAAGACAATCATAATAAAAGGCACAATGTGCCACATTTAGAGAAACAAGTGTATATATGCAAAATAGGCATGAAGCCACAAACATGGGACACCCACAATGTCATAAGACAAGTAAGGCCCTTAGGCCGTATAAAACAAACACTCACAACATTGTAAACAAAGAAGGCAATCAAGTGAATCCATATATTGAGAAACCATAGAATGAATCTATATAAATAAGTAGTGAAAACAATATAGAAAGCAAGTGTAACAACTAACAATAGTAATAACAGAGATAACAAGATAGGTTAACACTACATAAAACAAATGTTAGTTCCATTAATCTAATAGATAACAATAAACAATATGTATGTAAACAAGCATGATGAGGAATGTGTAAAGTAACATATAATGAAATAAAAGCACCTATAAAGTGTGGAGGATTCCCCCAAGAGAGTAGTGTAAGGAACCAAGTTGACTTCTATCATCATGTAACAATCTATGAGTGTCTTGCATCAAGCTCAAGATACCTCATGAACGCATGTGTGTAAAGAATAGATATGTTATGTATCAAATCAATGTGACAAACATCATGTATAAAGTAACAAAGCTAACCAAGTAAACTAGAACAAGGCTTGATTTTGTATTTTTGCTCATATTTGAATGATTATGTATTATGTGATTATCGGATGTTTTTTATTTTTATGAAATAACTATATACACAAAAGGGGATAACACAAGAACTAGCTGATAAGGGAATCATGAAGAGGCATGTCATGTGCACTAGGTAGAGGAGATGTGAGCCCCTAAAGTGGAAGAAGAGACAAGGATGCTCATACATGTTTCATGTAGAATCCATATTATGTGTCGATGGGGAGTGGGGGTGGGAAGGCCCATAAGAAGTAATCAATGTAGAAGATGATTTCCTCACATGAAGAAGAGGATGTTTGTTTGTGAACAAGTTGTGTGCATCCTATGTGACCAAGGAAGAGACCTATGTATGGGTGTATGATAAGAAATAACATGAGAAGTAGTAGATTAAGTTGTAGATGTATTGTCATAAGGGATGGTGACTATACAAGTCAAGCCAAGTCGGAGGATGGAGGAGATGCAAATGAGATTCCTCTAATCGTAAATGGTCTCAACTAGGGGAATCCCATTTATATCTCCCCATCCTCACGACTTGGCTTGACTCATATAATCACCATCTCTTGACACATGGGTGTAGTATTGATTTAATGAAATTAAATATAATGGAAGGAAATTGTTGATTAGATAGATAAAACAGTAAATACACAAAATCAAGCAAAGAAAATCAAAGCAAGAGTGATAGATAGGGGATAAAAATGAATCAACTTGTAATTGTAGGTCTGGACTGATTCTAGATTGATGAGTAGGTTAGAGAGGCATATTCTGGACTATATTAGTTATGTGTTTGATTCGGAAAGTGACGATCTTAGGGGAAAGGAGTGCCTCGAAGGGGACGGGGTCACCCAGAAGTGTGTTTGTTGCTTAGAATCTGGTTCTTTTTGTGTCGCTAAGTGTCATTCCTTATCCATTGTAGGTTGCATCAAATTCATTGTGTTGCACTGTATGTACAAAATAAACCACGGATACATGCACAGTACTCAAGCACACATTAGATGAATAAAAATATACATATGTGTAAGTCATACTAACATCGGTGGTCACCCTAATATGATTATCACCGAGCGTTGCACTACATTTCAAAATTTATGTAGTTCTTGTGTGTGTGTGATTAAAATAGTGTCCCTTGAGCTAGGATGCCCTAGTAGTAGTCACATAACTTTTCCCAAATTCAAATGTGTTGTATGGAATTCAGAATAAACCTTCCTATGCAGTGAAGTATGTAGTCCAAAATGTAGTCCTTGATGTAGTAGATAGAAAATATTATCTCCTTGTAGTAGTATGTGCCTCTTGAATGCTTCCCCCAATGAGGTTAAATAAGACATGTATATATATGATTCATTTACTTAAGTTTCATCATTAACAAGTGAAAGGCCAACTAAGGGTGATAAAAGAAGACAATAAAGAAGTAAGACCCGAAAGATAGGAAAAAGAGACAAAGAGGACAAAAGCACCTAGAGGGGACAGTAGCACCTGGCGCTCCTGTCCCTAATGGGCGATCCTACATGAGTCGAAGGATAAAATAATGAAAGTAGAGCTGATTAAGATGTCGAGTTGGTATGAAAAAGCGTAATTTTTAAATCGAAACAACAAGCAATAAAGATGAAAAGGATAAAATCAATGTCAAAGCAAAGTAAAGGGGTGTTAATGAGTAATTCTCTTGCTTAGGAATCATGCATATAAATGAAGTATTTAGAGGCTAGATGTACATAGTAAGTGTGTGATTTAGTGACTAAATTTTCCCCCACTTTATGTTGGTGAATAAGGATTTGGTAACATAAAGTAGAAAAGAAAAGTGTACCTTGGAGAGTTGAATGAAAATTTTACTGAGAATAGAGTGCCTATTGGCAAGAAACTTTTCAAGTGGAAAAACTTGTGGATTTATTGCCAACACTCTAGGAATATAAGTCCCTCTACTTAACCGTTGTAGCTTTTGTATATGCATGCACGATAAAATGTGAATTTCTGTGGTGGCCTTTCGACTGGGGATCCAACAAGGGAACTCCACTGACCCTACGGCAAAGCTAGCAAGATACTGCAAGAGAGGACTTTTTCTATAGAGAGGGAAAGGGGAGTGAGAAAAGAGGTAGGAGAACTAATGTTGTAGGTAGGAAATCAGATTCCTATACACACTAGTCAAAAGTATCATCACATGCATTTATGAGAAGAAACAACTTTGTAAGCATCATTAAGACCAAATGAAATTTGATGAACACAAAGTATCAAGAAATCTCTTAGTCAAAGAAAGCTATAAACTCCTTCTTGTATTAATTTCTCAAACAAAAGTTGTACATAGTGGAGAAATGGAGGAAATTGAGAAGGGGGAGGAAGAATTTGGCTATCTCCTTTTTTCTCTCAAGGTAGAATACACTCTTGAGCTTACAAAATTAATGACCAACCCTTTAAAATGGGAATGGCTTTACAATTTATAGAATAGACATGGCTCCTCATCTTCCTCATGACCTTCCATATGCCTTATTTCTAACTTTAGACTATTCATATTCCTACAAAATATTTAAGTCCCTTTTATAAAATCAAGGCGACTTAATTTACATTATGTTTCTAAAGTCACTTTTAAGTGACTTAAAGGCATATCAAAAAGTGCAAACCCCAACGAAGAATTAGAACATTTGAAAGTGAGAGAAAGTTTAGGGGAAAAGGAGAGAGAAAGAGAGAGAGAGAAGAAGAAGAGGGGATGTCGTTCTCCCGATGAAGTATGTTGATCCTCATCGATGGAAAGCTCCAAATGCGGTGAAACTCCTTCCAATTAGCTCATGAACACTCGCCAAGTTAAATGAACTAAGATGGATCTCAAATTCCCTATGAAAAATTTATAGAATGATCTTGAGCAATGATTTCCCCCTGAATGATTATCCGTGTACGTCCCATTGTGCCAAAACTGCTCTTTGAGTGTAACTTACTATTTTTAGTAAGTGTGAATTGTGAGCCGAGATGACCTTTTTGATGACCTTGCCTGTGATGCTCCCTATGTGTTTACCACCTTCTTCATATCCTCTTCAAATGGTGGATTACCTAAAGTAACATACCCCTACACAGGAAGGCATGCTATTTTTAGTAAGTGTGTCGCGGATGTCAGGATGTGACAAAACAAGTCTTGAAACTTTTGGGTTTTATTCTGGGGTTCCACGCTCCGCGTTTGAGTAACTCCTTCATCTAAACAAGTGGGAAAATAATATTTTCATGGCGTGAGAAAAATATTGACAAAAACACATCCCTCCATATCGCTAAAATATAGGGTCTTTATGGCGCAAAAACTAGTTCACGCGAAACTAGATTTTTCAACGATCATCCCCTCCAATTTTCGCACGATTTCACCCATTGGAACCTTGGGAGTTGAAGAGGTAGCTCACTGCATTTTTCATAGATGTTCTTCATGTGATAGGGTAGAACTCTGATGAAAACACAGTCCTCCATATCCCTAAAAAATATGGGCTTCATGGCGTAAAAACTAGTTCACGTGAAACTAGATTTTTCAACGGTCATTCCCTCCTATTTTCGTGCGATTTTGCCCACTGGAACCCTGAGAAGTGGAGAGGTAGCTCGCTGATTTTTTCCACTACTATGTCATGGTGGCCATTAATGGAGCTTTAAATTTTCAGGTATATATTTTTTCTCCGTTTGCGATGAAATGAATTCCATTGTGATAGGTTTTTGCTTCTGGTGCTTCACGTGAAATTCTACTTCCATCGGCGGCCCAGTTTAATAGGAAATTAAACTTTTTGTTCGTGGAGCTGGAAGTGAAATTTTTTCAATGTGAGCATTCCTTGCTACAAATTGGAGGTTTGAATATGAGTTTTTAATGGCCTTCAAGAAAGAATAACTCAGCAATATATGGTTTGTTAATCCGTGCACCGATTTGCAAGATATCTTCAAATCTTCATTTTATAGCAGTGGGAATTTCCACTGTTCTTCTTCTCAATTTTCCATTTCTTTTCTTATCTAGATGAATTTTCCTTATAAGACCTATGTTCCATCATGGAGTGAAGGATAATGTGTTGTGATGGATCTGGTTCAATCTTTGGAAATGGTGGAGTGAGGTGTTCTCTGCAACTTTTCTTAATGCAGTGAGAAGCAACAAGAAGCAGCAAGTGAAGCACCAACAGTTAGAAAAAAATTCAAATTTTTGAGTTGGATTTGGGTGCAATTTTTTTCCTTAATTTCCATGACCCGGGGATGTGAGGGACATCAATTTCCATGATGAACAATATGGTGACACGTGGCGCGCAATCCGATGGCAAGGAATGAGTGCTCCAAAATCAGCTTTAAAGTGTCGAGGGGCTAGAAGCAGTCACGTGGGTGACCAAAAGTCTCTCCATAGGGTCTATGTGCATTTTTCCATGTTTTATTTCCCTGACCTTAGGGACATGAGGGACATCAAATTCCACACGGTGGTCTGGAGCTGACATGTGGCACTTGATCCGATGGTAGGGAATGGATGCTCCAAAAATGCACACAGGGTGAGCACATTTTCCCAAGGTTGGTTTACTGACCTCAAGGACGTCGAGGACATGAAATCCGTCGGAGTTCTTGGTGTTGACACGTGTCCTCCTAAAAATTGACTAACTCCTGAATTGCCTTTGAGAGGGCAACTTGGAATGATGATAACTTGAGCTCCTGGTGGAATTTCTTGGTGAAATTTTATATGATCCTAACTAGAAATGGAATTTTTAATCCAATGGTGTTGGTATCATGTATTTATTCATTCATTTTATCCATAAAAAATCTGAATTTTTATTTGGTACTCCACTTGTTCCTGAGAAAAACTACCTGAAAACCCTATGCACCAAGGTGTTGTGAAAAATATAATTTCAACATAAAGTATGAATTGGAATCCTCTTTACATTTTTTTTTTTTGTTTTTACTCCTAACTTAATCCAGAGCTCCCAGAATCACCTTTTGAAGCTCAGCAGTTGTTTTGGCATGTGCACTAACTAGGCTTATGAACCCTAATTGCAGCGAAAGCGCCCAGCTTCTCTAAGACCTTCCAAAATATTCCTGAAACATCTCCATGATGTCCCAAGACATTTGTATCACCTCCACACCCACTTATCCTCTTCTTCTCTACTCCATGAGGTTGTTCCAGCTCTAGGAAGGCCAGTGATAGCCTTTCCCACAACTACTTGTAGCTTGCAAATGAACTCCTAAAATCACCTAGGGGGAATGAATTGACTTTCCTAAATCACTTATGGGGATAAGATAACATTAATTTAGAGGTCACTTGGAATGATTGGATAGATTTGGGGTGCCTTGGAATGATAGGACTAGAAAATTTTGGTACAGGGGTATAGTTGTCATGCTTGGAAATTTTCAATTTCCCTATTACACATTTGCACGAAAAATAGTGTTGAATGAGTGTTATAGTGATCGAATGAAATAGTAAAAGATGTGGACGATAAAATTCTAAGTATAAGGAAGGATAAAGATCCCATGGGGTGACCTTTACATGCATAGAGTGATAATGATGCATGTGTGTAGTTCCTTGAAATGTCATCTTTATCGGAGCATGCTTGAGATTTGCTTCATTTTTACTTGTGTGTTTTGCCTTCATGGGATAGGATAGGATCGACAAAAGAAAACAAGTGTATTCAATGCTCTAACTAAATGCAATTGAAGTTTAACTTGGAAAATATGTAAAAAAAAAATGGAAAAGCTAAACCAATGGGTTGGAGTACACCTGGAGTGTTGAAAGAGAGAGATAGAAATTTGTTCCCTTCTTGTAGACCCAAGGCTTAAGAGATGGTTGGAATGACATTAAGGATTTGGGAATATTATCACCAAACTATGGATTTGAGTGTCCTGATGCTAGACTTTGGATTTAGGTGTCATCTCACTACTAAGGGAAAGTGTATTGGGAGAGTGGTCTATTTTTTCCTCCAACCATTAACGCTTCCTTCTATATAATTGTTACTGTAAATGATCACAAACCTGATTTGTAACTTGCCTCGAGGTGACACAAAGGCACTAGGCATATCATTTTCTTGCATATTCCCTAGGTTTCATTCCCTTATTTAGTTCCTACTTTGGTTCTTAGATTAGTAGTTAGTTCTGTTAGTGACTAATTGCAATCTAAAAGCTGGTTGTTAATGCTTGTTGAAAGCGGAGAAAATTGTGATTGTGTAACTAATTTGTAACTATTTTTTCCCCTAGGAGAGGAGTGCCCATGTGGGACACTAGTGCCCAGGCATTCTTTGTTTGATCTAGGTGTTTTTATCCATGCTAATAATTTTAGCCAAATCTATTTCTCGGCCTTGTTACGTAATTGATTTATGTTTTGTTCTTATTGGCTATGTTTCAGAATGCTTTTTGTGACTATTGGAAGGGTGAAAATGTTCACTGGTGTTTTCCCCACTTTTTAGGGTGTGTGAGATGAAAAAATGTGAATAGATCCCAAATGAGGAAGACTAAAACTGATGTGCACATTTGATAAAGGCATCTTGTAGGGGAATAGGGATTAAACATGGTAGTTACCATGGTGCAAACAAAATAAGGAAAATGCTAAAGATACAAGTGTTAGTGAAAAATAAGCAATGCACACTAAAATGAAAAGTACTAAAAGCATATAGGAAAACAACAAACAAGGACTCAACAAGTAGCTAGTTACATACATGGGACACCACTCAGGATGTTACAAGACAATCAAACCTATCAAGGCTTGTCCAAATAAGGAAATCAAGAAAACATAGGGTATATCCCGCAAACAATGACAAATAAGGTACAAGAAAATTATATAACCATTATTGGAAGGAGTCCTACAAGGAAAAATATACATATGAAACACTCGTTAACTATGTTATGGAATATAAATTTTATGTGAAAATGTGATATATGAATATAGGAATGAAAATGTGAAATATAGCAATGATAGAACCTGATAGTAAGTGGGGAAAATTAAATGCCCCGGGAGCCTCAATGGGACTAGTAATTGATAGGATCAAGAATCATACTTCATGTAACAACCTATAAGTTACCTACATTCACCTCAAGATACAATGTGAACGCACATTTGTGTATTAAAAATAATAAAGCATTCTATGAACCGTAGTAACATGATAAGAAAAGGTACAACATATAGTTGTATAAGCGGGAAGAATGCATCCAATTAAGTTCTAAGCTACTATTCATTTATTTTCCATGTCATCAGGTGGTGTGGGGGAATTAGGATGACCCCAAATGTGAATTCCAAAATGATCTATGCAATGAGAGTATGAGGCAAGGGCCCATGATCAAGCTGATGTAAAAGAACTATGCATGTGAACATGTTCTAGGATCTGATGGTCATGGGAGAGTGCATGAGGCCAGTATATGAAATAGGTCTAGATTGAGCATGTGGAGAAATAGAGTGTGAAATATGTCTATATGGATTATGTGAAACATGTGACCTATATGAAGAAGTGTACCTATGAAGTGGGCTATGGGATCTAGTGAAGCAATAAGGTCGATGAGTAGTAGCCATATGTGAAGTAAACTGATATGGATGTGTAAAAGGTCTGCTGATAGAAAGCGAGGGCTCGAGATACCATAGGATATTCCAAGGCTAAGAAGCCATCATGAATAGCAAAAGATACACTAGGATTAGAATCAACGAATATGGGATGGTCGGAGGAGCTAAGGACAAAGGTGTATGTGTTTTGCAAATGTAAAAATATGAACACATGTGAATCATGAGGTAAATATCTAATGTCACATGAAATTTCATGTACCATAGTATGCATAGTCATGCATGCAGAGAAAATAGAATAGGTGTAACATTGAGAAGCAAAAGAGATACCAGAGAATGATGACAACATAGTGAGGGAAAACCCTATAGAGTACAAGATCCCAATGGTATGAGTAGGAAGTGTATAAGAAATAAGAGTGTGTCCATTAGTAGAAAGTAGAATAGATTAACTTTGGGATCATTGGCAATAATGGAAGGAGTAACGATCAAGATGTGATTCAAAATATATGTAACATATGTAATGTTGGGAGTATCATCGATGCAATGGTGAGCAATATGTGTAATTTGAGAAGATTATAAGAAATAAAGTAGTGTGAACTAGCCATTTGTGATCATAGACAAAAATGTAGAAAGATGGGAATGGATGGCCCCACAAATGTAACAAGATAAGGTGTATCCATAGTGAATGAATCATGTATAATATATTAGAAAGCGGGATCATAAAGAATCATTGTAAAGTTATCATACGGTGCTCTAACTTGTGATGAGGAAGATGCGAGAAATAGATGTAACATTAGAAGCAAAAAGCATACGATCAATAAATTACATCGAGAATGAGACATAATGAGAGGAGTATCGGGGTGCTAATAGAAAATTTATCTTGTAAATCAATAGTGTTAGGAAATAAGGGATAAAATATATGGAACAATCCCTCACAAAATTGCAACAGTAGAAACTAATATGCAGAAAATATTACAAATCTCAAATAAAAGTGTAGAATAAAGATAGCACAACACAAAGAGATAGTATTTAATGTGGCTCACCCAATTTGGGCTACGTCCACCAAGAATCACTTGCTCATATTTTATTACAAGTCATCTCTCTCTCAATACAATACCCAGATCTATTTGGAGCTATGCTCAACAAACTCTACAGAATTCACACCCTAATTCAAACACATCGCAATGTTACATCAACCCTACCATATACACAAAACCACATAAGTAGAAAATTGTTTTATTAGTTTTACAAAACCATGGGTATCAAAACCATGGGTGAAAACTTTCTATAAACGTATGGGTCAAAAATCTCACCCATATGAGAAAATCACATTTCTGGTATATCGGGCATGTTTTTCAAAGCCATAAAAAAATTCTCTCAGTGAGACAATTGTGGAAAGTGTATAGTACTCTTAGTGTAAAATCTTCAACATTTTCACACATGAAAACAGGATCCACAACCTAACAATATCCCAATTGGAGACTAGTTTTCCTCTAAGCAAGCTTCTTAACCCTTCACTAGTTTCCGTGAAGACCAACCAAAGTTGAACACAGCTTTGAGCTTTTTCCCTTGTGACCACATTGCTCATCATTTCTACAGGATTTTGACTGGTATGAATCTTCTCCGGCTTCAACTTCTCTTCCTCCAAAGTTTTCCTGATGAAATGGTACCTAAGTTGTATATGCTTTGTCCTAGAGTGGAAAGCGAGTTCTTAGCTAGGTGTATAACACTCGATTATCATTACGCAGCGTCCCTTCCTCCCTTTATGTCCCAACTCCTCAAGTAATTTTTGTATCCAAATCATCTCTTTACTTGCCTCTATGGCAGCAACATACTCAACCTCCGTGGTTGACAAAGCCACCATCTTACGTAGTCCTGAAATTCAGCTCATTGTTGTCCTACCTACGGTGTAAATATAACCGGTCGTGCTCCTCCTGTTGTCTACATCACCAACCATATCTCGACTACATGACCACACGAGTAATTTCTGATCCACCGTGGCAAAAACTCTCCCCATGGTCCATCTCAAATACCGAAGGATCCACTTTATTGTTTTTCATTGATCTCTACCTGGATCACTCATAAATCTAGTCATTGCTCCCACTACATGGGAAATATCGGGCATTGTTCACACCATGGCATACATCAAACTACCAACTCATTGATGAGTAAGGTACCTTGGACATCTAGTTTCTCTCCTACTCTGTCTTGGGACAATGCTTCTTTGATAATTTGAAATGGCATGCCAAAGGAGTCCCAATTCATTTAGCATCCTACATATTAAATTCATCTTTCGTTCCTTCCTATCCCGAGATATCCTCATACCAAGGATTTTTTGGCTGCCCCAAATACTTCATAAGCAAAGGAGTCACTTAGTTGTTTCTCGAGTACTTTTATTTCTCTGCAAGTTTTTACCGCAACCAACATGTCATCCACATACAGACACAGGATAATATAATTGCCATCCTCAAATTTCTTTGTATACATGTAATGATCAAAATGACATCTAATATAACCTTTCTCCATCATGAACCTATAAAATTTATTATACCATTGACATGGAGCTTGTTTCAAGCCATACAAGCTCTTCTTCAATTTGCACATCATCTCCTCTTTACCTTTGACCTCATAGCCCTCTGGTTGTTGCATATATAGATCCTCCTCCAAATCACCATGGAGAAATGCAATCTTTACATCAAGTTTCTCTAAGTGCAAGTCTTCTGCTACAACTATTCCAAGAACAGTTCTAATAAAAGTTATTTTTACTATAGGAGAAAAAATATCATCAAAATATATACCTTTTTTTTGTGCAAACCCCTTGACCAAAGAACCGGGTCTTGTATCTTTTCTTGCTTCCTTCTTCCTCTTTGACTTTGTACACCCACTTGTTACGTAATACTCTTTTTCCTTTGAGTAGCTTCACCAAATCCCATGTTTGGTTCTCCATGAGAGCTTGATGCTCGTCATCCATTCCTTTCTCCCACGTCTTCGTAGCATCTACCTGCATTTCTTCATCAAAGCTATGTGGCTCTCCAATTTCAGTAAGAAGTAATAAATAATAAAGAGAAGAGAAAAACGTGCGGGTTCTCTTCTTGCCCTAGAAGACCTCCTCAATATAGGAGTTTGGGTTTCATGTTAAGGATGTTCTGAACCGATTCATGACTCACTTTCCCATCTAGAATATCCTCTACTATTGCATATTATTTCTTGGATTCTTCCCTATTTTCCTGCAATTGCTACTTATACATGAATTTCTCATTAAAGACCACATCCCTAGATCGAATGATTTTCTTGTCCTTAATACTCCAACATTTATATCCAAATTCATCACCACCATAACCAATGAAAGTACATTTTTCTGATTTAGCCTCTAGCTTTGTCCTATCATCCTTGTCTATATGGAAAAAACCTCACATATAAAAGGCGTAAGAAATGAATAATCAACTTTCTTACCATACCAAGCCCTGCTCGGGTATGTCTCCATCCAAGGCACTTGAGGGTCCTCCATTTATCAAGTACACATATGTGCTCACCACTTCTACCCAAAAAGAAAGAGGCAATCATGCATGTAACCTCATGCTCCTATCATGTTCCATTATTTTTATGTTCATCCTTTCTAACACCCCATTTTGTTGTGGAGTTCCTAGAACCATCTTTTTCCTCTGATTCCATTCTTAGAACAATAATCATCAAATTCATTGTTACAATACTCCCCTCCATTATTTGACCTAAGACATTTTATCTTAAGACCTATTTCATTCTCTACCAAGGCTTTCCATTTAAAAAAAGTGTCAAATACATCATATTTGTTTCTAATAAAATAAACCCAAACTTTCCTTGTTGCATCATCTATAAAAGTAACATAATAACTTGAACCCCTAAGAGATGATACCGAGCTATCCCCCACACATCATAATGCACCAGCTCTAACTTACTTTCTTTCTTTGTAGGTCCAACCTTGAGAAACCTTACTCACTTTTGTTTCTCATATATGCAGTCCTCACAGAACTCCAAACTTGTTTTACGTATATCCAGGAAAATCCTTCTTTATGATCTCTAGACATTGAACCAAACTTGCACAAGAAATAATTATGAGAATAATTAATTTCACACACACAAATATATTTCTTCTCTATATTCATTGTAATACCCCTTACATATATACAAGAGAGGAATTCCTATTATTAAGGAATCTCTTAGAACCTACAATATCTCCTAATCTCCTATATTTGTGAGTTAGCTCAACAACTATACTCACGTATAATATAATAGCAAACTACTATATTCGAACTATTGTTATATTATTTTTAAACATAAAAATATTATAAAAAACATATATAAGTGAGTTATATTTTACCCTATGGTAAATAACCCACAATATTCATGTGAACATTAACATTTCTAACAGATCTCCATGCCCTTATGGCTCATATGATCGAACCTATAGTGCCACAAAGTTGTATCTACTTTTGAAGCCACAAGATTACAAACATTAGTGCTATAAGTGGTTAAATAAAATGTTCCAACCTTCTTAGCTCTTGCCACCACAAGAGCACCCTTGGTAACCTTCCAAGAGTCTATTGTAAATATCACAATACAATGATCATTTCCCAACTTCCCTTCCGATATCAAATTTTGTCTTAATGTAGGCACATGTCGAAATCCTTCAATAGCTAATTATTCCCATTCGCATCTTAACCGAACATAACCTTTTCCAACTATGTTTTAGGGCTCATCATCACCAAGAAAAACATGCCCAAAATCTCCTTGAACATAATCAACAAAATAATGCCTATATGGAGTAGCATGGAAATAAGCCCCCAAATCTAAAACCCAAGATTCAATAATATTATACAAAGAAAGAATCAAAGCATCGACCTACATTACTTGTTGCCACAATTGCCTCCTTGTTGTCTTCATGTTGTTTCTTATCATCTCAAAGCTCCCAACAATCCTTCTTTACATGCTCATACTTTCCACAATGCCAACATACTATCTTGCTTTTGGATTTTTACCTTGCCTGATCCTTCGATTTTCCACGGATTCCTCTATTCTTTTGTCTCCCTCTAGTTTCCACTGTCAAAGAATTCCCTAAAGTAGAATATTCCTAGAGATTTTTCTTCACATTTCCTCTCTTAGAATCACCCCTACATCATCCTCAAACTTCAACTTTGAGTTAGTTGAACTGAGTTGCTTATTATCATTACCAAGCTATTCCAACTCTCGAGTTAAGAGCACGTGAGAATTAATCAAGCACTAAATTCTTCATCAAATTCTATTGTAATGAAGCTATCATATTTACAACCGTATTAAAATCATTTAAATAATCTGCTATTGAACCATTCTTATACATCTTCATATTAAACAACTTTTCATTAAAAATATCTTATTAGGGGCGAGAGGGTTTTTCCTACAACTTCCATAATGCATCCATCGGTTCTTTTGTATTTTTACCTTTGAAACAATAAATAATACCGAAGATGCAAGAGACATCTAGATTGTCCCAAGTGCCTTCCTATCCAGCCAAATCTCATTTTTCATTTGTCATGTTTAAGGGTTTATTCATCTTCTCGGATAGTGGAATATAAAGATCTTTCTGATAAAGGTAATCTTCCATCTGCATCTTCCAAAGACTGAAATTCTGCCCATTGAATTTATTAACCCTTGATCTTCCATTATCTGCCATAGCTCCCACTCAAGCTAAAATATTTCCCTACAATTCAACACTTCAACAAACCAAACTAGGCTTTAATACCAATTGTTAGGAAATAAGGGGTAAATATATATGGAACAATCCCTCACAGAATCGCAACTGTAGAAACTAATATGTAGAAAATATTACATATCTCAAATAAAATTGTAGAATAAAAATAATACAACACAAAGAGACGGTATTTAATGTGGTTCACCCAATTTGGACTACGTCCACCAAGAATCACTTGCTCAAATTTTATTACAAGCCACCACTCTCTCAATACAATACCCATATTTGTAACATAACGATCAAGACATGATTCAAATTATGTGTAACGTATGTAATGTTGGGAGTATCATCGGTAGAAATGGTGAGCAATATGTGTAATTTGACAAGGTTATAAGAAATAAAGTAGTGTGAACTAGCCATTGTGATCATAGACAAAATGTATAAAGAGGGAATGGGTGGCCCCATGAATGCAACAAGATAATGTGTATCCATAATGAATGAATCATGCATAAGATATTAAAAAGTGGGAGCACAAGTAATCATTGTAAAATTATCATGCGGTGCTCTAACTTGTGATGAGGAAGATGCAGAAATAGATGTAACATTGGAAGCACAAAGCATACGATCAATAAAAGTATTAATAAAAGTACATAGAGAATGAGACATAATGAGAGGAGTATCATGGGTGCTAATAGAAAATTTATCTTGTAAATCAATAGCACTAGGGTGTATCCCAAGAGGAGAAGGATGTGCAATGTAGGTAGTGGCATCAACATCATGTATGGGAGGATTATCACAAGGAGTAACAACATGAGGTGTGGAATCTACTATAACAGTATCCATGAAAGAAGGTGTAGCAAGGGCCTAGGTAGAAAGAAGTGTATACATAGTATGTAACCAAGGATGGCCTAGAAGGATAGTATAAGGGACATCATGAGGCATAATGTGACATAGAACATCAAGAGTACAAGATCCCATAGTAAGGAGAAGATATATTTTCCTAATACTTTCTTAGGGGTGTTATCAAATCCAAATATATGTGGGGAGATGGATTCAAATCAACAATAGAAAGGCCTATTTGATGGAGAAAGGAAAGATTGCATATATTAAGACTAGAGCCAAGATCAACTAGGACATGTTTAACAAGCACATTATGAATTTGAACTGGAATATAGAATGGGAAGAATTTTCATCAAGTATATGGTTAGCCATAAAATAATTTTACACAAGCAATCCAATCAGACAAATAAATTTGTATGGAAAGTGATGTTGATCAAAAAGTAACTATCATCGATCAATAAAATGACAACATCTTGAAAGGGAATTTGAATTTTGTAAAAAAAAGAGGCTTTTTTAATGTTATAAATTGAAAGAAAAACCTCCAAGGGATTTAGCCAAAACTGTATATTTTTTGAATTAGGCCTTAATTAGGGGTGTTGGTGAGAAAAATTGTCAGGTGGAAAAATCTGTGGGTTTCTTGCCAACGCTCTAGGAATCTAAGTCCCTCTACTTAGACAACGGTGCGGCTAAATATTTACATGTGAGTGAAAAGGTGGATTTTCTGGTGGCCTTGCAATTGGGGATCCAACAGGGGCACTCCACTGACCCTTGTGGAAAATATAGAAATTTCTTGCTAGAGAGGACTTTGTCTGTAAAACGGGAAAGAGGAGTGAGAAATAAGATAGGAGAACTAATGTTACAGGTAGAAAATCATATTCCTACACACACTAGTTATAAATTTCAACACATGAATTTATGAGAAGAAACAACTCTACAAATAGCAATAAGACCGATTAGAATTTATGAGCACAAAGTATCAATAAATCCCTCAGTCAAAAAAGGCTAGAAACTCCTCCTTCTTGTATTGATTGCTTAAACAAAATTTGTACATAGTGTGTGAATGGAGGAAAACTAGTGAGGGGGAAATGGAAGAAAATGGCTATCTCTTTTGTTCTCTCAAAGTACAATACACTCTTGAGTTTACAAAATCAATCACCAACCCTTTGAAATGGGAATGGATTTACAATTTATAGGAAGAGAAAAGACTCTTCATATAACCCCATTGACCCTTCATATGCCTTGAAACTTTTCACATTCTTAGGAAAACTTTAAGTCCCCTTTTATAACTTAAGGGTGACTTATTACATTGAAAATAAAGTCATTTTTAATTACTTAAGGCATTATGAAAAAGTGCAACCCCTAACGCAAAATTAGAACATTGAGAAGAGAGAGAAAGTTAGGGGGAGAGAAGAGAGAGAGCGCAGAAAGAAGAAGGAAGAATGACAGCGGCGATTTACGAAAGACTATGCCTTCGATAAATTACGTTAATCCCTCTAGATGACTTGATGGAATGCTCCAATGTGATGAACTTTGAATGTCTAAACTCTTTGCACCCTAAGAAACTCCTTCATCTTGGCTCATGGATACTTGCCAAGTTGAATGAATTGTTCCACCGATGACCACAACTCCCACCCTATGTATGATATACATGTGACCCGAACCATGTAGTGAGTGTCAAAAGACATTTTCGATTTCCCTGGGATGGATATCAAATTCCCTTTGATAAATGCACATGGATGATCCCCTTATGTTCCATTATGCCAAAACTACCCTCTGAGTGTAACTTACTATTAATAGCAAGTTCCTAGATGGAAGACTTACTATTTTTAGTAATAGGTGATTTTTGCCTCTTCTTAACCATCCTAATGCAATGAACTCCCTTGTTCACTTCTTCGCACACTACCTTCACCTTGACCACTTATTGGGGTGACATACTATTTTTAGTAAGCACCCACATAGGGGCTTATTATTTTTAGTAAGTGTATGTTTTCATTGTTTTCTACTCCATACAATCATTCCGGATTCCTGGTGATCTTCAATGCACACTTGCCTTCGCCACATCCACTTTTCTTTGATGACTTTCCAAACATAGCAAGTTTGTATGGGAAAACTTACTATCTTGGAAAGTGGATTTCAGTGTTCGGTTTGCAACGAAACATATTTTTGGACTTGAATCATCATCGTGGTCCCGTCCTCCAAATTTCACTTGATTTCTCCCACTAGAATGCTTGGAAATAAAATTTAAAATTTTCACCTGATAGTGGCTTCGAGCATGGAGCTACCATGGCAGCCATTAATGGAGCTCAAAATTTATAGGTCTGGTTTTTGTCTCGATCATGATGAAATCAACTCTGTTGTGATAGGTTTTTCATTTGGAGTTCGTGTGCAAAGTTTTAACTCGTTTCTATTGTCGGATTGATGGGAAATCTGACGAATGTGAGCTAGGACACGAGAAGGAGTTTTTGTTGGAAAAAATGATTCAGCACACCATTCGAGCTCTCGTTTGTTGCATCTTTCTCATCTTGAAAAATGATGAAGTCTGCAAAAGATGACATCTCAATCCGTTGAATGGTTTGAAAGATATGAACCATTCTTTGTTGGATGACTTCGAGGGTTTCTTGAAAAAACTTCATTTCTCCACCGTTTTGATCCGTTATTTTTGTATTTTTTCTATATTTTGGTATTTTCATATGACTAATGATTTGATGGTGTTGATCCAATGTGAAAATTCTTGCTTTCAGATCCGGCAAAAATTCGAAAGAGTTTCGACAACATATGGAGGCGTGGGGGAAAAATGGCTAAAAAAGAGCTAAGTGTCATATTTATAGTGTGAAAATGGAAGGAGGGAGAGGGAGGGTGCATCTTTGTGTCCATTTTGTCCCTTTGACCAAAGTTATGAAGGGGACATCAATTTCCACTTCACGCCTCATCACAACACCATCGATCATGCATGCGAGGAGAGGAAAGTTCAAAATTAGCTCTCGGGAGCTTAAGCGGCAAATGGGATGTCGCATTGGTGTTTTGGGGACTAAAAAGGGTTGGGTGCATTTTTGTTTCCCCTATTTCCCTTTCTTAAAGGGAAAAAATGGATATGAAATCTGTCAAGCTCCTGAGCCGACACGTGTCCTCTTGAGAAATTGGCTAAGTGTCGAACCTTGAGAGCAAACTTATGAAGGCCGTATCAGGAGTTCTCGATGGAGTTTTTTGGAAAAAATTTAAAATAATTTGACTAAAAATTTCCTTTTTAATCCAATGGTGGGGGTATCAGCTTTTTATTCCTCCATTTAGTCCATGAAAATTCAAATTATTTATATGGATCACTGACAGTGATCCTGGAAAAAACTAGATATAACCCTCCGCACCAAAGTTTTTTTGAAACATTTGATTTCACAATCTTGTAGATATTTAAATTCCCTTTCCGAAAATGTCTTGTTTAGCTCCTAAATCCATCCAGATCTCCTGGAATCACCTCTCGAAGCTCAGCATATGTTTTGACCCTGTGCACATCCTAGGCCTATGAACCCTATTTTTGATGAAACTACCCCAACTCCTCCAAATATTTTCTGAATCTTCCAAAATCAATTCCATGATGTTTTTATACCTTAAATTCATCTCTATGTCATATTTGGATCCTCTTTTCTAATCTAGGGGGTTGCAACACAGGAAGGCGGTGGTAGCCCTTCCCAACACTACCCGAAATAGCATTTTCAAGAACTCCTAAAATCACCTAGGGAGCTGACTTGACTTTCTGATTTTCCTAAGGGACTGATTTAACATCCACCGGGAGGACATTGGGTGATTGGGTAGACACTGGGGTGCCTCGAAAGGGTAAAACTTGAAAATTTGGCCTGAGGGTATCATTATCATACTCGAAAATTGTCAATTTTCTGTTGCACATTTGCATGACAACAAGGGGCAAATTGTAATTTTAAATTTCTAAAAAAATGGGCTCAAAATCTTAGAAAACAAGAAGAGTTTTTCATTAGATATGGAAAAAGGAAAAATAACCTCAAAGGAATTTGAAAATAGAGTCATTATGCTCGAGATATGAAACAAAAGGTGATTTGAAAATTGGGAGCCCTAGAAAGTGACCCAAAGGGTAGGATCAAGCATGAAACCCTAGGAAATTTTTATAGATTTGATTGTATGGTAGGCAATAGATGAAAATCAGATGTGAATCTGAAGATAAGATGCAGATATGAACCCTAATGTAACTAGGGTTTTGGTGTTGAGAAGAATAGATCCAATAAAGAGAATGTAAGGGACGGAGTTCACCAAATGATTTAATGAAATTAAATCTAATGTAAGGACACTTCTGATTAGCTAGATAAAATAGTAAATAAACAAGATAAAGCAAAGGAAATGCAAACAAGAGTATAAATAAGGGATAAATAATTACTTAGCTTGTGACTGTAGGTATGGACTGATTTTGGGTGATGAACAAGTTGCAAAAGTAGCTTCGAACTATATTAGCTCTATGTCTTATTTTGGAAAGTGACATTCTCAAGGATAGGGGCACTGTAAGGGGACATGGCTACCCAGTGTTAGCATATATTTTAGGTGCTAGTTTCTACGTAATTTCTTGGAATATGGTTCTTTCGTGTCACTTATTATCACTCCTTATTCATTTTAGGCCGTATCATATTCATTATGTTGCACCTATACCTACAAAATAAACCCTAGATACCCACATAGTACTTAAGCACACATTAGATGACTACAAATATGAATATTCTTGATTCATACTAGCCTCGATGTAGGGGCATCATCAAAATGCATTAAAATTGATAATTCTTCTTTAATCATGATTGTAGAGGTCAAAGTGAGGGTGATATGGTATGTTCAAGTCATGAGAAGAGGTTTAGGTGGAGTTTTAAAGTTTGAAATTTGAAATTTATGTTTTCCCTCAAAAATTTAATTTAAATTCTAAAAGCATGTAAAAGAGACCATATTGGGTTTCAAGGAGTCTATATGGTCTAAAGTGTGTGGGAGTGAGTCTAGGCATGGAGTAGTGAGTCATAGAGCATATGGGAGACTATGAAGTATTAAGAAAGATGTAAAAATGCTTCATTATGGTGTATGGTCATGTGGTGAGTCATCAAAGTTAGTTAGTTTTCCAAAAATAAGTTGTAAAATAGAATATGATTCGAATGAAAGATTAAGTGAGAGAGAGAGAGAGAGTGGGGAGGTCTCTCGAGGAGAGGAGAGAAGAAACATAAGAGATGGAAGATGGATGAGGAAATATCACAACTTGAGAAGAAGACTGTAATTTTGGACAAATGAATAAGAAAGGTTGATTTTGCAAAGGAAGTTCCATATTTTGCATGCATGAATAATCTTCATCTCTCTGTAATTTTCAAGTTTGTAGGTTTATTAACAATGTTTAGATATCTGCATATGATTAGTGATTTGATAAGATCTAGTTTGAGTAGTTAAATGCCTTGTTTTGGTAATGCAATGGAATCTAGATCACATCAAAGTAGTAAGGACGTGATTGTAATAGCCTTTGCAAAGGCACGTTAATGAGCTTGATTATTTCTAATCTCATGGTAAGAGGCATTAAGGTTTTATTTGCATGTCTTTAAGGTTGAACCACCTTATTCTCCATTGCATGTTTAGTAAACCTCAAGAAAACAAGAATGTACTATGCTTTTCATGATCTAAGCATATCTTGATTTAAAGATATTCGGAAAATGGGAGAAATGTTTAACATTTACAGGAAGATTAAGTTGGTGAGTTCTCAAAATAAATGGTGACTACCTTCTTCAAATAAGGTTTCAAATTCCTTTAACTCTAATTTAGTGGGTTTCACACATACCATGTTTCACGTGTATGTAGACAAAATCATTGGTGTATTGAGTTATTATCCCCATTATCACTTATCACTACTATAACATGACTGTGGAGGAGGGGAAAATAGTCATTGAGGCCAAATTTGAGAGCTTGGAAGTTAAAAATTTTCATTTTATAAATAAATATAGCTTCTCGGGCTTGCACAAGTTACACAGTTAGGGTTTAGAGCAAGTTTAGTGTTTGAAGCCCTTAAGCATCAAGTTTAGGTCTGAAACTTGGTAAAAATCATTAAGAACAATTATTAAGAGATATTTTGTAAAAATTTATATGAAACCATGGATGCATTTTAAGATATTGATGACATTCTAGTTAAAGGACAATGATCGCAGATCATATGCCTACTTAGAAAGGCCAAGTTACTAAGGAAGTAGGGTTTAAAGGTGGGATCCAAACTTGAAACTCGGTATACAACTAGAACATGGAAATGGGTGCCCAAATATGTTTGGGTTGTATTTTGAAACCCCTAAGGTCAAATTTTAAAGCTTGAAAACCATTAATTTAGGGCTAGTAGGAGTTAGAGAGTCAAGAAAGGTGGAATGGTGATTGAGAGAGAAAGAGGAGTTGGCTTGTAAAATTTGACACACACTATATTGGACATAAAGGGTGTTTAGATAAGTTGTCACTTTGTTGTGGGTATACCTATAAGCTTCCAAACATGAACCATGCAAAGTACTTGGTCATAAAAGCACCAAGAGGCAATCTTGAGCAAGATAGGTGCGATGTTTTTATAATTTGCTATCAATTTGATACTTGAATATAACATTTTTTCAAGTGGTAAAACATGGTAAAGGTTTTGAAAGTGTTGTTTAAGGATACAAGGCCTGAAATTGCTTATTTGTGCTAAGAATCTAGAGAAGAAATGTGAAGGAAAAGTTAAAAAAGGTAAGAGTAAATGAAGGTTTTAATGAAATGAGATCATCTTTGTAGTTGAAATGACAAGCGTGAGGTATGTAAATAGGGGTAAGTGATTGATACATACATTTATAGTCAAAAAGATTAGTTTTTGCATGATAGAGTCATTTTAGGCTTCTTTTGAAGATACTCCCTATAGAGCTTGAGTGTAGTTTGGTTTGTAATCTTTCTTAACTTATTAAATGCGCGGAAAATTGATACACCTCTACATCATTTGGTATCCGATCTTGAGATTCTTATTGAAATTTGAATATTGATTTTTGATAATAGTAAATTGTGGCTCACAATTCATTGTGTGAGTGTGTGAATGACAAGTGACATGTTGAAAGAGAAGATTAAGAAGAAGTGGAAGTGTGAGAGTGAAATAAGAGTGAGAAGACACCAAAAGACCAGGTTGGAATCCTAGGTGAGATGTGAAAGAAGAAATAAGAGAAAACTTGCTTGATAAAATAAGAAAAGATAAAATATGGATAGAGAAGAGTTAGTGAGAGAGTTGGTGAAGATGATAAGCCACAAGAAAAGACAAGAAGAGATAGAGAGAAAGAAGAAAGAAGAATCCAAAAAGAAACAAGAAGCAAGAAAGAAAGAAGAGTGGATGCGAAAGAATTCGAGATAATTGAGAAAGGATATAAATAAGCTTGGAGAATTGATGAGAGATGAGGGTGTGATGAAATAATATGTTGGATCTGTGATGAGGAAGAAAGTGAAGTGGCCCATAGAGCTACTTGTGAAGAGAAGATAAAGTATACAATGAAAGAAGCAATCAAGAAAGAGGAAAAGAAGATGAGACAAGAGGAAAAGCAAGAGAAAGAGTTTGTTAAGAAAATGAATGAAGAAAAGAGCCATGTAGAGTTCTTAGAACCAATCAAGAACCATGGATGTGTGATGCCTAGGTGGATGCAAAAACCAGCAACAAAGAGAGAAGAGATCAAGCAAAAACAAATGAATGAAAGGACAAGAGAAAAAAAAACAAGAGAGAGAATTCAGACCTTATGAGACATCAAGAAATGCACAAAGGACCGAGGATGGTATGAAAAAGAAAGGAAACCAATATGGTGCAGGGAAAAGAGAATGAAAATATGAAAGAGGATGATGAACTCTTGCAAAACAAGCAAATTTCAGAGGCTAAAGAAGCGAGGCAAGCAAATAATGAAGACAATGTGAGAAAAATTGAAGGTTTACCAATTGATATTGATGGTGCTTTGAGTGAATTCCTTGAAATTGTATAAAAATATGATTCTAACAATTCATTTGAGAAGCATGCTAACAAGAAAGGATGTAATGAGTCTTTCATGGGTGAAATGTATGAACTATTGCAAGATTTATTGTGTGTGATGGATGAAGAAAAGAAAAATGCAGTAATAGTTGAGAATGCAATGAAATCTTGGGAAAATAAATATTCAAATGAGGTAAAGGAAGAAATAGATACAAACTTGGAGCAAGTTTATGTGGTGAAGAAAATGAATGAACAAGCAAATAGGTGAGGAAATGAATACCATGACATGGAAAATGGTGGAGATGGAGAAGGTGAAAAAACATGAAGAACAATGTGTATTTCTTGTTGTTATGTTTATTTTTGTAGGTACAAAGGATGGAATCTTGAGAATGATGAAGGTGGAGATGGAACTCAAGAAAAAGGAAGCAATGTCAAGGAAAATGCAAGGATAAGGAGCAAGATATGGGATCCAAGTGGACATGAGGCAAAAAAAGAAAGTGGAAGTAAGAAGGAATGACAAGGGTGTGAAAAGAAGATGAAGACTCAACTAAAGACGTGGCTATACAAAAAAAAGGACATGGTCATTTTGTCCACCTTGGTAGTATGATGCAAGGGCATCATACTAAAGGCATTAAAATTAAGAATTGTTATTTAATAATAGTTGTAAAGGTCAAAGTGAGGGTGATAGGGTATGTTCAAGTCATGAGAAGAGGTTTACATGGAGTTTTATTTGAAATTTCAAATTTATGTTTTCCCTCCTGTTGTCACTTCCCAAGAGTTGTAAACTTTCTTCTTCATTTTTTAAAATTTTTGGGGAAAGTGACTATTAAAATGCTCTTGTAAAGGTCCCCTAAGAAAGAGCTAATTTCAAATAGCTATTCATTTTTATAAATTTTGAGTTTTTGAGGCTTTTTTTTTGTTATGCGGGTATTTCGGGTTTTTGTCCCTCATGTCCCAAGTTCCCTCGGCCTCTTGTTCCCTAATTTCTTGATTTTTCCACATAGTCATGCTTTTCCTCTATTTTTGGTCATTTCAGATTTTGGAGAAATCATGTCCCGATGTCCCAAGGATTTTCTGTGCGAATTTTTCTAACTTACCCGATCCCAATGTATTGCAAACATTTTTGTTTTTCATGTCCCGCATGTCCCAAGCATTCTCGACCTCCATTTCCCACAAGACAGCTTTTGCCACTTTTTATTCATCTGCGGCTATTTCAACTTTGTTCGTCCCACATGTCCTGCCATCCCTTGAGTCAGTTGTGCACATTTTCTCTGCCTTTTCCCATTCCTATTCAAATCAGGTGTTTCAGCTTATCGTGTCCCAGATATCCCAATGTCCCATGAGCCAATTGTGCACATTTGTTCTGCCTTTTCGCTTTTCATTGTCTTAGGTCAGCATAGAGTATTTATTACCTCATTTATTTCACCTTGCTAACCTACTTGAATCAAGATGTGCATAAATAGTCGGGGTAATTGGTTGTTTTACCATCTCACTTGTATTTTCTAAAATCCTTTCAGTTTCTCCCTCTCCACTATTTGTAGTTGTGGTCGAGTCCTGCCCCATTATTTTTCAAATTTGTAGGTACAAGGAAGTTGTGAATCATCAAAGCATAGCTCGGAGAACTAAGGAATTTTATCTCACAGAGACCTTCTGCTCCTGCCATAAAATGAAGATCAATTACAAGGGACACGAGCACCTATCCTCTTTGAGACAAATGGCTATACCAAAGATAGGTGATAGCGAGGCTCAACACCTTGATTTGGATGATTTCTGGGCATGCATTAATTTTCAAAACCCTTCTCCCATCGCTCAGCTAATTAAGGAGAGTGGAATTACAGAGGCGGGGGTTTTCCAATTTCTTTCCAATGTGTCGATACAAAGTGTTAGCTGTGGGTCATGTTTCAATCCAGAGACAAAGGAAATTGTTGACCCTCAAGGAAAAGTAGTGGCTCAACTTGATGAAAATTGTATTAGCACTACTTTTAGAATCCCCACGATTGAAGGCTCAAACATTCTTACAGAGATCAGGCACATCTTCTTTTTATCAAGACAGTGAATGGTATAAGAGTAGAGTGGCCAAGTCTTGGTTTAAGAACCCAAAGAAAGGAGCCTCAAGGCTGCCCAAAACAATGTACAAGGTTGATTTCAATGAAGAATTATCAGATGTTATCACTCTCCTTTCTAGGATAATGGGAATTCCCTCCACCAATGAATTTTATTATTGGATGTGCCCTTATATCAATATTATATGTGAAGGAAAGTAAAGTTTTAATTGGACAGGAATAATATGTGACAACCTGATAGAACAACTTGCAAATGTTCAAAGGACTCAGACTTTTTACATGACCTCTTATCTGATGTACACCATTGCCACTTACAGAGAATGGTTGGGTTTCTCCCCTATTGAAGACAAGAAAGATGTTCCTATCTATGTGTATCGTCCATAGTTAACTCGAAAGTTAGCAAGCATCATTTCAAGAGGATGAATGATGTTTTCATATGTACACATCCGTCAGTTGTTGGAAGGAGATATTGCTAGAAGATTCTCAGATGAAGCAAAACAACTTATCAATGTCTATGGAAGATTTTTCACTCAATTCAAGAAATTCTCATATATATGGTTGACTTTGGATTTGAGGGACAACCCCTAAAACTCCCTATGTACTATAGTGAAAAAATGGATTTGGTTGAGATATATAAGACAGTTGGATAAGTTGCATAGAACCTGCAGGGATAAGAAGATTGCAGGTATCCAGTTCCCAATCACTTTGGGTAATTACACTTGCAAGACTACTTTAGATGCTCAGAACATTGATAGAACAATTGCTCCTCTTACCCTTCATTATTATAAACCTAGGACTTGCTTTGATATTAAGGAGTTCATTTCCACCAATTTCAAAATGGGTTTTCAACACCTTGTCGATATTGAAGACTACTGGGCCGATTGTTCTGATGATTATGAGGCTCGGAGAAGATACTATGGAAGATTGTCTCTGCAAAAAATCAAGGATTTTGGTGTATATAATGTTCTTAAAGGGTTTGAGGATGATGATGAAGAATTGCAGTCCCTTGAGTATGAGAGATCAATCAAACACACTCCTATTGAAACCATTGATTGGTTTGTTAAGGAGAGAGATGATTTAAAGGAGCTCAACAACCCTATCTTGGTGAGAACTAGGCTTTGGTTTGACAAGAAAATTAAGATGATTAGAGCAAGAAAATCCAAGTCTACTTCTCAAGATACCTCCACCCTTAGAAAGAAATACCTTCATCAACTCTGAAGCACATGAACAATTTGTTCCTTCTCCACCAGAATCTTCAACTCTAGTGTACACAAAGAAGGGAAAATCTAAGAAGGATGATAAGGCAGAAGAGGTTATTTAGGAGAATGAGAGGCTACCCTCTCCTAAGAAAATTAAAATAGTACCTGATGAGGGATAAATTGTGGACCTTGGTGATGATGATAATGAAGAAAAAGAGCAAGGAAAGCTAGAGGAAAATATCCCTGAGAAATCAGTGTGAAGGAGGATCAATTAAAGAAACCAGTTTTAGAATCTATAGAAATATCTACTAAGGAAGCTCCCACCACTCAAACTGAGACCTCTGTGTTAGAAGTGGTTGTTGTACAAACTCTAAGTGTGATGAGTGCATCTGCACTTGGACCCATTGCTCCCTCCACTTCTAGTTCTTCCTTTCCTAGGTACAACCATTATTTGAAAGCAAGAAAAGGAAGGCCACTTCAAGTATTGTTTCTCCTAATTTTGATGCAGTGGAAACACTTCTAGGTACTACTCCTCCCCCTCTAGCTAAAAATTCTAAGGTCACATCTAGATTGGTTTCAAATCTCTCAAGGCCAACAATTCATGGAGATTGCAAGACCTAAGCTTGACAAAGATGAAAAGGACCTATCAATGGGTGATTTGGAATTAACAAGAATTTCTCTTAGAGAATCAACACCAAAAAGTGAGGTACATAACCTAAGGGAGACAAGTGTCTAAAGTGATTGAAAGGGTTGAAAAAGGGAAGCAAACACAGGAGTAGTTGGAGGAGTATAATCAAATTTTATCAAGTTTCATCAAATCCTTATTAGCAGAGGATAAGGTACTTGACCCAACCCCTTAGCTTCCATCCCACCACCTGCCATTCTGTCTAATGATGAAGTTCAATCCATCAAAGATATTCATAAGCATGCCACTTATGGGAAGGAAATGGAAGCCATGGTTGATGACTTGATAATCACATGTTTAAATTTCATTGAGGAAGCATTTAAGGCATATGAAAGAATTGCTAAGATTCAGCTAAAGTTCACCACAACACTCAGTGGTTTGGATAGGGAACTAAAATTATGGAGTGAATGTATTTAGGATCTTAGACTAATGAGTGAAACAGATGTATAAATCCTTTTGGAAAATAAGGTATTTGATGATGCAAAGTTGAATCTGTCTAAGCAGTGGGTTTTCAAGCATTGACTAGAAGATAAAGGTTCTTGAAGAAGCCATTGGAGAACTCAGGAACATGTTGCAAAAATGAGAATATTTTAAAGCTTGTATCATGACTGCTTTCCATGATATTCTTGCCAAATCTTCAAGGAGAATTCAAATGATAAATTCACTATCCAAGAAATCAAGTCTCAATTCAAGACATTTGTTAAAGAATATTTGTTCAAGCAGGACACCATATCCAAGGAGAAGATGAAAGAAATTTGTGTGCAGCAGACCTATCACAGATGCTAATAAAGAGTTCTTAGAAAATGCAGAGTTTGGAAAATAAATGGAAAAGTGTCTGGGCAGTTGGACTCATGCAACTACCAATACAACAATTCCTCGAGGCATGGACATAGCTAAGGCATTGAAAATATTAGAAATCAAGTGCTCAAGACAAAAGGGACTATAAGCACTTCTTCCAGCATCTCGGCATCCTAGTTCATTTTTCTTTTTAAAATATCTAATTAAGGTGGCTATTATCTCTTTAGTCATATGTTATGTAAACAAGAGATAAATTGGGATTATAATATTTAATTAGATACTAGCTTTTGGGATTAAAAGAAAGGAAACTGAAAAGGCTCTTTTGTAACTATTTTTGGGTTATTTAAAGAACTTTTCTTGTCATTATAAAGGATCATATTTTGATATCTTGGATGTAAAGAACATTGAACTATTGATCAATACAGAAGAAGTTTCATTCTCTCTCATGCTCTATCCCTTTCTATTCCTTGTCGATTCATATGAAGCTATGCATATTTAAGCAAGAACTTTGTGTCTTTTAGTTGATATTATGCTTAGAAATTTGTGTCTAATACATGGATGTCTTGTGTTTTTATATGCGTAGTTTAAATCTTGTTATTTTATCAAGCATCAAGTAAGATATCATTATGTAATCTATGTGTCTGAAAGTGCTCCCCTCTCTTCAGTTTCGAATACCAGTTCCTCTATTCTCCTTTCTTTTGTATTGAAAATCTTTGGATGAAGGCATCTAAAATATCAAAATCTTTACCAAAATATGGAACAAATGTTTATATTGTAAATAAATATTTTGGTTTTTCTCTTTTGTGTTCAATAAGGGAACCTCTCCCATAAAGAGGAGGGACCAATGTCCCCTTATTGTTGTTTGTTTTTCAAGATCAAATCCTAAAGCTGTTATCAAATCCTACAACCAACAGTTTTGGCACCCACCGTGTGGCACATTTTTGCATACCTATCGAAATAACTTCATTTGAACCAAGTGCAATAGCACCTGGCCGATAGAAGATATACACAAGGTCAAAGAGCACGTGGTATTAAAGATCCATATTTTCAATTACTAGAACAACAAGGTTTTAGTCAAACTCCAAAAAGGGGGAGAACAAGATCCATGAGTACTCCCCCTGTCAAAATAGAACTGTAAGAAACATAGACCCCCAAACACAATCAAGCCCTAGTATTCAAGCTTTGGTGTTGGCTGGAGTTACAGTCCCTTTGCAAACTATTTTTCCAAGAATGGTAGTACCTCTACCTTGGGGAAAATGGGTTGGACCTTTGGCCCTTGCTCAACCATTACATGATCTCCCAAAAGGGAATAGGAAAATATTCCCTAAATTCAGAGGTGATGGAAAAGTACACCCAGATGAACACATTGTTGCATTCATCGTGGCATGTGGAATACTTGGAGTGGAGCATGAATATGTTTCTATTAGGATTTTTTTGGAGACATTACAAGACAATGTTTCAACTGGTTCTATCATCTCCATGTTGTTGTTATCATACTTGGACCACCATGAGAACCCAGCTTGAGGATCGATTCAAACCTGATGAATATGTGCATGTTCTCCTCGCTCAGATTTCTTAGATAAAGAAAGAACCATATGAACCTATGAGAGATTTTGTTGCCAAGTTTAAAAAATTAGTTAATAAGATTCCAAAGTGGCCATTTGTCCTATGGATCAAATTCAGAAATGTTTTTCTTGAATGCACAATTACTAGAAGTGAGCTATGCATTGAGAAGATCCAACCTTGCAACTCTGGATGTTGACCAACGCTTAGCCATAAGTGTTGAAGATGATTTAATAATGTCTGGGAAATTAAAAAAGAACCTAATAAATCTAAGGCTTCTTCTTCAGGAAACAATTCAAACTAGTTAGTGCAAAAATTGGCAAATGATCTCATAGCTATTAAAAATAATTGGCCCAGAATACTCCTTACAAATATATTCCGAGAAATAATTTTCAGCCTTGAAATAGTCTACCTCCTGTTCAGCCAAAACTCATAATTGAAGGGCCACCTCTCAAGGTTCCTATCAATGCAACATGTGAAGTCCAGAACCAAAGGATGAAGATGAAACCGAAGGATATGAGGAACTTGAAGATGAAGCAAATGAAACACTAGAAGAAGCTAGTGATTCTTAGGTTAATTTTCTCACCACTGAGGGAGTTGATGATGATACAGATGATTATGATGAAGTAGTGGCAGATATGAACAAGTGAGTCATATGTTGTCATGACCAGAGAGTAGATGAATAAGAAAAAATAAGTGGTCCAACCCACAAAAAGATCCAAGGAAGTTCCAGTTACCATTCCAGTTGTTGTGAAAAGAGGAGCTCTTATCCCTACCACTTCTACTCAAAAGGTAAGCAAGTGTCAATACTCCCTCTACTTCCTCGTCTTCACCTAAAACCAATGTGGCTTCGGCACCTGTGACTAAATCAACCTCAAATGTCAAATTTGATAGGCCTAAGTGTTCCTCCCCCTCTAGCATAGACACCCCATCTACCTCGGGATCCTTTGACATAATTGACCATATTAAGAAAACTAAAATTCAAATTTTAGAGGTTGAGTTCTATCAGACGCATCCCGATGCCTTTGCTCAGGTTGTCAAATTTGTTAAATCCAAACCCAATCCTACACCCACTACCTCTAAAGGCCTTTTACCTACTCCCACCTCTTCACCTCAGCAGAATCTAATGGCTATGACACCTTCTGTAACTGAGAAAATTGAGCATTTCTATATCATGCTACTTACTTATAGCTGGTCGTCATAGGCTCAGTAATTGTGTCATTGATTCGGGAGCATCAAATAGTGTGATGTCTATTAAGGTTTCTCATGCTTTAGGTCTGACTTTAACACACACATTTGGTTCTTGTTATTCCATGGAAAGTAAAGAGGTGCCATTAGTAGGAAGGATTAAGGATGCACAAGTAGCTTTTGTTGCTTTCCAGAGAAAAGGGTCAAAGCTACTATCTTAGTAAAGAGATATTCCCCATCCTATGGTATGTTGCTAAGCAAAAACTTCTATAAAGAATTGGGTGGAGAAATTCAAATGGACTAGTCACATGCTCTCATTCCAGTTAATGGGAAAATGAAAAATTTGTTACCTAAGAGACAGACTGAGTACATTGTAAAAAAAACGATGACCCTAAAGCACAAATTCTCTATGAGGACATCGGTCACAATAACTACATGATCATGTCAAAGGAGGAAATGAAAACTTCCAAAGGTGTGACGGATGACCCTAATGGTGTCTAGACTCTTGAATTTGATGGTATTTATTCTTTAGTTGGTTATGGAGTAGGAGTGGTCCTGTTCTCCCCTGAAAAGAAGTCTTATCCTTTCTCCTACAAGATTCAATTTGAAAACACAAATAATACGGTGGAATACGAAGCTCTTCTTTTAGGGATATCAATGGCAAGGGAGATGGGAGTTAAGAACCTTTGTGCACGAGGAGATGCAGAGCTCATTGTTAAGCAAGTCAGAGGGATTTTTCAAGTTAAGAACAAGAGGCTAAAACACTATAGAAATCTGGTGTGGGATTCTATTGAATTGTTAGATGCCTTTTCTATAGAATTTGTTCCCAAAGAAAGGAATACTAGAGCAGATGCTTTGGCCATCTCAGGATCCTTACTGATCCCTCATCCTGAATTTTCCCAAGAAAAGTTCACAATTGAAATGATACATAGGCCAAGTGTGCCAGATAATGTCAACAATTGGCAAGTATTCAATGATGATCAACATTTTCTCTCTTTTCTTGAACTTCAGGATAATTTCAGTCAGCTATATTTTGAAGGAAGTGAAGTTACTCCTCATGAATCTGTAACATCCACCATGACTGAGGAAGGGATTGAGGAAGAATCTGATAAGGATGGTTGCATTAGTTTAAAAGGTAACAAGATACCTAGAGGACTAGTAAGCCTGGAAGATTTGTTTGACAAACATGACAGGTATATCAAGTCAAAGATATCACATGAGGTTCATCAGTCCGCAGAGTATGAAAAGGTTAATATTGGAAGCAAAGAGGAACCCAAGCTTGTCAACATTGGAAAATGCTGCACACATGAAGAAAGGAATAGAATGATAAATTTATTAGAAATATATGTTGATGTGCTTGCCTATTCATATGATGATTTGAAATCCTTCAAACCAAGAGAAATGCAGCATTATATTCCTTTGAAACTAGGAATCAAGCCTTTTTGGCAGAAATAAAGGCAATACAACCCCAAGATTTGCAGACACCATTTATTAAGAGATTTAGAAGCTCTTAAAGGAAAAGATAATTTTTCAATTCATCACTCAGCTTGGGTGGCCAATATTGTGCCAGTAAGGAAAAAGAATGGTGAGATCCAAATTTGTGTGGATTTTGAAATCTAAACCAAGCCTCCCTCAAGGATAATTATCCACTCCCCATGATGGATCAGATTCTGCAAGTTATTACCGGCTCTAAAATGTTGTCTATGTTGGATGGTTTTTCAGGGTACAATCAGATTGAAGTTGATGTTCTTGATCAACATAAGATGGATTTCACAACTCCATGGGGAAATTTTTCTTATAAGAGAATGCCATTTGGTTTGATTAATGTTGGTGCCACTTTCCAATGGGCAATGGATTTGGATTTTGGGTATTTGAAAGGAAAATGTATTGTTGTGTATCTAGATGATTTAATTGTCTTTTCCAAGAGAAGGAAGACCATTTCCAACATCTTGAAATTGTCCTTCAAAAGTGCAGGAACATGGGATATCTCTCAATCCAAAAATTCTATTTTTGGCATCACTGAAGGCAAGTTGCTTTGACATATCATTTCCAAAGAGGGAACCAAGATAGATCCAGAGAGGGTTCAAGCTATTCAGCGAATTCCCCTTCCCACAAGTAAAAAGGTGTGCATTCTTTCTTTGGAAAGATAAACTTTTTAAGGAGATTTATTCCTGATTTTGCAGAGCTAACTATGAGTATAGCTCAAATGATGAAAGGAAAATAATCTTTTGGTTGGACACCAGAAGGGAAAGAATCTTTTGAAAATATCAAAAAGGAAATTGCCCAAACTCCGATTCTTGCTTGCCCTAATTTTGAGAAGGATTTCTTGATCTATTGTTATGCCACTGAGAATACTTTGGCTATTATTCGACACAAAAGAATCATGAGGGATGTGAACTACCCATTTCTTTCATGAGTTATGTCCTTAAATCTCATGAATTGAAATATACTCAAATTGAGAAACATGCTTTCGTTGTGGTTAAGGTAGTCAAACAGTTTTGTTTCTATATCCTTAGTTCTCACTCTATTGTCTTTATACTAGGATACAACGGTTAAGTCCATTCTCACACAATAAAATTTTGCGATCAAAAGAGGAAATTGGGTGGAAAAGGTGCAAGAGTATGATTTGGACATCAGGCCAACTAAATTAGTCTAGGGAAAAGGGCTCTGTGAATTGATTGCTATAGGTGTTGAAGATAACTCTCCCAAGGAGACACACATATTCCAAATATTCTCTTTATCAGTTCAACTGACGAATGGTATGTTGATATTGCCTATTTTCTTACTTATGGAGAATTCCCATCTCATCTAAACGCTAAAGAAAAGAGAGCCATTAAGTTGAGATATGTGCAGTATGTGCTTTGGGACAATTCCTTATTCAAAAGAGGGATTGATGGAAGGTTTCTCAGATGTGTGGATAGAGAACAACAAAATGTTGCTTAGAGCATTTCATGATCAAGCTTGTGGAGGAAATTTTTCATCCATTATGACTGCTCATAAAATCCTTCATGCAAGATACTACTATCCAACCCTATTTTGAGATGTAACTAAATGGGTGGGTAAATGTGAAGCTTACCAAACTTTTGTGGGACAGCCCTAGCTAGCCACTCTACCACTCAAGCCAGTGGTGATAGAAGAACCCTTTCAACAATGGGGACTAGACTTCATGGGTACTCTTAATCCTCATTCTAGTGTTGGACACACTCATGTATTAACTGCCACTGATTATTTCACCAAATGGGTGGAGGCCATTCTAGTAAAAATCACAACCTCGAAGTAGTATGTAACTTTATCAAGGAAAACATTTTGATTAGATTTGGGGTACTAAGTAAAATTGTCACTGACAATGCTCCTAACTTCTCTTCTTATGAAATGATGGATTTCTACTATGGGTATGGAATTTCTCTTGCACATTCTTTTGATTACTATCCCCAAGGAAATGGACAAGCAAAATCAACAAACAAGAATTTGGTAACCATCATTCGAAAGCTTGTTAATGAATCACAAAGGAATTGACATAAGAAGTTGTATGATGCTCTTTGGGTAGATAAAATTACCCCCAAAAGGGAAATTGGGATGTCTCCTTTCCAAGTGGTGTATGGAACTAAAGCTCAATTTTCGGTGACTATGGAACTTCCACTTTGTAGCTGATGAAGGCCATTGAAGATTCAAACTTTACTAGTGCTTTGGAGAAGAGAATCATGTACCTACAAAAGTTGGATGAAGACAGGTTGTAAGTAGTGGATAGGATTGTTGCACATCAACAAAGAGTAAAACAACTATTTGATAAGAAGGCCAGACCTAGAGACTTCCAAGTTGGAGACATTGTTCTACTGGGACAAGAGGCAGGATCCTCAAGGAAGTCATGGAAAGTTTGATTCTCTTTGGTTGGGTCCTTTCAAGATTAGACACTTTCTTTGGAGAAAATTATTTCTACTTGGACTATATGGATGGAACATCTCTTCCATTTCCATATAGCAGACAGTAGTACTTGAAGTTGTTTCAGTCCTAGGTTACTAGGCAAGTCCCTTTGTATAATCTTGTATAGTTTTCATTTTTGGTCTTTGTGTGTGGTGTTGTGTGGGTGTCTCTTTTGTATTTTCATCCTTGACTCTATTTTCCCAATGGATAAGACCCTGGTCATCTTCCTAGGAGATTCTAGAGTTCTTGATCCTGCTTTGTTCTTTTCTAATCAAAATAGTTCATCCCCAGAAAGAGCCAAGCTGTTGTCACTTCCCAAGAGTTGTAAATTTTCTTCTCCATTTTTAAAAAATTTGGGTAAGGTGACTATCAAAATTCCCTTGTAAAGGTCCCCTAAGAAAGAGCTAATTTCAAACAGTTAGTCATTTTTCTAAATTTTGAGTTTTTGAGGCTTTTTCTTTGTTATGTGGGTATTTTGGGTTTTTTTTGTCCCTCATGTCCCAAGTTCCCGGGCCTCCTATTCCCCGATTTCTCGCTTTTGCCGCATAGTCATGCTTTTCCTCTATTTTTGGTCATTTCAAATTTTGGATAAATCATGTCCCGATGTCCCAAGGACTGCTCATGCAAATTTTTCCGACTTACCCAATTCAAATGTATTGCAAGCATTTTGTCTTGTCGTGTTTTGCGTTTGTCAAGTGCTCTCTAAACTCCATTTCCCCACAAGACCTGCTTTTGCCACTTTTCATTCACTATGGCTATTTCGACTTTGTGCATCCCACGTGTCCCACCATCCCTTAGGTCAGTTGTGCACATTTTCTCTACCTTTTCTGTTTCCTATTCAAATCGGGTGTTTTAGCTTATCGCGTCCTAGATGTCCCAGTGTCCCATGGGCCGGTTGTGCACATTTGTTCTCGCCTTTTCTACTTTTCATTGTCTTAGGTCGACATAGAGTATTTATTACCTCATTTATTTCACCTCGTCAACCTACTTGAATCAATATGTGCATAAATAGTCGAGGTAATTGGTCGTTTTACCATCTCACTTGTATTTGCTAAAATCTTTTAGTTTCTCCCTCTCCACTATTTGTAGACGTGTCCAAGCCCGCCCTATTATTCTTTAAATTTACAGTACAGGGGAAGCTATGAATCGTCAAAGCATAGCTCAAAGAACTAAGAAAGTTTATCTCACAAAGACCTTCTACTCCTGCCATAAAATGAAGATTAGTTACAAGGGACACAAGCACCTATCCTCTTTGGAGACAGCTATACCAAAGATAGGTGATAGCGAGGCTCAAAGCACCTTGATTTGGATGATTTATGGGCATGCATTAATTTTTAAAACCCTTCTCCCATTACTCAACTAATTAAGGAGAGTGCAATTGCAGAGGCAAGGATTTTCTAAATTCTTTCCAATGTATCGATACAGTGTTAGCCTGTGGGTCATGTTTCAATCTAGAGACAAAAGAAATTGTTGATCCTCAAGGACAAGTAGTGGCTCGACTTGATGAAAATTGTATTAGCACTGCTTTCAGAATCCCCATGATTGAAGGCTCGAACATTCTTACCAGAGATCAAGCACAACTTATTTTTATCAAGACAGTGAACGGTATAAGAGTAGAGTAACCAAGTCTTGGTTTAAGAACCCAAAGAAAGGAGCCTCAAGGTTGCCCAAAACAATGTATAGGGTTGATTTCAATGAATAATTGTCATATGTTATCACTCTCCTTTCCAGGATAATGGGAATGCCCTCCACCAATGAATTTCATTATTGGATGTGCCCTTATATCAATATTATATGTGAAGGAAAGAAAAGTTTGAATTGGGCAGGAATAATTTGTCACATCCTGATAGAACAACTTGTAAATGTTCAAAGGACTCAGACATTTTACATGACCTCTTATCTGATGTACACCATTGTCGCTTATAGAGAATGGTTGGGTTTCTCCCCTGTTGAAGACAAGAAATATGCTCCTATCTATGTGTATCGTCCACATTTAACTCTGAAGGTTAGCAATCATCATTTCAGGAGGGTGAATGATGCATTCACTATGTACATCGTTAGATTGTTGGAAGGAGATATTGCTAGAAGATTCTCTGATGAAGTGAAAATATTGATCTATGTCTATGGCATATTTTTCACCCAATTCAGGAAATTCTTATATCTACGGTTGGTTGGATTTGAGGGACAATCTGTAAAACTCCCTATGTACTGCAGTGACAAAATGGATTTGGTTTAGATATGCAGACAGTTGGATAAGTTGCATAGAACCTGTAGGGGTAAGAAGATTGTAGGTATCTAGTGTAACGCCCACAAAATTTCACCCACGAAACCCAAAATGAACAAAGGTTGAAATAGAAAAATTATGGAATATTATTTTTTTTAATTAAAAACGAAGGCGTCGATTAGCTAAACCCCTGGTTAACAAATGATCATCACAAAATTAAATAAATAATAATATTAATCCTCATTTAGGTTTTTAAAAAATCACTCTTATAATCTTAAATTAATTTTATAAAGCGGTTCCTAAAGTCATTCAATAATTTATAATAAAAGTCTAGATCTAAATTGCCCTTCCATTTACCCCAAACTATTATACATACCAATAAAAACAAAGCCAATGTGTTATATATGCGGCCGAACACTTGTTTAACTCAGTCTGCGCATTCATTCAAACCCATAACTCCTTTAATACGTATATGTATATATATATATATATATATATATATATATACACATGGATTTTTATATCCATTCTTTTAATAAATATAGATTTTCGAGTTTTTAAATATTTAGGGAAATTTGGATATATAATATATATATATATATATATACATGTATACACACAAGTGTATATATATATATATATATATATATATATTTTCTTATATTTGGGTTATATACACATATGTATATATACCCAAAATGGGTGTACTCTCAAAAGAAAAGAAAAAAAAAGAGTATTTTTATTTCAAAAAATATAGAATATAGATTTATTGGGAAAAAGCCACATACCAAATGGGTATTTTTATTAAATCAAGCTTACAACAATAATGAAAATTACAAACCCTAGAATAGGGTAGAAGAGAATAACATGTAAAAACAAAAATGGAATAGATTTGGGATGTGTGTATCCATCCCCAAGCTCTATCCTCCTCTTCCATGGCTTCCTTCTCTTCCTCCTTCCCTTAACCTGCAAAGCAAAAAAATGAGCAAATAAGTCAAATGAAAAGAATAAAAGAAACTCTCCATAGAGATTAGGGTTGGTTGAAACCTAATAGATCCAATGGTCTAGATTGGGTTCATCCAATGGCCTAGATTGGATTCATCCAATGGCCAAGATTTTTCCCTACAAATGTTAGGTGGGAGTTAGGTGAGATCATCATTTGATCACATGGGTCATGTTTTGAATGGGGCCACTTGTGTGGTGTTGAAGTTAATTAAAATTTTATATTTTGTTTTTTATTTATCAAAGTTAAAGAGGTCATGACCTAGTGGTAATTAAGTAAACCCATACCCTTAATAATTTAGACAACATTTATATTTGAGAATTAAAATTAATAGTTTTGTGTAAATGGAAGGGCAATTTAGACCTAGACTTTTATTATAAATTATTGAATGACTTTAGGAACCGCTTTATTAAATTAATTTAAGATTATAAGAATGAAATTTTTAAACCTAACTGAAGGATTAATATTATTATTTAATTAATTTTGTGACGATCGTTTGTTAACCAAGGGTTTAGTTAATCGTCGCCTTCATTTTTTTAACAAAAAAATCATTCCATATTTTTCTATTATAACCTTTGTTTCATTTTGGATTTCGTGTGAAATATTGTGGGCATTACACTAGATACCTACAATCACTTTGGGTAATTACACTTGCAAGACTATTTTGGATGCTCAGGAGATTGATAAAACAATTGCACCTATTACCATTCATTATTATAAACCTAGGACTTGTTTTGATATCAAGGAGTTCATTTCCACCAATTTCAGAATGGGTTTTCAACACCTTGCCGATATTGAAGAGTATTGGGCCAATTGTTCTGATGATTATGAAGCTCGAAGAAGATACTATGGAAGATTTTCTCTGCAACAAATCAAGGATTTTGGTGTATATAATGTTCCTAAAGGGTTTGAGGATGATGATGAAGAACTGCAATCCCTTGAGTATGAGAGATCAATCAAGAACACTCCTATTGAAACCATTGATTGGTTTGTTAAGGAGAGATGATTTAAAGGAGCTCAACAACCTTGTCTTGGTGAGAACTAGGCTTTGGTTTGACAGAAAATTAAGATGATTAGAGCAAGAAAATCTAGGTCTACTTCTCAAGATACCTCCACCCCTCATAAAGAAATACCTTCATCAACTCCTGAAGCACATGAAAAATCTATTCCTTCTCCACCAAAATCTTCAACTCTGGTGTACACAAAGAAGGGAAAAGATAAGAAGGATGATAAGGTAGAAGAGGTTATTCAAGAGAATGAGAGACTACCCTCTCCTAAGAAAATTGAAATAGTACCTGATGAGGGAGAAATCATGGACCTTGGTGATGATGACAGGTGAATAAAAATAGCAAGGAAAACTAGAGGAAAATATCCCTGAGGAAATCAATGTGAAGGAGGATCAATTAAAGAAACCAGTTTCAGAATCTATAGAAATATCTACTAAGGAAGATCCCACTACTCAAACTAAGACCTCTGTGTTAGAAGTGGATTTTGTATAACTCTAAGTGTAATGAGTGCATCTGAACTTGGACCCATTGTTCCCTCCACTTCTAGTTCTTCCTTTTCCTGGGTACAACCATTATTGGAAAGCAAGAAAAGGAAGACCACTTCAAGTATTGTTGCTCTAAGTTTGATGCATTGGTAGCACTTCTAGGTACTATTCCTTCCCCTCTAGTTAAAAAGGCTAAGGTCACATCTAGATTGGTTTCAGATTCTTAGGGCCAGTAATTCATGGCAATTGCAAGACCCAAGCTTGAAAAAGATGAAAAGGACCTATCAATGGGTGATTTGGAATTAACAAGAATTTATCTTGGAGAATCAACACCAGAAAGTGAGGTACATAACCTAAGGGAGATAATTTCTAAAGTGATTGAAAGGGTTGAAAAGGGAAGCTAGACACAAGAGCAGTTGGAGGAGCAGAATCAAATTTTATCAAGTTTCATCAAATCCTTATTGGCAGAGGATAAGGTACTTGACCCAACCCCCTAGCTTCCATCCCACCACCTGCCATTCTGTCTAATGATGAAGTTCAAGCCATCAAAGATATTCATAAGCATGTTACTTATGGGAAAGAAATGGAGGCCATGGTTGATGACATGGTAATCACAAGTTTAAATTTCATTGAGGAATCATTTAAGGCATATGATGTAATTGTTAAGATTCACTAAAGTTCACCACAACACTCAATGGTTTGGATAGGGAATTGAAATTATGGAGTGAATGTATTCAGGATCTTAGACTAATGAGTGAAACAAATGTACAAATCCTTTTGTCAAATAAGGTATTTGATGATGCAAATTTGAATCTGTCTAAGCATTGGGTTTTCAGAATTGACTGGAAGATAAAGGTTCTTGAAGAAGCCATTGGAGAACTCAGAACATGTTGCAAAAAGGAGAAGCTTTTAAATTTTGTGTCATGACCGCTTTCAGGATATTCACTGCCAAATCTTCAAGGAGATTCAAATGATAAATTCACTATCCAATAAATCAAGTCTCAATTCAAGACATTTGTTAAAGAATATTTGTTCAAGCATGACACTATATCCAAGGAGAAGATGAAATAAATTTGTATCTGTGACGGCACTATCACAGATGCTAATTAGAGTTTGGAAAATAAATGGAAAAGCGTCTGGGCAATTGGACTCATGCAACTACCAATACAACAATTCCCCGAGGCATGGACATATTTGAGGCATTGAAAAGATTTAGAAATCAAGTGCTCAAGACAAAAGGGACTATAAGCACTTCTTCCAAAGCATCTCGACATCCTAGTTCATATTTTCCTTTCTTAAAATATCTAATTAAGGTGGATTTTATCTCTTTAGTCATATGTTATGTAAACAAGAGATAAATTGGGATTATAATATTTAATTAGATACTAGCTTTTGGGATTAAAAGAAAGGAAACTGAAAGGCTATTTTGTAACTATTTTTGGGTTATTTAAAGAACTTTTCTTGTCATTGTAAAGGATCGATTTTGATATCTTGGATGTAAAAGAACATTGAACTATTGATCAATACAGAATAAGTTCCATTCTCTCTCATGCTCTATCCCTTTCTATTCCTTGTCTGATTCATATGAAGCTACGCATATTTAAGAAAGAACTTTGTGTCTTTTAGTTGATATTATGCTTAGAACTTTGTGTCTAATACATGGTGTCTTGTGTTTTTATATGCGTAGTTTAAATCTTGTTATTTTATCAAGCATCAATAAGATATCATTCTGTAATATGTGTCTGAAATTTCTCCCCCTCTCTTGATTTCGAATACCAGTTCCTCTATTCTCCTTTCTTTTGTATTGAAAATCTTTGGATGAAGGCATCTAAAATATCAAAATCTTTACCAAAATATGGAATAAATGTTTATATTGTCAATAAAAATTTTGGTTTTTCTCTTTTGTGTTCAATAAGGGAACCTCTCCCATAAAGAGGAGGGATTATTGTCCCCTTCTTTCGTTGCTTATTTTTCAAGATCAAATCCTATAACCAACACAACCAAAATATAATTCAAATTCTAAAATCATGTAAAAGAGACCATGTTTGGTTTCAAGGAATCTAGATGGGCTAAAGTGCATGGGAGTGAGTCTAGGCATGGGGTAGTGAGTCATAGAGTGTGTGTGAGACAATGAAGTATTCATAAAGATGTAAAAATGCTCCATTATGTTGTATGGGCATGTGATGAGTCCTCAAAGTTAGTTAGGTTTCCAAACAAGAAGTTGTAAAATGGGAGATGATTCAAATTAAAGAGTAAGTGAGAGAGAGAGAGAGAGAGTGGAGAGGTCTCTCGGGGATAGGAGAGAAGAAACATAAGAGATATAAGATGCATGAGGAAAGAACATGACTTGAGAAGAAGACTATAATTTTAGAAAAATGAATAAGAAAGGTGGATTTTACAAAGAAGGTTCCATATTGTTCATGCATGAATAATCTTCATCTCTCTTTAATTTTTAAGTGTGTGAGTTTATTAATGGTGTTTAGATCTCTACATAGGATTAGTGAGTTAATAAGGTATAGTTTGAGTAGTTAAATGCACTTTGTTTTGGTAATGCAATGGACTCTAGATCCACAAAGTAGTAAGACTTAAGCGTAATTGTTTCACCAAGTAGTTTGCGTAAAATAGATAAGGTAAGAGGTTAGGAGGAATACCTATGAAGCGAAGGTGGAAGGTGGAATGCACGTTTTGTTGGCATTATCCAAGCTAATCGTAGAGAACTCCTTTTTCTTGGAAGGACTACCTGTAGATACAAAGCAAGACCACAAAAGAGTATTAAATAGCATATGACAAGTGGATTGCCTATCGTATGTTAGATCTAGGAAGTGTGGTGTTTCCTAAAGATGTTGTCTATCCACTGTTTAATAACAATTTAATGTGAATAATAAATTGAAATAAATAGGTCCTATTGTAATGTAATGATTTAGGTTTCTCATACACACAATACACTAGATTCAATGTTAAATATAAAAATGCAACACTAAATATAATTATAACCAAGGTTTGTTCAGTCGGGCATGTTTGTCGTGAGGTCTGGTAAGGGTCTAGGGCTAATTGGTTAAGGTCTAGGTTGGTTTTGGGTGAGTGGGAAGCTTGCTGGTCTAAGCATATAAAATGACAAAGAGACCGATGCGATATGGGAACTAAACCGATGGTAGTTACGGAACCGACGTCGGTAGGGGTAATACGTTATGAACTATTGAAAATGAGTTTTTAGGCTCTATGTGATTGCAAAGAGAGTGAGGGTAGTGAAGTTTGGGTCATAATATGGTGAGAGGACTCAAGAACACTAAGAAGGAGGTTTAGAAGGGTAAAAAGGCTTGGGTGGTTGAATAGTGGTTTGGTGGGAAGAAGATGGTGTACGGTGTTGTCTACTCAAAATTCCCTGCTCTTAGGCAATTTTGAGTTTAAGTGTTTTCTCTAATGTACCGAAGTCGTGAAATTGAGAAAATCTACGTTTTTGGGTCATTTTGTGTGATTTTCGGGCCTGTCGGAACTTTTTGTCCCAACTGTCCCAAGTTCAAAAGTGCATTTTGTTCCCCGATCGGCCGAAATCCCCGAAGTTGTTCCATTTTCGGGCCCGTCGGAACTTTTCGTCCCAACTATCCCAAAGTCAAATCGGGCAAGTTGTTCCATTTTCGGACGAAACACCCGAACCGCGTACTTCGCACTTTCATGCTCCAAATGTCCCAAGTCAAATTGTGCAAGTTGTTCCATTTTCGGCCGATTCGCCCAACAGCGTGCTGCGCATTTTCGTCCCAAACGTCCCAAACTTTTTAGGACCCATTGTAACGTTTTCGGCCGATTCACCCGAATCGCGTACTTTACACACTCATGTCCCGCGTGTCCCAAAAGGCATTTGTGCGCCTTTTCCCCGCTTTGCCCGAATCGGCCGAACCGCGTGTTTCGCGCATTCGCATCTCACATGTTCCTAATGAACCAAGTGTTGTTCGTGTTAGTTTTTGCCGCTCTACCCGAATATCCAGCTTATTTAAATTGGTGGGTATACATATATTAAATGCGCATTCATGGCCTTTCTCTCTCCTAAACGGCTATATAACGGGCATCCTCCCTTTGCATTTTCACATTGTTTCCATGCTATCCTTGCTCGAACCCTTGCAACCTAATTCCCTGCGCGTGTATCCCTTTTCTCTGTAATTCCTTCCCGAGTTTAGGTTGCAGCTCTGTTGCTATCAATATGAAGATCAAGTTTCAGGGACAGGAACAAATTTCTCCACTTGAGTCGTCGTTCACAATATTGGGGACAAGAAGCTCGACATCTTGACTTCGGTGATTTTTGGGCGAGGGTGGCAGATGCAAACCCTACACCAATGGCACAAATGATTCACGATAGCGGTTTGGCTTTTGCTGGAGGTTTCCCGATCTCGGTACAGTGCGCTGATACTGTGCTTTCGTGCGGAGCTCACTTCGACCCTGTTTCCAGTGAATTAACCAATATACACGGGGAACTCATCGCCAAGCTGGACGCTGCCGCTATTAGCACTGCACTGAGAATCCCAGAGATGGATAATGCCATAGTCATTTCCCGGGATCAAGCACAGGCCCTGTTCAATCAAGACAGCGACAAATACAAGGCACGAGTGGTGAAGTCCTGGCTTAAAAACCCTAGGAAGGGAGCCTCTCGCCTGTCCAAAACCCTTTTCCGGGTAGATTTTAATGAAGAATTGTCTGACTTTATAATTCTGCTGGCTCGGGTTATGGGTTTGCCCTCTACCAACGAATTCCACTTCTGGATGTGCCCGCTCATCAGCATGGTGTGCGAGGGAACGCAAAATATTAACTGGGCAGAGATCATCAGCATGAATTTGGCGAGAGCATTTGTCCAATGTATGTACAAAAGAAACGAAGAAGTTCTACATGACTTCTTACCTGATGTATACCCTGGCAGCGTCACGACAATGGTTTGGCTTTTCCTACCTTGACGCTCACAAAGATGATCCAATATATGCCTACTGCCCGCAGTTCACCCTGGAGACCAGCAATCGTAATTTCAGAAGGGTCAATGATGCTTTCACCATGTACGTGGTCAGGCTGCTCGAAGGTGATACTGCTAGAAGGTTTTCAGATGAAGCCATGAACCTGATATCGCAATATGGTGCTTATTTCATCCAATTCAGGAAATTTTCTTATATCAGGCTTGCTGGCTATGAGAGCACCCCTCTGAGGCTTCCCATGTTCTGCAATGATAAGATGGCTTTGATCGAAGTATGCAGGCAATTAGACAAACTGCACAGAACCTGCAGAGACAAGAAGATTTCTGGTTTGCACTTTCCCATTTCTTTGGGAAATTACACTTGTAAAACAGCCCTGGACGCACAGAACATAGAGAGAGCCCTGGTTCCTATCACTGTTCATTTCTTCAAGCCAAGAACCTACTTTGACTTGAAGAAGTTCATTGAACAGAACATCAAGATAATCTACCATCATAGGGCAGATACAGAAGACTACTGGGCTGACTGTGCAGATGATTTTGAGGCCAGGAGAAGGCATTGTGGCAGGTTCTCCCTGCAATTGATCCAAGAACTCAGCTTGTACCAAGTTCCCGAAGGACTCCAGGATGACAATTCTGATCTATACTCATATGAGTATGACAGTGTGATTAAGCACACCCCCTTGGAGGACTTGGATTGGAACAGGAAAGAAAAAGATGATCCGGTGAGATCCTTGCTCGATCTAGTCGGGACTAAGGTCCTGGTTTGTGAGAAAAGTTTGAGAGCTTAGAAGGCACTCGGGAGAATCCTCTTCCAAAGATGTCTCAACACCAAGGAGAGAGGCATCGATTCCCGTGTCGAAACACCGGTGCAAACCCCTCCTGCCTCATCAACACAAGGACCTGCAGCTTCCACTCCTTCTCCATCCACTCAAGTGTATCAGAAGAAACTCAAGGAGGTTAAGAAGGAGCCTGTGGAACATGAACCTCAAAGAAAGCAGATAGAAGGGCCCATGGGACCGGAGAACATCATTATTCTCAGTGAAAGTGAAGAGAGTGAAGTGCCAACCCCTGCAAATGCTCCTGAAGACCCAACTGATAAGGACAAAGAGGTCCAGAGCACTGAACTTCCAAGTGCTATTGATTCTTCTACAGCAATTGTCTCCAGCGCCCCACTCACATCTCAACTTGAGACCACAGCCATGCAAACCTTGAGCGTCATGAGCTCTATGTCCCTTGGTACTCTTGCTCCTCCTACTGCTTCCTCTTCTTCTTTTGCATGGGTTCAGCCTCTTGTTGACAGTAGAAAGAGGAAATCTTCCTCTCGGAGCTCAGGGCCAAACTTTGATGCTGTCGCAGCCTTGTTGGGCACCACTCCTTCTCGTGCCAAGAAAGCCAGAACTACCTCCAGAATAGTGTCTGATGCTCAAGGTCAGCAATTCTTGGAGATTGCTAAGCCTACAGTGGACAAGTCAGAGCAGGACTTGCAGACATCTGACTTAGAGCTCTCAAGGATTCCAATGGGAGAGTCTACTCCTGAAGGTGAGATTCATAACCTCCAAGAAACAGTCACAAGAGTCATTGGGAGGGTAGAAAAAGGGCAGCAAACTATTGAGCAATTAGAAGAACAGGCCCAAATTCTCACAGGTTTCATCAAGTCTCTTTTGTCTAAGGACAAAGTTTTAGACCCTACTCCATTGACCACTCTTCCACCACCTGTAATTTTGAGCCAAGATGAAGTACAAAGTATCAAATACATGCACAAGTATTCCGTCTATGGCAGAGCTATGGAAGCCATGGTGGATGATATGCTTGTTGCAGGGTTGAACTTCATCGATGAAGCTTTCAAACTCCATGGAAAAGTGAATAATTTGCAACAGAAGTTGTCCTCTACTATCGGGATCATGGATAAAGAGCTCAAGCTCTGGAGTAGTTGCATAGTAGACCTCCGCCTTATGGGACAGATAGATAGATGAGAACATCTTATCTTGGAAAATAATGTCTTTGCATGATGCAAAGGATAATCTATCAAAATCCTGGGTTTACAGCGTGGAGTGGAAGATCAAAGTCTTGGAGGAGGCTTTGGGAGAGCTGAAGAACAGTTGGCAGAAGGGTGAAGCTTTCAAGACACTGGTGGTCTCTGCTTTCAAAGATATACACTGCCATCTTCAAGATGAAACTTCTGGTGTACTCCTTTCCTTGCAAGAAATCAAAGCTCAGTTCAGAGCTTTTGTCAAAGATAACTTATTCAAGGAAAGTTCCATCTCCAAGGAGAAAATGAAGGAGATTTGCTCTCTTCAATCTGCCATTGAAGAAGCAAACAAAGATTATCATACTCATGTCGAGTTTGATAAAGAGATGGAGAAGTGTCTTGGATTTTGGACTCAGTCTGCGGCCAACACGTCAGTCCCTCGTGGCAGAGACATAGCTGAGGCGTTGAAGAAATTCAGGCAGCAGATTTTGAAGTCAGTGGGTCCCTCCCAGTAACCGGCCACCTGTCTTCTTCTCCTTATTCTTTTCTCTTCTTCCCTTTCTTTTTCCGTTTTCTTTGTAAGAAGTTGAGGTATTGCGGTTGGCAATTCTTAACTATTCTTGGTTAAAAGAAGCTGATTACTGAAGAGTAACTCGATTTGTAAGTTATATAATGGCCTCTATACGCCATTCCAAAGGGGGAAGAACTTGGCTTATTTTCTGAAAAGTGTAAATAGATTATAAAGAAATCAATACAGAAGGACTTTCCATTCTTTGTCTATCTGATCTCTGTTATTCCTAAGCTTTCATTTATTTTCTTTGTGAAGATCATTTGTCTCAAGTTCATTAGTCTTACCGATTGCATACTCTTCAACTTTGCAAGCATGGTGATCTTGTATAACCAAGAAGGAACTTTGTGTCCTTGATTAATGAATCTGTGTTATGTTAAGAAACTTTGTGTTCTAAGCAGATGTTATTTACAGAACTTTGTGTCTTTGAATTCCATCTTATTTATCCGATACAAATGATCTTGTTTCAATTCACTGTGACTTCGCATACATAAAGAATTACTCTGATATCTATAATTCTGCATGTTGCCTTTCTGCTCTTTCCCGTACTCTCATTTCCTCAGTCCTTTTGTAATTGATGATCTTCATAGAAAACACTTTCGTAATATCCAAGTTTAACCAACAAATCATGTCTTGTACATTTGTAAATAGGTTCGTTTCTGAATAAGGGAACCTCTCCCATTAAAGAGGAGGGACTTCTTGTCCCCTGACTGTTGCTCTTCGTAAAGTCCTATCTGACGACCAACATACGGGCAATGAGAATAAATTAAATAATCGAAAGAAGAAAAGAGATTTGCAATAAAGGAAGCACAAATGATTAAGATCACATTACTTACTTGCTACTATGAAGATCTCGTGGCTGGATGAAGGTTTGTGATTGATTGGTGAAGAGGTGCTTAAGTCTAGTGCCATGGCAAAGTACAACTTGTGTGCTCCCATGAATATTCCAATGCTCTGGAAGGAGAACCGACTTCTTTTCTTCTACCGTGGTTGTGTGTGTTCGTTGTCTGGATACAGGAGGGCTTGAAGATTCACACTTGAATGCAATAAGGCTCCAATAACTGAATGACCAACTGGGTAAAGGGTTGTAAAATTATATATAAAGGAACTAATGGCGCGGTTTAGGTGACCGACATCGGTCGAGGATAAACCTAAGCATCGGTTAGGGTGAAATAGTCCTATTTACCAAAAATAGGTATATCTTCCTAGATTTGGCATGTTTTCCTTGTTGGGTCCGCTTAGGGAAGTAGAGTTCACATGAGAGAAGGCAGGAAGATCTTATAAGAAGTCCATTAGGTTTAGGAAGAATTCTTAGTTAGTTAGGTCAAGTAGTGACTCAACACTAGGAGTGATGACTCAGTGTTGAGAGTAATGACTTGGTCACTATGAGTTAAATGCCCCTGGAATGGGTCCAGGATGAGGTGTCATGATGAGGTGGAGGTGTGAGGATGAAATTAACTTAATTAAAATAATTAATTTAATTAATAATGTGAGGATGAATATTAATATGGGATGAAGGGGTCATGATTAGTTAAATGTGTTACGTTAATTAATTGAAGGGGACCAAGGGGAGTGTGACCCAAATTTGGTGTCTATAGTAATAGCCTTTGCAAGGCACATTGATGAGATTGATAATTACTAATCTCGTGGTAAGAGGCATTAAGGTGTTAGTTTCATGTTTTTAAGGTTGAACCTATTATTATCTATTGCATATTTAGTAAACCTCAAGAAAACAAGATTATATTGTGTTTTTCATGATCTAAGCATATCTTGGTTTAATGATATCGGGAAAATGGGAGAAATTTTTAACATCTACAAGAAGATTTCAGGCAGGCAGAGTTTGTGTTATATGGTGCAATGAGGTAAAAAATGCTAATTGACCATGGTCATGACCAACCGATGTCATCAAGATAAACCGAGTGTGGTGCACTAGGGCACATGACCAATGTCAGTTTAGGGAAACCGACGTCGGTCAAGTCAGATTTGGGATAAAAAGGTAAAATCTATGAATTACGGATTCATTTGTGCTTTGTCATTTGTGAAAATGACAAGCAGAGAGGCGTTTTCATACCATTGATGAGAGTGACCGTGATTGGGCTAGATTCTAGGCTGATTTGGAGAGAGGTGAGTGGTTGGAGAGGTGTAGAGGTGGGCCTATAAGATATTTTGGCATGATTCGATTGGTGGAGAACCAAGGGTTTGATTTAGACATGGCAGCAGTAGGAGGAGGTGTAGGAGGACCACGGTTCGTAGACCTGGAGATCCCAGTGAAGAGACATCAGCATGTAGAGGTAGGATTCAATCCTTTCTCTTTGTTTTTGATTGAATTTGTAAGAAAAAAATGAAATAAAAATAGGGGAATGAAAAATTCAAAATGTAATTAAAATGGAAGAATTTGGGTATGGGGCGGGTGCAATGTAGATTAATTAGGGTGTAAAATGGAAATGGGTGGGGTTGGGTGGTTTTTGGGTAGGTTTTAGGATTGTTTTTGAAATTTGTAGAAAATTAGGGGTGTGGGGTTCAACTTTGGAGCGAACCAAAGACCCGACGTCGATGAGGTTGCGGTGATGTTAGTCTGTCATGCCGGTATCGATGAGAAAATAGTCAATTGATGTCGGTTCAAGGTGATCGGTATCGGTCAAGGTGACCGACATCATTCACTATGAAAAGTGACTTAGTCTGAATAGGTTAAGTTGAGAAGGCCAAAATGGGGTAAAAAATGAAATTGGAGGGTAGATAGGTAATGAATAAGGGAAACAAAGAGGGATGAGGGAGAGAAGCAGGTGGGTGAGGGTAAATATAGGTAAACATAGATGGGTAATAGAGGAAGATTAGGTCACAGTGATGGAATGGGTTATGGGAACTTGATAAGCTAAATTAGAAGAAATGATAGGTTAGGGAAGTAGTTAGGAAATAGATAGGTGGGGTAATTAGGTTGTAAAGAAATGGGAAAAGTAGTTTAGTCTTTGACATTGTTGAGTGGTATGGATGTAGGCATGACATCAGTTGATGATGTGGGACCATGTCCCACCGTTATTAGGGAAGATGTGTCCCAGTGTTACTAAGGACGAGTGGACACATATGCGAGATGTCGATTGGTGGGCATTAGGTGCTACAGGTGGATCCGATAGATCACAGTCTCATGGTCGCGCTCATCGATAGATGGGATGCCATGACCAACACCTTTCATCTACCCACCGATGAGATGACCATTATATTGGAGGATGTATATAGGATTTTTGCGGTCACGATCGATTGTTAGTGAGTATGTATATTCGGATATCGCAGATGGATCCTTTGAGGAGATGATTGAGGTATTTGGGGAGATGGTGAGTGACCTGACAAAGCACAATACCAGTCTTGTTTATGGGGCTTTGTATGCTACACACTGTAGGAAACATGATTAGCAGTGTTGATGATGGTGGTGGTGGAGTGTTATACACCTCCTAATTCAAATGGTGGTCATTTTCCCATAGGGCTCATGGGAGTATTGCAGATATGATCGAGGATCAAGTTTACTTTGCATGGGCACCTGCATATTTAGTGCAGCTATAAAGGGAGTTATGGGCGTACAGAGGATGGGACATTATGGCATCTTGTATGACGTTCCTACTACACTATTGGGCATACGAGCATATTGTGGTAGTGTGGCCATGAGGACTATCGGTACCATATTGGAACCATGGGGGACAGAGGGCAGGTTACAGGAGGTGGGTGGCTATAGGTGGTCATCCTCGAGTGGAGGAGGCAGTGCATGACGTAGTATACGATAGGTGGGAGTTGGAGGGCTCAGATGCGATGGACATAGCCTAGCGGCCGTATGTCGATTTCAGCTTTTAAAGGGATGGATGAGGAGCTACAGGAGTTACAGTTAGTGTGGTGGATACATGGTAGATGTGCTAGTGAGCACAAGATGATCTTGATCAACGAGTTTGACCCTGTTTAGATTACAGCAAGATGTACCGCCACCCTTCTCATAGTACCGCAAGGATGATGTGGAGAGACCTTTGTCTCCACCCCGACCCACAGAACCCATAGGAAAGGAGGAGGTACCAGTTGATACGATATTGGACGATGCAGGGACCACAGTGGCATACAAATAGAGGTGGGCAATGGAGTTACAAGTAGCACCACCACACTAGTAGTAAGCTATACTTAGTCATAGTGATGGTTTAGAGGGATGTCGTACAGGGATAGGTGATCACGTTGGGAGTTCAGTTGATAGCGGCATAGGCACAGGTAGTTATTTTGACATGGCAAGTGACTAAATTATGAGTCAGTTGACTGCTCCATAGGCTCAGGCGTAGGTACAGATATAGGTACAGGATTCTACAGGGGATGGTGCATAGGTAGGAGCACTACATGCGTAGGTTCTTGGTTTGCTGGATAATTGGGCACCGCATGAGCCAGTGTCATGGCCTTACAGGCCCTAGTAGCTATACAAGTACAGCAAAGATAGGCACCAAGATAGGGTCCCGTAGTATAAGCATCGGCGTCGGGACAGGTCCTCTATTGGTAGGGTAGAGTTCACAGGTGGTAGTTAGGCAATGGCGTCACCCTATCTGTATCTATGGTGAGTTTTAGGGATGCCCCGAATGAGCCCCGCTATTATCAAGACCATCTAACCACTACAGGTATTTTTTTTCCTTCATATGTCGAGTATAGGGCTCAGCAGTAGCTAGTGAGAGGACCAGGTCCAAGACTCACAGCTCAGGTAGCATAGGGGGTCATCGGCCCCAGAGGTAGGTCATGGTGAGGCCACCGGTTCTCGAGAATGGGCCACACCGAGGGATAAGAGGAGGATATGGGTGAGATTGGAGAGGAGGGCCTTAGGTGAGGTTGATTTATCGTGACATATGATATTTGTATGATGATTTTTTATTTATATATACTAGCCTGCGTGTCTTAGAAGATGTTGCGATATTGTATATGAGAGTTTTGAGACACTTTGATTATGTATCCTGTGTATATATGTATTGATACACAAACATTCCTCTTTATATAGTTTATGATTATTATTGGATGGATGATGTACTCTTTTTAATTCCCAGTGTTATTGTGTACCATGGGAACTAGGTGAGTTAGGCATGATTGAGTCTAGGTCATTTAGGCATGATGGAGTCAGGTATAGGCGTAGTTTGGTCAGGTATAGGCATGGTTTGGTCAAGTATAGGCATGGTGGAATCAGGGTAGGCATGGTTTGGTTTGCATGGTTTGGTCAGGTATAGGCATGGTAGAATCTAGGTAATTTCCAAGTTACTGATCTTATGGAAATAATGTATTGTATGTATGTTGTGGTTAAATTTCCAAGTAATTAATATCATGAAAATATGAAATGATTTAAGTAGAATATGGTCATGGTGATAAAATGGTAGGTATGTATGTTTTTATGATATATTAATTTCCAAGTTTTTTTGTACAATGGAAACTAACTAGGGTAGAATGTGAATGTAATGGGGGAAATTGGTGAGGGGTAAAATTGGTCGAGCTAACCTCTAATGGCCCCATGCCCTGGAGTGATGCCTACATATCCCAAAGAAAAAGGTGCCTCGAGGCCGATGTATTTCTCCCATAAGCTAGGAAGAATATGATAAGGGATATGAATGGGTTAGTAGATTTTAGGCATGATTGATTCTAGGTTATTTATGCATGGTTGAGTATAGGTTGAATAGGTATGGTTGAGTCTAGGTCATTTCGGCATGGTTGGGTCTAGTTCATTTAGGCATGGTTGAGTATAGTTTGAATAGGCATGGTTGAGTCTAGATCATTTAGGCATGGTTGAGTCTAGGTCACTTATGCATGGTTGAGTATAGGTTAAATAGGTGTGGTTAATTCTAGGTCATTTATGCATGGTTGAGTATAGGTTGAATAGGCATGGTTGAGTCCAGTCATTTAGGCATGGTTGAGTATAGGTTCATTTAGGTGTGGGTGATTTTGTTGGAAGAGGAATTCCCATAATGTAGGTGTTGAATTTATGGTCCTGTGAAGGAGGATTGATAAGTAAGAAATGAGGTGAATAGTAAGAGGAGACAAAAATTCACCTTATTAGTAAGAACTATTATGAGTCTATCATATCAAAGATTGGCCTATGAACGTAAGATCTTAAAGGCGTTGCTTGCATGATTAACTATTCTAAGGGTGAAGAAAATCACATGATCATGAAATGTTCCATTTGTGGCACGTCCCTTGAGTAGGTAGAAGATTAGAAAGGAAAGACGGTGAGGTGAAAATGGGTTGCTTTCGAAAAACCTTGGTGGGAGACAACATGCCTCTTCTGTAAGATACCCAAGACCAAAATAGGCAAGTCCATGATGAAAAAAGTTTTCTTTTTCTTTTTCCTTTTGTTTTATAGACTGATCGATGCGGGATGTCTATGTGGGATGAATAGAATGTCTCCTTGAAGTCTTTGTGAAGTTGATCGATGCGGGAAGCTTCAGAATATTTTTATTTTATTTTTGTAGAAATAGTCTTCTTTTTGGATAGACTACGTACAGTATGACTAGCTTTGTATAGTTGTCCTTCTAGGGAGCAGTCTATTTATAGCAACAAGATAGAAAAATATATGTCCTTTTAAAGGAGTCATCTATTTGCTATAATTTTGAATCAAGGAGTTTGAATTTGAAAATCCCATATATTACTTTTTTATTGTTTTTTGGACTTTTAGGTCATGGGCAAGACTATAGAAAAGTATAGGCTTATTTTATGAAGAAAAACCATAGCACACAAGGGTTAGCTATGAAAGAGAGGTTTTAAGTGACGAATGACCATGGGATTCCATCCTAAAAAGGATGAAAATTATCCATGAGAATCATGCCATGAGTAGATTCATGGTACTCATATTAAAGATAAGGTTAAAAGGTGACGGGTAATCACATGATTCTTGTTTAGTCGTTGATCCTTAAAATAGGTAAGTGGAAGGTGAATGTTGCTCAAGGGACAAGCATTTAATAGATAGAAGGTGATATAGGACTTGATTCAACAATAGAATGGTCAAAGATGTAAGGAATTGAGGGCTCAGGTTTGCATTTACCTTTAAGTGAAGATAAATGATAAGCACCTCGATCCATAGGCATGAGGAACAATATAGGGTCCAAGATAATTAGGACCAAACTTGCCTTGTTTACTTTTCTCTCGCTTTTGTTACATGTTGATTTTCCTTCAAGATGAGGTCATTGACCTTGAAGGTTCGTTCTTGGACACATTTATCATAGGCACGTTTGATACGTTTTTGGTAGATTTGGAGGTGATCGAGAGCATTTAGATGGTGTTCATCTAATAACTCAATTTGTGCCAAATGATCCTAGTGAAAATCATCATTGTTGAGCATATATTTGAGTGAGATACGAAGAGATGGAATTTGGACTTCAAGAGGCAAGACAACCTCTGTACCGTAGACCAAAGAGAAAGGTGTGGCAGCAATTGAGGTGTGAATACTAGTGCGATAAGCCCATAAGGAAAAAGGAATGTGTGTGTGCCAATCCTTACCAAAAGTATCATCAACTTGATTTCATAAGAATTTTATTTAGGGTTTTGTTAGTCAATTCAGCTTGGCCATTTGTTTGAGGATAATAAGGTGAAGAAAATATGAGTTGAATTTGAAGGCATCACAAATTTTCCGTATGGTTTTATTTTTGAATTGTTTTTCTTTACTAGTGATGAGGTGATGAGGAACACCAAAACAACAAATGATGTGATGGTTGATGAATTCACGTATTTTCTCAACTTTTGTAGAAATAAGAGGTACGGCTTCCACCCATTTATTGTAATATTCGGTAATGGTAATAATCCATTGATGACATTGGGAAGAATGGGGCTTGATCTCTCAGACAAGATCCAAACTTCATTAAGAGAAAGGCCAAAGGCCTCATGCGACCTGTAAGGCATGACTAGGGGTGTAATGAAGATTAGCATGTTGCTGAAACTTCACACAATGCTTGACATAGTCATAACAATCATGGTTTAAGGTTGGCGATAATAGCTGCACGAAGGATGCGCTTAGAGATAGCTAAGCCACTTTGAATTGACCCCCACAAATCATGTCATGAACTTCCTTGATGGTGTATGGAATTTCAGAACTCATAAGGCATCGTAAGAGGATACCGTCAAAGTTACGTTTATAGAGAAGACCACCCATGATGACATAGTGGGTGTATGCAATGGAAGAGTTGAAAATCTATAGAATTAGGCTAAATAACCTCAAAGCTTAACTAAACTCAACCATTCACTATGAGATAAGAGCTAAACAAGAGTTAATCCTATGCATGCATCATAACTTTGACAAAAACATCAAAACCTAGCATATATACTACTCTCTACTCTTTAGATTACTTAATTAAGAAATTGAACCTAAAAAGATCAACTTAGCAATCAAAGGGGTGATTTAGATGTTTATGGTTTTCAAGCTTTCAAGAATGGAGTCTCACCATTAATGGCTTCAAGGCCAATGGTTCTCTCCATATTACTCAAAACTTGGTTTAAGGATGCAAATGGAGGTGTTAGCTCAATAATGGAGGAATGGAAGCTTTAGATCAAATGTCTAATTAGCTTAAAGCTAATACAAATGAGATCCAAGATTTCTTAGGCTTGTTTTGGTTTTGTGTTATGTAAAGTTGTAAGTTTGAATGGGTAGGCTTAGCCTTGTATTTATAGTTTTTGGTTTGGAAGAATTTGGAATTTGGGTGCATGTGGGACTAAAGCTCAAAAAGCACTTTTAGATTAGATTAGGATAAACATGCTTTAGGCTTAGTTAAGCTTTGTTTAGGCTAGTTAACTAGGGTTTAGGCTAGTTAACCTTGATTAGCAAGTGATTAGAGACTCCTTGAGAGTTGGGAGGAGTCTGATTAACCATTTGTGACTGATAGATAGCCTACGAAGCCCTGAGAAGTTGTTCGGAGAGAGAACTAGGAGGTTCTAAATGGTCAAAAGGAGGAATGTTTAGCTAATAAGAGAGATATTAGCCCAATTAGATGATTATAGGAGGAATACAACTGAAATAGGTGTCATAAATGGGCATCCAAGAATGGAACAAAGAGTGTGAAATTAATGAAGTGTCATCAATCATTTGAATTAGAGGAAATGATAAGTGTAAGCATATTTTATGTGTCTACATTTTCCCCTCTTTGGGGTGGCATAAGTGACGTCACTTCAAAGAAAGTAGAAAAGCATAAATAAGTAGAAAATTTTGAAGGGATAGAAGAAAAATGAGTAGAATGAAGGATGCCCCTCGAGTGTCGATGGGGTGATAGAAGAAGTCAATCGATGATTGAAAGAAGATGATAGAAAGAGAACAAAAGAAAGAATAGTGTGAAGAAGAAGAAAGGGGATATAGAAGAAAAGGAGTATGAGGAAGGAGGGATGAGCTAACATCTATTCAATGCCTTTTTAAAAACTTTATTTTTCATCATATTGCTAGTGATCTTCATCATTGGTCCTTATTAAAAAGAATGAAAAAAGTGTAGTATGACATGAAAAGCCATATACGAACAAATGTCCATTTCTAAAAACACTAACTCCATGCAACATACAAAATGCAATGCAATACAAGAAATTAAATAAGCTAACCTAACAGAGAAACATAATGTAATGTTTTTGTTATCAAGCTTCAATTCCAACCTATTCGAATTAATGACAAGGGTTAATGATGGTGCCCCAAGCAAGGATACATGCGAAGGGAATAACGGAGGACACTTGGGTCCGATGATAAAGCAATGTGCACTATGAAATAGTACCAGGCAACTCATTGTGCCCCAAAGTATAGACAAAGTAAGCAACCTAGCTTTGGTTGATGGAGGTAGATCAAGATGATCCATGATTCGCGCACATGAACAGTGAGAACCAAATAGAGACATTTTGTAGGATGATTTATATTGTTTTTGATGTTTCTTGAAACATATTTGAATGTTTTTTATTTTGAAAGTTTTCTGAAAATATGTACAAGAAGACGAAGAAGCACAGATGCCCCTAGCGATATATGGGATGTACAAGGGAAAAGGCCACATGGGTATAAGAAAGGTGAAGATGCGAAAATGCCCCAGTGATTAGGTGGGAGTATTCAAAGGAAAACTCTTCATGCATAGAAGTGGGACCCAAGGCCATTATGGATAGGTTCAACACGATGATGAATGTAAACCAATGAAGTGTGGGGAAGAAGCAAGGATTCCCCAACGTAAGTTGGCCTAAAAGCACATGATAGAAAGGAAGTGGAAGATTGTTTTTGTGAAAGGGGACAAAGTTGTCCAGAAAACATGGCATAAAGGAAATACCATACACATGGATGTTCTAAATGAAGTAGAAGAACAACAAATGTTATGAATGTAGCTTTAGAAGCCTCATGATGAAAAGGTGATTAGTGTAAGGCACAAATCATGAGACGAGATATGGACTAGAGTAAGAGTTTGAACAAGGTCAAAAAAAGACACTTGGTAACATACTAATCCTGTTTGCTCATAGAGATCTAGTGTGTGCATATGGAAATGAATTACCTCTTGAAGGAAAGAGTTAATAGACAACAAGTGAAGATACTAGCCAATGTGTAGGAATGATTGATTTTGAAAGGTAATTTTTTTGAATGGATGGTGGAAGGATAGTCGTGCATTTCTCCACATTGCCTGACCTGTGCATCCATAGCCCCAATGGAGATGCATTTGATTATAATCACAACATTTATCTACTGTCATTCAGCGCGTCTATAGACCTAATAGAGATTATTGGAAATACCCCAAGAGAGAGTAATATATCAATTTTCTTTTTGTTTATAGCTTTTAGGATTTTGATTTTTGATTGATTTTGATTCTTTTTCTTTCGAAAAAATTATTTCAGCTCTCTTGTTTGACAAGGGGTTAAGAACCATTGATGGCTTAATGAAAGGAGGTGGAAGTGATTGTGATGAAGACATTGGTTAGTGTCAACAAATATGTCCAAAATTTCTTCGCAACAAGTTTATTAGATGTTGAATGTGATAGGATCTCTAAGAGGTCAATCATTCTTTAATTTACCGAGGTGATGAAAGACCAAGGTCAAACAGATACCATAGAGATAAATGTGTGCAAATAGGCTAGCCAAAATATCAACAAAGGGATGAAAATGGTAGGAAGACTTGTATAATAATAAAGCAAGGAAGGAAGAAACAAACATCCATGTGTACACAATACACGATTACAATGTTTTATCTTTGTACCTTTAATTTTGTTATGTTTTCTCAAAAAATTTGTATTTTTAAATTGATTTGATGTTTTTTTATATTTTGATATTTTTAAGAGGGGACTAACAAATTCACTCTGCATGGTAAGATCCAACAACGATGTTTGTGATTTCCTTAATAAGGGAGGCTAGGCGTGTTTATTTATCAAGCTTAATATTTTCTCTGATCTCGATGATCGTGGTGAGCTCATACTCAACAAATGACTATGATTTATCCTAATACAAGGATTTTTCATGTGACAGCTTGTGTTCTTGATTCATAGGTTTATACACTTTACACCATACTTGATGGTTGTGTTGGTGTGCGTTCTTGAATCGCGCTTGATTTTTAACCTTAAGATCATTTGATTTGTTAGGATCTTTGGAGCTCATGGAAGTTTTGAACTTAGATTGATAATGAACATGTTTGGGTTTCTTATAAGTTAACATGTGACCTGTATGATCTCGAGAAGGAGAAGAAAGCAAACGTGGACGTTTAGACCTGATGTGAGAAATGACCGCATGCTTTCCACAACCATTGATAGAAGAAAGGTGTGATGGATGAAAAGGATACGGTCCAATAATTTAAGAGGATGCGCTACTAGGAGGTGAGCCACTAATAGAAGATGACGAAGAGCTCCTAGATTATGGCCCTAAGATGGATGAAGTTGGGCTACGATTAAATGGCACAAGAATAGAAGAATATGATGAAGGGTTGCTACGGTATGGCCCTAAGATGGAATAAATTGGGCTACGAGGACATGGCCTAAGAATAGAAGATGATGGGATACCCAGAGGTTTCCCATAGATAAAAGAGGATGAAGGGAGACTAGGATGTGGCCCAAGAATAGAAGGTAATGGGCTACCAAGAGGTGACAGACAAGTAGAAAATGGAGGATTACCTCGGGGTGGCTCCAGGATAGAAGAAGACGATGGGCTACTCAACATGTGTGACCCAAGGAGATATTTTGATTGAGGAATGATGATATATAATGAATGATTTGGTAACGAGAAGATAGGCCATGGATTAATGCTAGACCCCGACATCTCATCATGCTCAGAAGAAGGTGAAGATGGAATGCCAGAAGAAGAGTCAAGTTCCATGACCTTAGGATCCTCATCTATATTATGACAAAAGGGATAAACTTATTTTCCCAATACGCGAGCGTATCGAGTTCTAGAAAGAATCCTTGTTTGCAATCCTCTAAAGGGACATCTTCATGTAGTCTAATTAGTAGAGGTTGTTGTTCTTTGACCATGGGAGGTTGACTAGAAGAAATGGGCTCGATAAGCGGGGAAGATTGATTGACAGAAGAAGATGACTCAAGAGAGGAAGTAGGATTGGAGGAAAGTGTCTCATGAATGGATGATTTAGATCTGGTCTTAGATCATTTTTCTAAAATATGACTTAATGTGGAAGAGAAAATAGGATCATATAGCCATCCATTGAGTTGTGATGTAGGAGTCAAATTAGATGATTGACTAGATGGAATCGAATCGTGGAATTCTTTGATGGAGGAAAGGGTTATCGAGGCGACCGATGAAGGAGGTACTATGAAGCAAGGGAGGATTGTGACTCAATAATGGAATCAGATGTTCAATCAATGAAACTTGGAGTCATATGATTCTTCAAAGGAGGAAGACATCATTGAGGTGATTGATGAAGGAGGTCCTCAAAGAAAGGGAAGATTGTGACTCAAGAACTGAATTATATGTTTGATCGATGGAACTTAGAGTCACACAAGTCTTTAAAGGAGGAATACATTTTTGAGGTGATTGGAAATGAAGGTCCTTCGAAGGAAGGGAGGACCGTGATTTAGGATTTGATCTAGGGGTATCTCGAACAATAGTTGGGATCCGAATCTTGAAAAGAAGTGTGGGAATCCGAATGGTGGTTTGGATCTCGAATCAAAATAAGAGTGGGGGAACCTAAATCATAATTTGGATCAAAAGCATCCAAACTATACCACCGACTATGAGTGAAGGTGGGGAACACGGTTCTGGTTGGGCCCTCTAGTGCACGAAAAGAACCAAACTAGGATTAGTTGTAATGGGAATATTTTTATTTTAATTCCTAAACCTAGGTTCCGTATTGTCGTAAGCATGAGGAATCGCATGATAATCAATCATTTTTGGTGTCATTTACGTAGAAATTCCTAGACCTAGATAGTGTGATCAAACTTCTTCAAAGTGAAGAAGGCTCTATGTCAATTCGGGTAGCATAACGGCAACCAACTAGACATTTTGTAAGTATGGAGATACGTGCGTGATTTTTGAAGAAGGTCTAAGGAAAATAGACATCGTGATGACACGATCTCAATGAGATTAAAATGGATTGTCTTAGAAAATAAATTTTCTAGATGAATAATCATAAGGAACAATCATGCAAGTGTGAAACATAAAGTCAATCAATAAGGAAATACTCCTTATGTAAAATGTGTGTGTAAAATGATAGTTCAATGCAAAGATGATCAACACAATGTCAATATTTACGTCAAGCTCGAAATGAACAAGGCATAAATATTAACAAAGGGTAGACGTGACTCCTAATCAAAGGATACCATAATGATTTTAGCAACCAACAAGGCCTAAATGTAAAAGGGCGAGGATTACAAATGTAAGCCACGTAACCACACCAATTAGACATGTTAATCAAGCTTCAAGAAGAAGTAATATATTAGTGCCAAAGTGGTATTGAAACGATGCAAACAAAGTAAGCGACACCTTTCAATATTTGGGACAATGTTTGAAATCAAACTAAGTCAAAGTATACTAAGGATGTGCTAAAATGTGGGCAGCGTAATGCCACAATGCAGACACTTAGATCATGTTTACGAGAAATGTGACATAAGTATCGTAATTGTGTCGAGAAAATGCAAACAAGGTAACATGTTAAAGGGAGAGAAAATTGTGAATCAATCCTAATTATGATGATGATCTTGAAATCAAGATCACATGGCCATCAAATATATAAGGACGCATCCACACACTTTATGCGTTTAACAACTCAGCCGTAAACATGGATGAGCATAAACAGACAAAAAAGTGGTGAACACTATATATGACAACACTCCTAAAAGATTCCTTCTCTTGTCCCAAATGGGAAACAAGGATGCAAAGGTATAGATCAAAAGATGAAAATAAACTAAGCGCCACTTGGGCAGAGTTTCTCCTCGTTCGAAGGTGAGAAAGAAACCAAGCTAAGTGATACATTTTTAATTTTGTGATGAAAGACACTTAGATCTAACTCATGTGGACTATTTACCTTATTTGAAAAAACAAGGTTTATAATCCAAGTAAGTCATCACTTCGTGATGTCCTAACGTGAAAATGGACTAGTAAAAGTGGGCTCTAAGACAAAATGGCTTCCCTAATAAGATCTCTCAACTAGGTGTCACAAGTTGTCTAAGAGCGAGCTCAATTTACCCAAAGATTTGCACTGACTAATTTGGGAGTATCTCAGCTTTACTTTACCCCCTTCTGATATAATGAGCAACTAGTGCATTCAGTTGTACCATCATTGGGGTCGTGATATGGACAACTTTAACTCTAACTCATAATGAAAAACTAGTCAAGTGGGTAAGCAGAGCACTTCATGTCTCATCCATAAAGGTTACTCGGTGGTGGATTACTTTAGGGAACCTGGAACCACCCCCATTTTGTAGCTTAAGACATTATGCCAAAGGGGTTATATTCTAGTTGTGCGAGATAGGGACGTACCCTTTTCCAAAACCTATAATACAATGTGAAGGGAAATGGTGTGATTTTTATTTTTCTTAATTTAATGTGGTTTTAAAGAGCACACCATTTGGCAACCTGCATGTAAACACGTGTATTAGTGGGTTTTTGTTTTGTTTTAATGCCTTTCTTTGACAAGCATTAGGTCCTGCATGCGACGAGTTAGTAATTTTCCATTTAATACAGATATCAAGAATGAGAATTCACACGTTGCTTTTGATTCCTAAGATCACCAAAAGGTGCGAAGGAAGAGCATACGCAATGTGAAAATTCTACTAAAAACCATTTATATGGAAAGTACTTTGTTCGTTAGAAGTATAAGACAAGTGTTTTTAAATGTGACAAAAGGTTGTATAAGTGTTTTTGATCTCCAAGATCACCTAGAAGGTGCGAGGAGAGAGCATACACATCTTACAAACCTTGTTTTAGTTAAGGAATAAAAACACTTATGCTAGTTTAAACAATTATTCAACACCCTGCACTTGCTTTGTTAGTCCTTAAAAACCTCAGAAAACTTTAGAAAAAAAAATGATCTCACATCCTAGGGAAAAAATTTCAAGTTTTAACACAGACTCCTACGCACCCAAAATGACACCAAAGATGCCTCGGCCCAATAGATACGCACCCTAACCAATGTAGACGTGTGGCATGAATAAATGACATGGGTACAAATACCTACGTGGGCTGTCAAATGGGTACACTAGGGTTTCGACGCGTGCACTCTCTATTCAACGAGTACGCATGTAAGTAAAAATTTAGAAAACACATTATTCGTAGTAGACACCAAAGACATCCAGAGACACAGAGACACTCAATGGTCGCAGAGATGCCAATAGTTCAATGGAGACACACTATTCTAAAATGTGTTGTCAACTAGTAGTACAAAAAATGGATATGTGGCTATCTCGACGCCAACACTAGGGTATCGATGGAGACGTGCCCCTTCAAGACACTTGCACGCACCCCCTGAAAAACCTACAAAAGTCACGTAATTAAAAAATTTTTGACAAGCAAACAGGTTAGAGGTTAGTTAAAGAAGCCTATTTCTATTTCAAACCCACAAAATATATATGAATAAGGATGATTTAACTTGTTTTAGAAAAGGAAATAAGCAAATAACAAGTTGTTTCTCCTAGAAAACATGTAAGTGAACTTTGAAAAGCTTAAAAGACCTCCATTAACGGAGGATGGACAAAGGTCCCACCAGGTGTGCCAAATGTATGCAACGGAAGAGTTGAAAAGCTATGGAATGAGGCTAAAGAACCTCAAAGCTTTATTAAACTCAACCATGCACCATGAGATAAGAGATAAACAAGATTTAATCCTATACATGCATCATAACTTTGACAAAAACATCAAAACCTAGCATATATACTACTCTCTACTCTTTAGATTACTAATTAAGAAATTAAACCTAAAAATATCAACTTAGCAATCAAATGGGTGATTTAGATGTTTATGGTTTTCAAGATTTCAAGAATGGAGTCTCACCATTAATGGCTTCAAGTTCATAATGGTCAAAGGTAGTCAAAAGCATGTCAACATGATGTTTATACTTTTGAAGTATCTCGTTATGACACCTGGATATACCATTAACTTGGTTCACAACCAGTTAAGATTCACCAAAGATATTAATTGATTTAACATATAAGCCTATGGCAATTTGAAGGCCTTACACGAGTGCTTCATATTTAGAAATATTGTTAGTACAATAAAAATCTAGTTTGAAAGATAATGGCATAGGCTCACTGTCAATAGGAATGAGGATAACTCGACACCACCCCCACACTAACATTTGGAACCATCAAATAATAATGTCATATGGTAAATAGTATCATCCAGGGTGAGGGTAGAGATAGATTCATCAAGGAAATCGAAGTTAGAAGATTGGTTTCAGAGAGAGGTGCATCTGCGAGTTGGTCAGCAATGGTTTGTCCTTTGACATATTTTTATGGATGAATTCAAGATCTAGGTCTACAAGAAGCATGAGCCAACGTGCAACATGTTGATGTTGGTAGGGCTTAACGTACATGTAATCTAAGGGGTTTGTATGGTGACAATGAAGGTTTTTGGTTGAGTAGGTAATGGCAAATTTATAGTGGGAACAAAAACTAAGGCTAAGCATACTTTTTGGCGTGAGTATATCTAGTATTGTAATCTAAAATCACACACCTTATATAATAAACCACTTGTTCCCTATGTTGCTCGTCACGATGAGCGAGCATGACACCTAGGAATGATCGGTGAGAAAAAATGTAAAGGCAAAATGGTTTGTCATCCTTAGGTAGAATAAGAATAGGTGGTAGGAGGAGGTATTATTTTAAGGCATCAAAGACTTTATGGCATTAATCATCCCATTTTAAGGAGACATCCTTTTTGAGAAGATGATGAAATGGATGGTAGTGGTCAGAAAGTTGTGAAATAAAGTGATGAATAGATTGCAAACTTGCCTTGAAAACTACGAAGTTGATGAAGGTTAGTAGGTGGAGGCATCTCAAGAATAGCCTTGATTTTAGCAAGATCAACTTCAATGCCACACAAAGAAACAATAAAACCAAGGAGCTTGCTGGAGAGAACAACAAAGACACACTTCTTAGGTTGAAGGTGAATGCAGTATTTGATGAGACGATCAAAGACAACCTTAAGGATGGCAAGGTGTTCGGCCCGATGTTTAGATTTGGTAAGAAGATCATCAACGTAATCTTCCAATATACTATGCATGATGTCATGAAAGATATAAGTCATAGCCCACTGATATGTAGCACCAGTGTTTTTAAGGCCAAAGGGCATGACATGATAGCAGAAGGTCCCCCAAGGAGTGATGAAGGTAGTTTTGTGTTGATCTTAGAGCGAGTAATATTTGGTTATAACTCGAGAAATTGTCCATGAGTGATAGCATCTCATGGTCAGCGGTGAGATCAACTAGTTGGTCAATACTAGGTAGAGGAAAGTCATATTTGGGGCAAGCTAAGTTAAGGTTGTAGAAATCCATGTAAATGTGGAGTCCCCTATTGCTTTTGTGATAGGAATGATGTTAGAGATCCATTAGGGATAATCAATGGGTAAGATGAAGGAAACCGAAAGAAGACGCTAGATTTCTTCTTTAACAAGTAGGGCAATGCGAGGATGCATTCTTGCATCTTATTTTTCATGTGTTTGGCATCAAGAATGGTTACGATATTGTGGACCACAATGTTTGGGTCAACACCAAGCATTTCAGTGTAGAACCAAGCAAAAGTGTTGCTTTATGATCCGGAAGAAAGAAGTGAAAACTTCTTGTTCAAAGAACATCTAAAGATTGGCCTATTTTTAGAATGTGTAGGTCATCTTGAGTGTGGATGTTGATTTCGATGGTCAATTCATTCAACGTCCTTTGTGTCTCAAAAGGTAACAAGTGGTGAATATAAGAATCTTCCACATTAAGGTAGGTGAGAATAGACTCATCGTCCTGACATTGAATGATGTTAATAGAAGGTGTATCATCATCAATCATGTTAGGATACAAGAAGGGAAGAGAAGAGGGATCCTCGCCATCACACTGATAAGTTAGAGGTCCTAAGGAAATAGTGTTCACGAAAATAAGAAATTAGGTGGAATGTGTTCTTGATCCATAGACTCGAGGTGAAGGTGGTGAATGAGGTGAATGGGGTGGGGAATTTTTATCATCCTCAATGAGTTTGACTTGAGCCTTCTTGGGAGGTGGTTTGACAAATCCAATACCATTGCGGTCTTTATACTTATGAGTGGTGCAAGGAATGACAATATGGCGACCTTGTTCATAAAAACCAAATCCAAAGCCCTTCCAAGCACAACGATGGAGGAAGGTGTGGGTAAAGTGGCAGTTGGTGAGATATTGGAGGTCAGAGGAAAATAGTCAAGTTTGGGAAGGTGGCTCAAGGCGAGTAAGTAGAAGCATCAAGTCCCCATACGTTAAGTTTGTACGAAAGTGGGAAGGACCGTAACGGAAAACCTCACCTATGAGGTGATCATAGTGGGGATGTTGGTGAAGGTTACCATACTCTTGAGGAGTAAGGAATGTGTTAATTTTATAAAGGTATTACTCCCCAGAGTGAGGTGTTGAAAAAAACCTTTTAAAGGGATCAATAGTTGATATGTGGATAGCAAGAATGGATGAATCACTGTGTAGCTAGGAAGAAGAAGCATTGGATGTTTAAGAAGTAGATGGGTTTTGATGGATGGGTTGTAGAAGCTGCGGTAGCAATGGGAATAGAGGAGTTAGTTTTGGAAGATGTAACCGCAGAGTGGTGGATGAGGCAAAGAAGTGAAGAAGAAGTGCTAGCGGTGGTAGATGTCTTAACTGGTATAAGGACATCATTAGGTTGATACAATATGTTACTGAGGTATTGAATGGTATAATTTTTCCCTTCATGTTCAAATTTTAAATAGTAGTGTAAGGTTGAAGGAACAAAACCCATTGTGCGAATCCGTGGTCGGCCAAGTAGCATGTTGTACTGAAATTTCCTTTGTAAGACATAGAATAATTTAAGAATAGCATGGGTGCCTACACGAATGTGGATAATGATGGTGTCGAGGGTGGAAGTCATGGCATCGTTAAATGAACATAGCATAATCGGGTTATTATGTATGCGGTGGCGAGGATGCACATTTGATTATATGCATGGGAGAAAATGATGTTAATACTAGCACCGCCATCGATCATAACGCGTCGAACGCGTATATTATCAATGTAGATGGAAATAAATAAGGTGGGGTCAGGATCATCCGATTGGAGAGGTACAATCTTGTCATCAAAGAAACTGAGAGCGGTTACTTGATGAGTGGAAGTGGGAGCAAAGGAAGGGGGCGAAGTGGTGAGAGAGGCCACATGGTGAGGAGTGATAATGGATGCAACATGCGTAGGGTCATTAGGTAGAACCTCAATAGATTACAGGACCTCAATGAGGGCCTAACAATGAGACTCAGAGGTTTGGACAAGGTTGTATGCAAAGACTCTTTGAGAGGAGACTAGTGCAATTGTTTAAGCATTTTACGATGGGAAACCCCATCAGAAATAGGGTATGTGGGTCCACGAATGGTGATTTTGGGTGTAGGTGCAGATGGAATATTGGGTAAAAGAGTAGCAGATGAGCTAGTTGTTTTCTCCTTTCCTTTGTCCTTTTGGGCTTGAGTGGCAATTTGAACCATATTAATTTGTGGTAAAGGAGAAAGTGAGTCGTGATAGGTGTAGCGACATGATGGGAAAAAATATGGTGAGGGCATATATTGGTTTTGTGAAAACAATGCAGCACATTGCCATTTTGGCAAAGGTTTGGCTAGCTCTCTATGCAGACCATATTGATCTCAAATTTTGGAGGGGGATAAAAGGGTTGTGGAGGTGGAGATGAAGGTCACTGAATATGTAAGGTACAAGGATGTGTGGTGATAGGTGAAGGTGGTATAGGGTGCTCATCTAAAATATCATCATTGTCAAAGAATACTATTAAGGGCCTTACAGTTTTTCACATCATGCCCGACCCATGATGGTAAGCGCAAATTTTGATATTTTCAAAACCTTCGGTTTAGGTTTTAGTGGGTCGTAAGGTCTACGAGGTGGCAATGTGATGAAAGATGTTTCCAAAAGATTAGCTAATATGTTGGCGTAAGACCATGCCAATGGATTACAATGTGAAGTAAGTGTGGGTGCGGATGGAAGTGTGGGTGACTTTGGTTGGAGAAGCTTCACCGGAGGTGGAATCGAAGGTTGAGTAAGTTTAACCACTTTTTGGTAGATAGTACGGTTTTAGTTTTGGATTGTACCTTCTTGGGTAAAGATGTAGTAGGTGAACTAGTTATTGAAGGTGGTGTAGGTTTAACTACTTTTTGAAGGGTAGTGGTTCTTGGGGCTTGGTTACACCTCCTTGGGTAAAGGTGAAGAAGAAGTACGTGATGTAGAAGGGAAGGCAGATGGCGGAAGGGGATGGGTTAGCCAAGGTGATAATGGAGGTGCGGTGAAGGTTTTGGTAAGAGGAAATGTGGAAGGTATTGGTTGAGGGGAAGGGAATGGCATGGGTAATGATGAGGATACTAGAAGTGGTGTAGGTATAGGAGGTAGAAAGGATGTAGGTGACGTCAAAGGCATAAGATGTGTAGGTAATTTGGGTATAACAGAGGATCGTGACGAGGTGGGTTGTTATGTTTTTGGTTTACTCTAGGTAGGAGGTTGTTTGGCCAAGGTTGATGGGTGGGGACCTAGGATAGATGGAAGTGGAGAAGATGACAGAGGGGTAGTGGGTGAAGCGAAGTGTATGTGGCCTAAGAGGTTGGTTCTTCTTCTTAGGTGAATATCCTTTGCAATGGCTTGTGAGGACATGGCTAAATCTAGTTTGACAGGAGGATGGACTAAACGTGATGTCGGCATGACTCCTAATGTGGTAATGGGTATAGGTGTAGGTATAGGTAAGGTTTTAGGCAGAGGAAAAGTTAATTTGTTGGTAAGGGTTTAAGTGTGGGTGAGGGTGATGAAGAGGGTGCCACTATAATCGATACATGTGCATGGTGGATTTGGTTGTCAGAAACACCTTTGGATAGATCATGGAAGTGTCACAGACAACATATGCATTTGAGTTGAGACAGTAATCAAAGACATCCCCAACGCATGGAATTGTCAACATAATCCACATGGTCGGCCAAATTTGAGAATGGCACGATGTAGGAGGGGATGATGCTGATTTGGTAAACTGGATGTGGAGTAAGGTATAGGTGTAGGTAAGGTTTTAAGCAGAGGGAAAAGTTAATTTGTTGGTAAGGGTTTAAGTGTGGGTGAGGGTGATGAAGAGGGTGCCACTACAACTGACATGTGCATGGTGGATTTGGTTGTCTGAAACACCTTTGGATAGATTGTGGAAGTGTTAGCAGACAACATATGCATTTGAGTTGAGACAGTAGTCAAAGACATCCCCAACGCATGGAATTGTCAACATAATCCAAATGGTCGGCCAAATGTGAGAATGGCATTGATGTAGGAGGGGATGATGCTGATTTGGTAGTAATCCCTATAAATAATATTTGTGAGATAGGGAAATGGTTGGCTTCAAACTCTGTGGGTAAAAGAGATGAGAGAAAATCAACAAGATCCTTGAAATCCAATGGAGAATTATCACCAATAAGAAGAGACATTGCTAATGGATCCCCCGTGGGTAGGGGAGATGGAAAGTTGGATGAGGTAAGTTCGTCTTTTGGCGAAGAAGAAGGTAAGCATGACTCTCTCATGGGTAAAAGAGTAAGTACTACGGGTTGTTCATCAGGTTGAGAGGTGAGTGGGGAAACTACATCGACATATATGGTGGACTCCTCCGTGGGTGAAGGAGAAGATAAGGGAGACTCCTCTCTGTAGGTGAAGGAGCGAGATGAAACACATCCTCTCGTGGATGAAGGAGCTTGTGCAAGAATCTCCTTGATAGATGGAGTAGGAGGAAATTGAGCAGGAAGAGTTGGTATGATGTCAAAAACAGCATGAACCTCACGAACGTTACTATCATTGGTCGAGGTTTCACCGGTTTGGTTAGACGATGGGGTGTGATTTGGGAATGACTTCTTGAAGATGTGAAGGTTCTAATTAGCTTCAGTGCATTAGGATTATCCAAGATGAGATCTCCATTATCTAACATTTCTTGGATGATATTTTGAAAGTTATACAATTACCATCGTTATGACCTCTAACGCAATGATAGTTGTAGTAATCATTTTCTTTGTACCATGCAGGACAGACAAGAGGGGTCAAAACCAATATGTGGTTTGATAGGTGGAAGATTGACTACTCCAGATTTTAGAAGTTTTTCTAAAACTGAAGAGTAGGGTTCTCCTATGGGATTATATTTTCGTTTCTCCGTTTGAACCGAAAAGCCATAACATGAGAAATATTGGAAGAAGGCTTTGATTGGTTAGATGGATGAGATGGGCCAACTTTCAAAACTACTACATTGGCAGATACTTTTGCTTTAGAATAATTATTTTGTGGTTTGGAAGAAGAAGAGGTATTATTTTATTTGAACACAACATTCTTGTTACGCAATTGTATCTTCTTCTCTTCAATGGCATGAATTTCAAGTTTTCGGGCCATGGTGAATGCCTCGTCAAATGTGTAAAAGGTTTGAACTTAGAGAGTTGGCAAGATGTGTCTAGCAAAAGCTCTAGTGAACAACTCTATTAACTCGATTTGAGGCAGTTGGAATGTGAGTTGGTTGATCAAGCTCCACCAACAAGTGACAAAATTTGTGAGAGATTCACTTCATATTGGCATGTCACACAAGTTAGTCATGGTGACCTTCTTGACAATGTTGATAGAAAAGTGGTCTAGAAAATCTTGAGCTACCTGATTAAATGAAAAGATGGAATGTCTGGGTAGAGCACTATACCAATCTAAATTCGGTCATGTCAAGGACATTGGGAATGTCTATAAGAGAAAAGCATCATCATGAGCGATCAGATAACACACATGATTAAAATACCGCAATTGTTATTTTGATTCTTCTTTGTTATTGAATTAGTTGAATTTAGGCATTTCCTAATGGGGAGGGTATGGATGAATCGAATGGATGAGTGAATGGGCTCATTACAAATCTCATCATATGTTAGAGAGTTACGTGAAGATAGATGCTTCCAATGTTTGCATCTTGTCCATCATCATTTTGATAAGATCATTGGTAGGTTGTGATGATTAGGCACCCCCTGTAGTATAAGGGGGTAGATGAGGTGGGTATGATATGGGTGGAATCCCAATATGTGGTGGTGCTAAGTACAAAAATTGTGAGGAAGGAATATAGGTTGGAATAGATGTAGATGGAAAGTATCCTGAATAAGTGGTAGATGAAATAGGGGTTGTTGGTGATAAGTGTAGGTAGGTGGAGTGGACGTAAAGACTCTCATAGCAATCGGAGGAAGAAACTGTGGGATTGAGAGGACAATGTTTTGAAATGGAGTATGGGTTGCCAACACCAATGGTGGTTGATATGTAATAGGTATATGAGAGGTAACAGGTGCAGATAGACCTACACTCAAGGTGGTTGATAAATGCATGGTTGACATCGTAGAAGTGACAGACGTTAAAGGTGCAAAAGATGTCGTAGGTGCAAGCAGATATCGATGATGTAGGGTCAAGCTGGGAAACCACAGTGGTAAGGTGGAAGAGGGTAAGGCTAAGCTAGTAGTAGTTGATGTAGAAGTGGGTACGAGGGTAGGAGGAATGGACACAGGCATGTCATATACAAGTTGCCCTGATGAATCATGGGTAGATGAATGAGTGAGATAGTATTGCAGAGTGGTGGGGTTATGATCAAGGAGTCTTGCGAACTCCTCATCACCAGTGGGTATGGCAAGAGCCTGATTGGGGTCCATAGGTGATGAGATTGAAGGGGTGATGGGCTAGGTGGGAGTGGCTAGTGGCTAGCATGAAACACAAGAGTGTTAGCTTGTTTACGAGTCAAAACCATGTGACTGATAATAGAAAAGGTATTTTGAGCTTCGTTGATGATGCAGAAACACATAAGTAATGGGGAAAAATCAATCTAAAATGAGTGATTAGATCGTTGTTCTGATTGCAAAATCAAAGTATAGAGACCAACATCGGTTGGGGTAACCAAAGTCGGTATGAGGGTAATCGTGCTTAGGTTGGCTCATACTAATGTCGACATCATGTGAAAAATAAGAGATTCAAAGATCTAGCAATGAAAGGTGAAAATGGGTTAACTGGACTCTGAAGATGATATCAGAGACCCAAAAGTGTGATAAAATGGCAGAACCAGACATGAAAAGAACATAAAGGTGAAGAATGCTATTTTGGTAAAAATAACAAAAAAGCATAAAACCGACGCCAGTTAGTTAACCAATGGCGGTTAGATGGTGTAACCGATGGCGGTTGTTGGACCGATATTGGTTACTATGAAATCTGGGAAGAGAAGGAAAAATGAATTTTTGGTGATTTAAATTAAATAAAAGGGACAAACTTGAGATTGAGTATGGCTATGAGGAGTCTTAATATACCCAGAATAAAACCAAAATACACCAATCATGATGTGGGGTGTAAAAGGATGAGAAAGAATGAAGAAACGCAACTCACACCTCAAAACACAAGCAGACAAAAAGCTAACAAACACGAAATCCTAAGTTGTAGATTTTATGTTGTGGCTTATGCCATTTAGACCGACTTTAAAGCGAGGATAGAATTTTCAGTTAACAAAGGTGCCCCATAAAAGTCTGACAACTATGGCTGGTTTCAGGTAAGTTTTGGCATGGGAGATCCTTCTCTGAGATAATGACTAGACATAGAAACCAGCTGGAGCCCATTGTCAATCCTCTAATCGTGTGATCCTTGACAGCTTCTTCTGGGAAATATTTTGTTCAAGAACTGTGTAGTTTGTTTTCAGTGATTTAGTATAGAGAGTGTGCAAAGTGTGAGCTATGGTTCAATTTTTCAACCATCAGCTAAACATGACTTCCAGCATATAGGTTTGCCCACAATTTAGATGAGTTATAATGCAACAAACTCAAAAATGCAATTACACAAGTTTTAAAACGCAAAACCACAAATTATATTTGATGACAATAAATTATGAAGAGGTTAAGGGCATGACTTTTACTAAGTGCAATGTAAGAAAAGAAATAAGAGTTCTTTATAATCCCGAAAAACAAGTGTCACTAAGACAATCAGAAGAAAAGAATATTTCCATAGAAGAAGCTTAATGTGAACTTGTTTCGAATGAAATTAGACACACGATATTTTCCCTAGGCATGAATAATGCAAATAACCTCTTATGGGTCCTTGGGTGTGCAAAAAAATTCACCGAATAGTTTGCGTAAAATAGATAAGGTAAGAGCTTAGGAGGAATACCGTGAAGCAAAGGTGGAAGGTAGAATGTGTGCATTGTTGATGTTATCCAAGCTGATCGTAGAGAAATCCTTTTTGTTTGGGAAGGAATACATGTAGATGTAAATCAAGACCACAAAAGAGTATTAAATAGCATATGATAGTGGACTACCTAGTGTATGCTAGATCTAGGAAGCATGGTGCTTCCTAGAGAGGTTGTTAATCCACTTTTTAATAACAATTTAATGTGAATAAGAAACTAAAATAAATAGGTCATAACTGCAATGTAATGATTTAGGTTTTTCATACACACAATACACTAGATTCAATGCTAAATATAAAAATGCAACACTGAATCTAATTAGAACCAAGTTTTGTTTAGGTTAGGCGGAGTGTCAAAGGTCCGGTATGGTGGTGTGGCTAATTGGTTAAGGTCTGGGTTAGTTTTGGGTGAGTGGGAAGCTTACTGGTTTGAGCATATAAAATGACACAGACACCAATATCGGTCCGATGACCAATGTCGGTATGGGGACTAAAAACCGACAATGGTCGGAACCGATGTCGGTAAGGGCAATAGGTAATGAACTATTGAAAATGGGTTTTTAGGCTCTTTGTGATTGCACAGAGAGTGAGGGTAGTGTGGTTTGAGTTGTAATATGCCTGAGAGGACTTAGGAACACTAAGAAGGAGGTTTAGAAAGGTGAAAAGGCTTGGGGTGGTTGAATAGTGGTTTGGTGGGAAGAAGGTGATATACGGGTAACGGAAGAAATAAAATATTGAAAGAAGCAAGAGATCTACAATGAGATAAGCATGAATGATTAAGATCACAGTACTTACTTGGTATTTTGTAGATCTTGTGAGTCGGGGTGGTCGATGGTTAATCAGAGAAGAGGTGCTTGAGTCTAGTGTCGTGGCGGAGACAACATGTGTGCTCTCGTGAGTATTTCAACACTCGGGAGGAGAACTAATTGTTTGTCTTGCATTGTGGTTGTGTGTGTTTGTCGTTTGGATGCAGGAGGGCTTGAAGATTCATGTTTGAATGTAATAAGGCTCCAATAACTGAATGACCAACCTGGGTAAAGGGTTGTAAAATTCTATATAAAGGAATCGATGGCGGTTTAGGTGACCGACGTGGCTAAGGATAAATTAGCGTCGATTAGGGTGAAATAGTCTTATTTACCAAAAATAGGTAGATCTTCCCAGATTTGGCGTGCTTTCCTTATTAGGCCCACTTAGGAAGTATAGTTCACATTAGAGAAGGAAGGAAGATCTTAGAAGAAGTCCAATTAGGTTTAGGAAGAATTCTTAGTTAGTTAGGTCAAGTAGTGACTCAACACTGGGAGTGATGACTCAGTGATGAGAGTAATGACTTGGTCACTATGAGTTAAATGCCCCTAGAATGGGTCCAAGATGAGGTGTCATGATGAGGTGGAGGTGTGAGGATGAAATTAACTTAATTAAAATAATTAATTTAATTAATAATGTGAGGATGAATATTAATATGGGATGAAGGGGTCATGATTAGTTAAATGTGTTACGTTAATTAATTGAAGGGGACCAAGGGAGTGTGACCCAAATTTGGTGTCTATAGTAATAGCCTTTGCGAGGCACATTGATGAGATTGATAATTACTAATCTCGTGGTAAGAGGCATTAAGGTGTTAGTTTCATGTTTTTAAGGTTGAACCTATTATTATCTATTGCATATTTAGTAAACCTCAAGAAAACAAGATTATATTATGTTTTTCATGATCTAAGCATATCTTGGTTTAATGATATCGGGAAAATGGGAGAAATTTTTAACATCTACAAGAAGATTAAGTTGGTGAGTGTCTCGAAATAAATGGTGAGTGCCTTCTTTAAATAAGGTTTCAAATTCCTTTAACTTTAAGTTAGTGGGTTTCACGTATACCATGTTTCACATGTATGCGAGACAAGATACTTGTTGTATTGAGTTATTATCCCCATTATCACTTATCATTGCTATAACAGATTGTGGAGGAGGTAAAAACAGTCATTGAGGCCAAAGTTGAGAGATTGGAAGTTAAAAACTTTAATTTTATAATAAAATATAGCCTCTAGGGCTCGCATAGGTTGCATAATTAGGGTTTAGAGAAAGTTTGTGTTTAAAGCCCTTAAGCATCGAGTTTAGGTCTGAAACTTGGCAGAAGTCATTAGGACCAGTTTTTAAGGGATATTTTGAAGGAATTTTGATGAAATGTTGGATGCATTTTAAGATATTGATGATGTCTAGTTAAAGGAAAATGATCACGAGTCATAGATCTAATTGGAAAGGCCACGTTACTAAGGAAGTAGGGTTTAAAGGTGAAATAGAAACTTGAAACTTGGTATACATATAGAACATAAAAATGGGTGACCAAATATGTTTGGGTTATATTTTGAAACCCCAAGGTCAAAATTTAAAGATTGCAAACCACTAATGTGGGGCTAGTATGAGTTAGAAAGTGAAAAAGATGGAATGGTGATTGAGAGAGAAAGAGAAGGAGTTGGCTTATGAAATTTGACACACACCCTAATGGACATAAAGAGTGTTTAGAGAAGCTTTCCCTTTGTTTTTGGTATACCTAGAAGCTTCCAAACATGAACCATGCAAAGTACTCACTGTCTTAAGAACATTAATAGATAGTCTTGAGCAAGATGGGTGAAAAGTGATGTTTTGATCTTTTTGTATCAAGTTTATAGTTGAATATAACATTTTTTGAAGTGGTAAAACAAGGTAAAGGTTTAAAAATCATTGATGAAGGATATATGCCCAAAATTTCTTGTTCATGCTAATGATCCGAAAACAATTTTTACCCCCTAGGTATTGTTTTTTAAAAAATTGGATTCTCAAATAATTTTGATTTTTAAATTGATGAAGAGTGTTTATGGATTCTCTTTTGGGTGTTTTTAAACCCCAATTTTCCAATTTCTTTCTTAACGATCAATATATCAGTTAATTCAACTTTCGTGATTCAAATGGAAATATTACAAATCCTTTAAAATTTGATCCCAAGCTTATTATATAGTGTATTCAATTTGATTTATAATCCAAAATTGCTTTGTGCACATTGTTGTGGATAATGGATTCAATTTTTTCTTTGATCCAATTTTCCATTTAATTTCCTTGCTTATTCAAATGTTCATTTCCTTATACTAAATTTTAAATATCTAATCAAAAACAACAAATAAACTGAAAATAAAATATGCACGTTGATAACTGAGTTCACCCGGATGGGATACGTCTCCGGATTCACTTAATCATGAATTAATCTATTATTTAACACTTGAAGTATGATTTTTACCTTTCAAAGTGAACAATAGATCTATTTCACCTACTTAAAGAGTTGATTTTGGTTCTGAAACTCTACAAAATGTCAGAAACTTGTTCCCAAATCAATATGTGGCTCTGCAGTCTCTCTCGAAGTACGATCTTCATACAATTGTGTTAGAAAAACACCTATAACATAAAATTTACATCACTTTATGAAGAAATAGTAATATCATTGGAATCATCTCAAAATTTAGACAAATTTTCCTTTTTATACCAATACTTAATTCAGCCTCTAAGTGCCTCAAATTCTTTGTTTTCTTCAAATTGGTCAATTTTTTTCCTTGCATATTCCTAGAAAAACTATTTTATAAATATGATCGAGCTCTTTTTAATCAATTTCAAGCCCTTATGGCTTAATGATGAGCTCATCATTTTGCAACCGAATAGTTTGGAAGTCGAATCTCCCTTCCTCCTCTTTTGGCGTTTGTTATTCCTTGTGGGGCTTTATCCCACATCCATAAGGATTTAGATTGGGGCGGCATTTAAAAATCGGATCCCCACGCATTATACTATAGCTTCGCCATGCCTTGTCCTCTTTTTTCGCCACATATTGGAACTAGTGCATAGTTGGAACAATCGAGTGGGTTGGCCTATGTTGGAAGGTTTGCTAAGCCCGCATAGACAGGTGTGGCCAAAATAGACATGCCACGTAGTGACGATCAAAGTTTGAATCAATGGCCATACTGATTGGCCCTTGTTGTAAGGTGCCATGTGCATGGCCCGGTGGCACTACTTATCCTCCCAAATGTGATCCACCCAAACGATAAGCTCGGTCGAGTTGTGAGGATATTTCACTAAGTTATAATCCCGAGTTGTATGGGACGCATCATTTTGGTGCCTGAAATAATAATGCAATTTCTAGAATAATATGTGGCGAGGTGTGTGGGAATGTTGGTAAATTTATAATAAACTTGGGTGAGCTACTTGATTCTATCCATTTATGAGTGACGAAGACTCTGGTGATCGAAACATGACTTTTGAGCTTGCCCATTTTTTCACTTCTACCACGTGTCAACTCCGGATTGGATAAATGACCAAGTTTGACCCATTTTAAAACCATCTTTAACCTGCAATAACATTTGCATCCGAACTCCATTTTTATGTTCTTGGCATTATCATAAATCTCTCGGTATACTCTACCTCTTGGTCATGGTTTAGGGAGGTTTAGGGAACATCTCGCACTTCAAAATGTCCTTAGGATCAACTAAGAAGCTAGAGAAAGAAAGGTGAAGGACAGTTAAAGAAACGTAAGAGTAAATGAAGGTTTTAATGAAATGAGATCATCTTGGGAGTTTAAATTACATTACATGAGGTGTGTAAATAGGGCTAAGTGATTGATATAGACTTGTATAGTAAAAAGATTAGTTTTTGCATGATAGAGCCATTTTAGGTCAACTTGTGAAGATCATTCTGCAAATCTTGAGTGTAGTTTAGTTTGTAATCTTTCTTAACTTATTGAATGCATGTAAAATTTAGACACCTTTGCATCAACCTCGGCGCGCCCCAATGTGATTTTCATTGAGTGTCTTTGCATTTGAGATTTTATGTAGTGTTTGTATGTGTGTGATCGAAATAGTATCCCTTAAGCTAGGATTCGGACCACACAAAGAGATAGTGGGATATAACCAATTTGTCCCAAATACAAATATGTGGTATGGAATTTAGAATAAACCCTCTTCGTAGTCCAAAATGCAGTCCTTGATGTAGTAGATAGAAAATATTAGCTCATTATAGTAATATGTGTCTCTTGAATGTTTGCCCCCACTAATGAGGTTACATAAGACATGTATATATATGATTCATTTCCTTAAGTTTTGTCATTAACAAGTGAAAGGCTAACCAAGGGTGATAAAAAGATAATAAAGAAGAGACAAAGAGGACAAAAGTGCCCAAAGCGGACAATAGCATTCAAGCGCTCCTATCCCTAATGGGCGGCCCTGTATAGAGATTAGAAAGGATAAAACAATGAAATAAGAGCTGAGTAAGATGTCAGCTGGTATGTAAATTTGTAATTTTTTAATCGAAACAACAAGTAATAAATATGAAAAGGATAAAATCAATGTCAAAGCAAAGTAAAGGGGTGTCAATGATTAATTCCTTTACGTAGGAATCATGCATATAAATGAAGTATTTAGAGGCTATATTTACATATTAACTATGTGATTCAAAGTGACTACAAGTATAAAAGTTATAGCGCGAAGGTACATATCTATAGACACAAAATCACGCACTTTGAATCCTTATTTAGTCTCGATCACATACTATTATTTGCATGATTCCTAAGTAAGAAAGGTACTAATTAACCCATGTCTTTGGCCATCTTTTGTTACTTTATATTGCTACTTTTAGTCTTGCACCTTTATTGGCCCAATCTATATTTTCATACTTCATTTTTACCCTTTCTCGACTCGGGCACCCAACCAAGATGCTAACACCAAGTGCCCTCATCCCCTCCAGTGTCGGAGGAATGACGTAGATCTAGAGGGAATCTGTGAGCATCAAAACATTGCACTCAACCGTAGAATGATGTAGCTTCAAGATCAAAGAAAGAAATCACCCATGAGAGCAATGTGTATGCATTAAGGGAAAAATGGCACAAAACCCATACTCTATTTTGTTGTATTGCTTAAGATGAAAGGGTGTACATATAGTAGTGGGGTGTGTAACTCCCCCACAAATGTAGTCATCAAGAGGTGGGAGTTACATTCCTAGAATAGCCAGTCAAATGTAACTCCTATGACACTCTATGACACATGTAAGGCCATAATGACACCCTAGGACACCTAAGCATGGTGAATCACCTATGTGGAGGAATCCCATGTACTTAAGATATGTGCATGGTAAATATCCTACACCAACACCCCCTGAAGCATAGCTTAGGTGGACACATAGATGAAAACAAGGAGAAGTGGGTCCCGACAACAAGCTTGATGAGGTACCCGTGTGACAAAAACTCTTGAAAAGTGGAGTAAAAGGAGAAAACCCAGTGGGAAAAACTCCCCAAAAGAGAGACAAGTCCACTCTCTAATCTAAGAAAGATGCCAAGGATGGGTCCCGGCCATAGACGAGCCTATAAAGGTACCCATGTACAAAGAGGCAATCTCTCAAAAAGAAGAAGAAGAGAGAAGAAGAGGGAGACGAGAGGAATGTAGGAGATGTCATGGATGGATTTGAACTCTGCAGCTCAGGGACGTCTCCCAAAAGAATTTCAATCACGAGATCCTCTCGCCTCTGGGTGAAGAAGAGCCACCCACACCGACTATGTGTCTCGCCCTTAGGAAGGACAGAAATAACATCTTTGGAAGTCTGCCCACTCCATGAAGGAAACTAAAGGCAACAGCACGAAGAACTCTGAGTATGGTCCACGAAAGTGTGACATAGGTCTAGCAAGTGAGTGCAAAGGAACCAAAGGTAATGCCACATGCATAGAACTGTCATAGTGAAGAAGGGGAACACTTGTAGAAAGGATGTCCAACTAATGTGAAGGCAAAAACATCCCCCACAACTAGAAAATGGATCCACAAGCAAGGGTGGATCAATGAAGGTCTCTGGAAAAGTGGAAGTGGTAAGAGTCCTAGAAGGGGCACTCCCAACAACGAAGATGATTAACTCCTCTAAAATACCTGTAGATGGATGACGAACTTGTAGTACATCATAAATGTACTCTATGAAAAGGTGACCAAGGTCAGGCAGATACTCGTCCCAATGAGGGGGCTCAACAAATAGAAGAGCGATGTCAGATAGGTATGAGTCATCTAATGAAGGTAGAGGGTAAAGGGGCCTTACACACTTTGAAGGTGGAAAAGAGGTGGGTGTGATGACAGTATGAGGCTTGTATAGGAAGCTGCTCAATATCTCGATGAGATGTGGGATGTGTCAACATTCCTTGGAATAGTGAGAGAAGGAGGAGAAGATTCCTTGTAGTACTCTCGACATCGAGGCTGGGTGCACAATCCTCGTCATGAAGTAGAACCAAATGATTTTGTGTCAGTGGAAATGTCATCACACGAAGAAATAGAGGAGACAATGAATCAATCAGTGAGCAACAATGGTGGTAGTATGTGAAGGGTCTCCATAGAGGGACTAAAGAATGCCCCAAAACACGGTGGGGAGGATCTGAGTCTACCACGTGAAACCAGAGAGATCTAGAGATATGCATCATCAAGTGACCAAAAACATGGTCACAAGTGTTAAGGAAGTCCTCCAAATGATGATGATCAGTGGGTGCAGGAACTGGCCCAAGTAAGAAGGGTGAAAGACCCTCGTGAGCGAAGTAATGTTCCATGGAAGCACACCAAGCTGAATAGTTCTCTCTCCCAGTAAGAAGTGGCGGAGGCTGTAAAGAGATCCTACGATGCTCAAGTCTAGAAAGAGCACCCTCCATGATGTGGAATCAAAAGTGCAAGGTGCACAAAAGCAAGACATCGGACTTGGCTGATAATGTGTCTACGCATGTAATACAAGGCCCAAGAGTACTAGTGAACCCCCCAGAATGTGGCACTTTATAAAGTAGTGTGTTTATAAAAATTAACAATGTCATCACATAATGTGTAAGAAATCATGCAACTTTGACTAAATAAGTGCTAAAAAGTGAGCAGTGAGTCAAAAGTTATAGCAAAAATACAATTCCATCAATGATGGAAAATGCCAATGAACTTTGCAAACTGATTAAAAAAGTGCCGAAATGGGTGCAAAGGGTGTCGTGTGGGTACTCGTTGGAAATGGCATCAAATTTTAAGAAGGGTTTGTTTTGCTTGCGAGGGGATTAGCCTCCTGCCAACCCTGGACCTCGCCCTTCGTCTTCAACATATGAATGAAGGACATAATATAAGCAAAATAAAGCCTTAAAATTATTACAATGCCATAATAAGAATGTTTTTGCCTTAAAACATTAAAAACGAGTTGTTTTAACCACCAAACAAGTTCTAAAAGGGAATGGAGGTGCTAAGACCGAGCTGTTTGATGGCTCTCCATGGCGAGTTGGCTGAGGGGAAGCATGAGCCGTTCGAGCCAATGTTGAGTTGGTGCTAGGTGCTAGATGCAACAAGAGTTGGCTGAGGGTAGGTTTCCATGAAGTAGTCAAAGGTGTTGGGCCATGTGTGCAGGTTTGTAATCATGAAACAGTCTGAGCAAATAGGATGAGTTGAGGCCACGTGTCATATACCAACAGAAGTGTTGAAGCAGCAACGAACGGTCGAATGGTTATGGGAATCCACAGGTATCCACATCCACACAGGGTTAGCAAAGTAATGTCCACGAGTAGAGATCCCTCTGGACAGCTAAGAGGCAGCGGTAAGAGGAGTTACATGAGTGGACTCCAAGTTGAGCAAGGTTCAGCACCAAGTCTATTTTGTAAAAACCACCGAATGATTGGTCAATGTGACTATAAATGAAGCCATGTATCAACACTATTTGAGAGTTCTTAGACTAGCAGTGTAATGGAAAAGCCACGTGTCAGGTGTAATCCGCTACATGCAAATGAAACCTGAGTCGTTTGAATGCGAAAGCCGAAGAAGGAGCTCACACCAATCAAAGGTCCAAGCAAATAGGGCGAAAACTTGAACCAGGGCAAAAGTTAAACCACGTAGGGTAGTGAGCAACTCGAACCAGGAGAGTGCACAAAGATGTAGGGTCGAGCTCAGAAGTGTGACCGAGATGTTGGGTCTGTGCCACGTGTAGATTGTAACCATTCACTGTAGGAGGAAGTCTCGAGCTGGCAGACCAAAAAACTAAGCTGATCGTTGGAGATGCACAGTCTAAGCTCATAGCAACAATGATCTCCAAAGGAAAACCCGAGTCATAAGGCCGGTAGTGGAGTGTTGGTGCAACAAAGAAGAACCATGAACCAATGTTCCAACCAAGGCATGGGCAAAGGTGAACACATGTGCAATAAACTTCAATGTTGACCCAATATCACAGAGTGAGTTAGAGACATGAGCATGGTATCGTAACCAAGGCACGAATGGTGGAATCGGTTTCAAAAAGAAACAATAAGAAATGAAACCAATGTAATGCAGAGTACTGTGTTGTGAGTTGGGTAGAGAGCTAGCAAGCGGTGAGTGGCTCTGCAACACATTAAACCCGAAACATACACCCACAAGAATCTCAAAATATGCAAGTAAAGCACATGCAAAAGTGAGAGCTTGCACAAGCAACTACACGGTGGAGCAACGATGGTGAGCAACGTGATTCTCGGTCCCCCTCTGCTTTGATACTATTTCGGAGGAATGACAAAGATCTGGAGGGAATCTGTGAGCATCAAAACGTTGCACTCAACCGCAAAATGATGTAGCTTCAAGATCAAAGAAAGAAATCACCCATGAGAGAAATGTGCATGCATTAAGGGAAAAATGGCTCAAAACCCATACTCTATTCCATTGTATTGCTCAAGATGAAAGGGTGTACATATAGTAGTGGGGTGTGTAACTCCCCCAAAAATGTAGCCATCAAGAGGTGGGAGTTACATTCCCAGAATAGCCGGTCAAATGTAACTCCTATGATGCTCTATGACATGTGTAAGGCCATAATGACACCCTAGGACACCTAAGCATGGTGAATCACCTATGTGGAGGAATCCCATATACTTAAGATATGTTGGTGTAGGATATAATCCTCTTTGTAATTTGGTCACACTTTTTGGGTCCTTTCTGGTCATTTAAGAATCTTATTTTTTTGGTGGTTAGTATTTTTGGGTTTAATTACGAAATTCAAGCAAGGGAATTATATAAATATAAATTTATGTGATCATAATAAGGGACCAAGCACTAAGCATCTACTATCTCCACCTAAGGTTGCATCCATCAAAGGCATCTATAGCTACATTTGCAACCATCTAGCTCCATCACAAGGCACAAGAGGATGGTTCATCTGCATCACACTTCATAGAAGGGGATTCTATTTTTTCCATGCATACATTATTTACATTCTACATCTAGTTACTTTCTTGCTACTCACAAAGTGTGAGTGGCATAAGAACAACCTAGGGCACAATTCCGCACACACACACACCTAGAACTACATTGGGTGCGAGATGAAGTGCGGTGCTCGGTGATAAATCTATCAATTTGGTAGGCGAGGACAGTCGACCCCTTCATATGCATATTTATTTTTTTAGGGTTTTGATGCCTTGCTTTGGGTTTTGCATGTGATTTATCCATTACAGGTTTATAGCGACATCCAACGAAGTTTAGCGACATACACGCGATAATAAGTGAAGAAGTGCAAACACCTAGCGACCATATTGGAAAAAGGTTTTGACCATATTGGAAAAGGTTTCGACCATTTTTATAGAGTGTGGTACACATTCTATGTGTTACACTCGGGTATTTTTATGGTGGTCCTGCTCACCGGTGAGCGGGTCAAGGGGGTTTGGGGGGGTGAAGCCCCCATCGATGGGGGCTCGGTGGCGAAGCCCCCGAAGCAAATTTTCATGGGTGGTTTATTAACCCATGGGTAATGGGTAATCGTTATGGGCTATTTTTGGGCCCATGGTTTTTCGGTACCCATTGTTTTGATACCCATGGTTTTTTTCCCATTGTTTTGATACCCACGGTTTTTGCCCATGGTTTTGATACCCACGGTTTTGTATCAAACTACTTAAGCAATTGTCTATTTATATGGTCTTATGCATATGATAGAGATACAAGCAAATGTATTGTAGATGTGCTTTGAATTTGGGTGTGAATTCTGTAGAGTTTGTTGAGCATAGCTCCAAATGGATCTGGGTATTGTATTGAGAGAGTGGAGGCTTATAATAAAATCTGAGAAAGTGATTCTTGGTGGATGTAGCCCAAATTGGGTGAACCATGTTAAATTTTGTCTCTCCGTGTTATGTTATTTATTCGCACTTTTATTTGAGATCTGTAATATTTTTGCATATTAGTTTCTCTTATTGCGATTCGTAAGGGATTATTCCGCATATATTATCTCTTATTTCCTAACAGAAGTGCAAACACCTAGCGACCATATTGGAAAAAGGTTTCGACCATTTTTGTAGACCAGGGTGCCCATAACTCATACCAAGTCACCCACAGGCACCCCTATCCCTCTCCAAGTTCCCTAGTCCAGTCAAATCTCACATATCCGTAATTTTCATAGCTCATGTGCGACGATCTTATATCTCCTTTTAGTCGGTCTCCATTGTGACATAGTCCGAGAAATTTTTGTGAATAAGCTAATGCCCTTCTAACCCTCTTCACACATTAGGGTTTCATATTTTCTATCTTATTTTATTTTGGTATTATTTCAATATTTCATTATTCATTTTATTTACTGCAAACTTGCATTAGATTAGGCTATTATATTTACATTTTAGTTTAATCATTTTGGTGAACCCCATGCTCGAATCCACCTTATTTCTAGGGTTTTCTTCTTATTCCTATCACTCGTAGTGGTCAATTTGGGTCTCTTGAGAATCTTGATCTTCCTCTATTCTCCCGTAGGGTTTCTAAATCTATGGTGAGGTCTCCGTATCAATGGTCAGTAACTAAAAATCCCTTTGCTAACTCTCATAATGTTCCCCTTCATGAAATAGAAGCGTCTGATAGTGAGAAGTCATACGATGAGGATACTAATTTCAATCAAGACCAATTGAACACACTTACTAATTTTTGACAATATTTGCGTAATAATCCCACCCATCTTTTTGTATTATGCATTCTTTGGTCACTATTAAAAATACTCGTGAGGTTATCGTGCCCCACTTATTGTTGATTCTTTGGCTCTTATGGTGTCCACTCAACATGTTGCTCTAGTATCCATTCTTACCATTACCACTCCTATCACTTCGCTTAATACTCTCAATGCACAACCTGATTCCTCTTCGAATACTCTTGATTTAACTTCTTTATATCATGGCTGCGCAGACATAGATTCGCCAGCTATAGCTCGCCACTTCTCATGTATCTCCATCTCTTGACTCTGCTTCACTTCTCCATACTCCTTTTTCACCTACCATTTCCACGTATCCGCTACCACCAAACTTCAACTCTCCTAAATTTCCCATCTTTAAAGGCCATGGTGACCCACAAGAGCATCTTCGAGCTTTTCATGTAGCATGTCTTGATTATGCAGATGATCACACACTCCTAGAAAAGATTTTTCCTTGTAGTCTCAAGAGTATGTGATGCGTTGGTTCTATGACCTACCTATCCACTCGGTAACATATTTCACGCATCTGGATGATTCTTTTCTCACTCACTTATCTATCAACATCAGCTCTAAGATCTCTTATGCTCAACTCACATAACTAAAACAAGGATCTAATGAACACTTAGCAGACTATGTTTTGCGATACAAACATAACTTAGTTAAGATGTCTAATATGCTTTCTAACTCTAAGCTTGTAAGATTTATTCATTCAGAGTCTCCTAGCATCTCTTTAGGAAAGTGTTATCTTTGAGACATCTCCCTCATTTGACCAATTATGTCATACTCTTAAGCTTCGTGAAACTAATATTTTATCCATCAATGAACCTTAAGTATTAGGAACAAGCATCATGTTACTTGCACGTTTTCAAAGGAAGTCAACATTTAAACCATCTCGCCCCAAAATCTACTAACGCAAAAATTATAGTCAATGCGGTATCTACCACCAAAGAGCTTGATCCTGACCACCTCAGCGCACATTCACTAAGTTCATTGCCCCCACATATTCTACTACCACAACTTATTGATAGTAACCTCATCACACTTCCTCCTCCACTCCAATTAGATCCATCTCAACCAAAAAGCGTAATTACGATGAAAATTCTCATTGTGACTATCATCAATGCATAGGGCATTCCACATATCATTGTTTCAAGCTTTGTATTCTTATTTTAGACACCAAAATTTGGTATCACTACCCTTGTTGCCCTGCATTCGCTTCTTTTCACCATGGTCACTTATCTAGACCCTTTATTTTAATTCATATTTTTATTAATATTCTCATCTTTCCCATCTATTATCCCATTCATCTTAAATTATTGCTAATCCTCATCAATTATTCCCTAATCCTCATCTCATTATCTAATTGATCATAATCACCCTCAATCAACCTCTAATTCTCCTCTCTAGGTTGTTTATCATCCCTAAACTACCTAGTTGCTCATCCCTAGGATCCCCTTAGCCTTTATTTACTCCATTTCATCCCTCACCTACCCATTTCATCTCCCTATGCAAACCTAACCCACCCAAACTACCATAAACCCTTGCATATTTTGAGTTTCTTGATTTTCTTTAGTATCTAGTTCACTTATTTGAATAGGAAAAACAAATTTTCGTCCAACATTCTGCAAGCCTAGTAGGACCACCCTCTTAGGTGAGTCTCTTGCATTTCATTTTTATTTTCCATATTTCTTCTATATTCTATTAACATTACAGGTAGAGGCTTTGTTTTTGCTTGTTCGTGTTGGGATTTTGGATTGCTTGGATATTGCTTTTCACTTGATTTATTTTGAAGATTAGATAAAAAGTAAAAGTGAAAACCAGGTATTCCCCTTTTTCTCTTAGTTTTTATTATTTTTGCATTGCATTTTCCATTCCTTGTGTGGTTGTTCTCATCGAATCTCCATATTTGGTTTTGGGTTTAAAATGAACCTCTTTCATTCTTGCTTGAAAATCTAGTGTAAGTAGGGGTTTAATTGGTTGCATTTCACACTTCTTCACACACATCCAAACACACTAATAAAATTCACACATCAAAATAATCCCATACCAAGTGGACCTAATTGGGATTTCATCACCCAATAGGAAAGTCGTTGCGGTGTTATGACCGTGTTATAAATCCTATATAGACTTGGGCCTCATGTACCTTGGGTATATCAAGGACTCCACATCCAAAACTACGAAACCAACCTTATATTTCCATTTCTTAGGTACCCTCGTTATCCACTTCCCCTTTTTCTTTTTCACATTTTCTAATTAATCAAGATAAAGAAAACACTACATGCTTGACTTGTTTGCTTTAATTAGTATAGTCATTGTTTTCTTATTTTGTTTCATGCCCGTTATCACGTGCTCTTTAGCTAGGAAAATGGAACAAAATCTTGCATCAAACAATCCCATCACTTCATCCCAATCAACTTCTTCTTTGGCCATTGTCTCATCCATGCCTTTGGTCACCTTAGCCATGGTCACCTCTTCCATGGTCACCTCTTCCATGGTCACCCAACCTTTGATCATCAATCGCCCCATCAAGAATCTCTTGTTCAAACCACTATCCATGATGAGACCAATCCTTTTCTACATCATCAATCCATCCCATCTAGGTCAGCCACGCCTCAATCCGCTACATTGGTTGAATATTTTGGGCCTCCCATTATCCCTCATGGGAGTGTGGAGTTTACAAGAGCTCCTCAACACTAATCTGTGGCTCTTCATGATTACCTTATTAGGAAATCAACCCAACTTCCTATTGATGGACCACCTATCTAAAAAATCTATGTTTATCATTCCAATCTTGAAACAACCCAAGTTCTTTCTTCATAGCTTGCAGTGTTTTTCCCTAGAGCCATGAATGAGCTCATTATGGCCCAACGTGAGCTTGATCCATCTTCTTCCACTAATCCTCAACCTCATCAAACCACCCAACTAGTCACCCATTCCTCCTAATCTACCTCCCATCAACACGACTATCACCACCTCCACTCCTATCACTTCTTCGTCTACCATCATCACTAGTATCCCCATCCAATCCTTTCAACAATCCCAATCATTTCCTCTCATATCTGAATAATATAATTAGTCTTTACCTCTCACATCCCACATTCATGCAAATGTCATCTCTTCCCAACCTCACCCAATGGAGTCTACTCACACTCACTAACCTCCTCCTAGGGGTGTTTACCATTACATGATGTCTAATCCACCTCTTCAACAATATCAACCCATCAACACTCATATCCCCACTCATCATATACCTCAACAAGTCCATATCCCCATCTCACAAAAACCCACCCAATCTCAACAATCACATCACATTCATATTTCTCAACATCAACCATTACAACAACCCATCCAATCTCAACCAATGACCTACATTCCTCCTCATCAAGAAATCCCTCAAACACCCACTCATTCACAAGCCTACCAACAACCCTATCAAGCCACTTCTCATGTCATACAACCATAACCATCTACCTCTCATCCAACCACTTCAAATGACCCCATGCATGCCTTGATGAATAGGTTGGCTAGCCTCAAAGCTGCTACCTTGGGACCTAAGGTTACATTCTCTTATGGAAAATTTTTGTAATGAAATTACTTGTATAATTCAGATTATGAGCAGTAATAAAACACCAAATAACACAATATTTCAGAATAATGATCTCAATATGCAATTAGAATAGCTTTTCCACTTTGAGGGGGCAACCTCCAAACCATAAAATAAGACTCAAATGCTCCAATGATGAATGAGCTACTACCTACAATCCCCTATATATACTATTCATATGCTATGGCCATCACCAAGGCCGACCTACTAAGCATGAGAAAGTATAAATGATATAATAAAATGATATGGTAAGCCACAAGTTGACTACTCATATCCTAATACAAGCAATAGGTTAAGTACGTAGAAAATTTGGAACGAACCTATCAATCCATCGGTCCCAATCAAACCCTATCCTCCTCATTAGGAACTTCCAAAATTCACCAAATTTAACAATAAGGAGGATCCCCAACAACACCTTTGTGCATTTAGGCATGCATGTTATCTCATTTCCCATGATCAAGACCTCATGCTTTGTACTTTTCCTATGTCCTTAGTCGGTCCCACATTGGATTGGTACAATGGCATCCCCAACACTCATTGTTCTCATTTACCCAACTTGCACAACTCTTCTTAGAACATTTCTCAATCAACATTATGCGTAAGATCACCATTACAGACTTATACGCCATTCAAAAATTCAATGACGAGTCTATCGCAGACTTTGTCGCACAATGGCATGGAATCATAAATAAATTATCATTTTCCTTCCACAAACAGAGCTCATCAAATTATTTTCATGCTCTTGTGTAAATCATATCTCATCCACCTTACAAATCCAATCATTTCAGACATTTGAAGAAGCCTTCACTATGGCTCGTAAACTTGAGACTTGTGCCCTTGAGCAAGGCCAACTTAAGCTTAGATCAAACAAGCCAAAATATGAGTTTACTAAACCATCTACACATAGTGAAAAATCCAAAAATGTAGCCAACGCCATAGTGGTTAAGTCTTCTTCCACGCCCACTTCTAATACAAGGCCTCAATAAAGAGCTCCTAGACCACCACCCAACTACACTCCTCTTGGAGAATCCTATAGCTCTATATTCAATAAATTGATGGTGGTCCATCTCATCAAACTTCCCCCATTCGACCATTTGACAAATCAAGACCTAAACTAGCTTGGTATCATGAAGACCACTATTGAAAATATCACCAAGTTCACGGACATGATATAGAAAAATGTCAAACCTTCAAATATCTTAATGTTTTCAAACAACCATTTCCTAATCATGTACCAACAAATCAAACCACCCCTCCTACATCTCAACCACCCAATGCTCACACTATCAACACTATCAACACCATTGATCAAGATCTCACCCCATCAATGACTCCACCTACTTCACCAACCACTACATCTACCACTTCCTTAGACATTGTCCCTATATCTACACTTCTACCAACACCCATCCCCATCTCTACACCAATCACATCCACACCTATATCAACTTCTACCATTAAATATACATCCACATCTACTCATCATTTGTCACATCTACATCGGATTTGACTATACCCACTACCTCACCCACATCTATTCTACCCTCACCTATCACATCGGATCCATCCTTAACATCTATTCCAATCCCCCTTTCTCGCACTTATACCGCACCAATCACATCGACTATTGTGACCACATCTACATTATCCTCTTCTCCTACATCTACCTCATCCTTTGAAGAGTTTTTGAAATCACTCTAACTCGCAATGACTTCAAATGATGTCCCTACTTCATCCAAAAAATTAGACACCCCCACATCAACCCAATCTACATCTTATTTAGACCTCATCAAACATAAGTTACTCCCTCCACCAATATCAACCCCTACACCACAATATTCAAACCCTCCAGTTGATATTGTTTTCATCCATGCCAAAGGTACCTCTTCACAATCAAAATCTAAGACCCTTGGCATGCTTCCTCAAAGGTCTCTTTCACATCCTCATAAAAAGATAGACATCCCCCCACCTAAGATCAAGCAATCCAATGCCACATCATCTATCTTAGGACCACCCCCATCTCTCTTAGGGCAGGCCCTTCATCCAAAACATCACAATTGATCAATCAATCCAAATCAAAACAATCCAACCCTTCTCCAAAATCTGATCTTTCTTCTAGGACATCAACCATCACTAAATTTGAATCTAAGACATCTAAACCTTGAAACACTAAGACTCAACCTTCAACATCCAAGTCATCTCTCACATCCACATCCCAAACATCCACCTCTTCTTCTAAATCCAAACTCAAATCTAAGACTCCTATTACATCTCACAAAGAAAAAGCACCTCTCAACACTTTGGTCGAATCATATGTGGAGGTCCTTTAACACTTACTTCAAATTTCTACCATCACACTCCCTCCTATCAAGGCCTTTGATCCACATAGTAAGAAGCCATCATGGTTTGACTCCAACCTCATTTTCACTTATCATCGTACCCCTAGACATGATACAAAACATTGTAAAGCACTTCAAACCATTGTCCACAACATTATTGAGGAGGATGACCTTCTTCTTGAAATAAATCAATCTCCTCCTTCCACCTCCTCATCCATGACCATTTCAACATCTACATCATCAACTTCATCCACCAAAGTACAAAAGTCCCCCATTCATCACGGACTTTTCTCACCAAACGAATATTCTTCTAAGGATGGTCCCCTTTATTCATCAATGTTATTCGGATAGTTATTCGCTATGGACCTCATGACTCCAAACCAACATCCCAATCAAAATCAAAGACCTTTGTTGTTATCCCTCCTCCTAAGGATCTTACCTCATCCACACCCCCATTAAAACCTAAGGTTGTTGTCACCACTCCTTCTAGTGAGCCCACTTCATCTCCATCCCCATCATCATCAAAACCTAAGGTTTCTATCTTAGTTGTCCTCGACGTATTGAATAAAGCATTATCAAAGAAATTTATCATGCCCCGGTTAAGATGTCACTTTATGAGCTTATTCAAATCTCTCCAAACCATAGACATGCTCTCACTAAATCCTTGAAACGTATCCCAATATCTAGTGATGATACTCAGCCTTTCTCATCTCTTATGGGAGCACTTATGGCTTCTACTTCTATCTCCTTTGACGATGTTGAGATCCTAGACATTCCACCTAAGGACCATGACATCCCCCTTTTTATCACGGTTAGAATAAATGACACCTTAATTCAGCTATCCATGATTGACAATGGAGCAAGTATCAACATTATTTCATCACATACCTTTGATCAGCTCAAGATCCCTAACTCCATTGTTGCCTAATCACCTGTGGTCCTTCATGCATTCAATGATGTTATCATTCCCACCTTAAGGATGGTTGTCCTTCCTATCCACATTGGTGAGAATCATCTTCATGAAGTCTTCTATATCGTAGAAGGGGATTTTTAATACAATGTCCTTCTTAGACAACCATGGATTCATGCCACACATTGTGTCCCATTTACACTTCATCGTTGCATCAAATATGAGCACAAGGAAAGATATTAACTCTCCCCACTGATGCTCCTCCCTTAAAAGCATGCAACATGACTTATCAACCCAATGATGTCCTCATTCCCAAAAATGATTCATCTCAACCATCCACTAGTTCATCCATCTCTTCATCCAAGCTTCCCAATAATGATTCCTTAGACAAGGTCATGGACAACCTTATGCTGGGGGAGTATCATCTTCTCATGCTCAACACCTTCCCCATGCCTCATCACCTCGGTAGACTGAAAAATTTCAATGTATCAACCTAACGTCAAGGATATCATTCCTTTCATCCCACCTCATCTTCACACCAATCTCATCTATGGTGGTGTTGATTCTCCTTCTTCTCACATCGATGATCATCCTCACGCAGACCATATACCGGTGGTTTTGGCTTCCTCTACAAACCATCCTTTGCTCACACGTATCTTCATCATTGTGCATGGAAAGGATTTGGCATGGGACATTATGAACATGGTGTACATGACCTTGTTATTGATCAATGTCACAAACCTCATGAAAAAATTGAACTATCGATCCCCTTACACCATCTATGATGCTTACGGACATGCCTTCTCCATCTTCTCCATCCCACGAGGCTATGGATATAGATGACACCATGTCCATCTCCTCTATATTTTTTTAGTCTCCACAATCACATTAGGACCACTCGCTTATCAACATGAGGGTGAAACTAGGTCCCTTCCTCTTCACTTTCTCGATATGGTAGAAGAAGACTCTTTTACCATTGACCTTCTTCAATGCGATGATGATGATTCCATTCTTTCCTAAATGGGGAAAAAGATTCTTATCTTCATAAGTCCTTACCTCCTAACACATCCACTCTTCTTAATGAGTCCACCATCGATATCAACATTGGGACTCCACAAGAGCCTCACATCCTCAAAGTGGGTCAATCCCTTGATCCATAAGAGCTTGAGTCTTTCACCACTTTTCTTTCCAAACATATTCAAGAATTCACATGGTCATACTATGACATGTCAGGCCTTGATCCTTCCATCGTCGTACATAATATTATTGCCTTTCCCAATGTCAAGCTGGTTAAGAAAAAGCTTCTTCGCATGCACCCTCGATTTTCCCTCCTTGTCAAAGAGGAGTTACAATGCCTTCTTTCATCCAACTTCATCATTCCTATCGACTATCCTCAATGGGTCTCTAATATTGTACCCATCACTAAATCATCGACAAGCTTCACATTTGCATTGATTTTGAGATCTTAATCTTGCTTGTCCTAAAGATGATTTTCCCCTTCCCAACATCGATCAACTCGTGGACCTTACCATTGACCATGAGATGCTTTCTCTTATGGATTGTTTTTTTATTACAATCAAATCCTCATCGCACTAGAAGACCAACATAAGACTTCTTTCACCACTCCTTGGGATACCTTTTGCTATCATGTCATGCCTTTCGGTTTGAAAAATGTTAGAGTTATGTATCAGCAATCCATGACCTATATCTTTCATGATCTCATCCATAAGATAGTAGATGACTATGTTGATGATATTTTGGGTAAATCCAAACATCGACGCAATCATATTTATGTCCTTTAAATCCTCTCTGAGCAACTTATCCGCTTCTTTCTTCATCTCAATCCAACCAAGTGTGTGTTTGGAGTGTTAATTGGAAAACTCCTTGGCTTCATCATATCCATCAGGGGTATTGAAGTTAACCCTGCCAAAATCAATGCTATCCTTGAGATGCCTCATCTTTCCATTATTAAGCAACTTTGCAACTCCAAGGCTGACTTTAATCAGTTTGTCGCTTCATCTCGCAACTTTTAGATCATTACCAACCTTTCCATCATCTTCTTCACAAATAAAAAGACTTCAAATGGGACGATAACTACCAAAAGCTTTTGAGGACCTTAAATAGTATCTCTTATCTGCTCAAGTGCTTACAACTCCATGCAAGGGGGAACCCTTCTATCTATATGTATCTCTACTACTGATCATTCCCTAAGGGATATGTTGGTGCATTATGGTGACCAAGGTGTGAGCAGGCCATTTATTACATCAGTCACACCCTTCATGATTATGAGACTCACTACACTAAAGCTAAAAAGTTGTGTTACACCCTCTTCTTTGCCACTTCTAAGCTTCGACATTATCTTCTCAATCACAAGACTTATGTCATCACTAGATTTCATCTTCTCAAAACGATGCATTCTAAGCCTTATCACAATGATTACATCACTCAATGGCTCATGCTCATGACTGATTTTGACCTAGAGTTCATCTCTCAAAAGTATATCAAGGGCCAAGCTATTATAGACCAATTAGTTGAAGCCCCTCTTCTTGATACTCATCTTCCTCATGAATAGTTTCCAGATGAATCCATCAATAATTTCCACCATGAGTATTCTCCTCTTAGGATGACTCTTTTTTTGACAGATCTAAGTGTCAACAAGGGGGAGGCATTGGCATCATTATCATTCCTCCTTAGGATACTCCTATCCCCATTGCTCAAAAGCTTGACTTTGAGTGCACGAACAATATGGCGAGTATGAAGCCCTTATCTTAGGTCTTGAAACCGTTGTCTTTTTAGGGGTTCAAATCCTTGACATCTATGGGGATTCCGAGCTCATCATCAAACAAGCTGGTGATTATCAATGTAAAAATGACATTCTTCATAAATATAAAGACATTGTCATCTTTCTCCTTAAGGCTTTCGATTCTTACACTATCCAAGTCATCCCTCGATCATCCAATCATTTTTGCTAACATGATGGCTTCTCTTGCATCTCTCATACCATGGACAAAAAATGAATCCAAACTTTCTGTTGTTGTTCACCATCATGATCAACCATCTCATGAGTTACCTCACGTCAATCTTATTGAATCCAACACATCAAATCTTTGGTACTCTCAAATCTTTGATTATCTATCCAAATCCATCATTCCCTCGACCTATCTAAAAATGGTAGGAGGTCATTTCTTCAACATGTTAACCACTATGTCATCCTTGGCAGAATTCTCTATAAACGTGGGTTTGATAGTATTCTCCTTCGATGCCTTAAATCCCATGAATCTACTCATGCTATCTAAGAGGTCCACGACAGCGTTTGTGGTGGAAACTTTAGTGGCTTAGTTGTCACTAAGTGCGTTCTTTGCCTTGGGTATTATTGGCCTTCTCTTAATCATGATTGTTGCAAATATGTTAAGAAATGTGTTAAGTGTCAGCAACATTCTAATCTTGTCCACATTCCTAGCCAGGCCTTATAACCAGCTCAGGACCTTTGGCCCTTCTCATAATGGGGCCTTGATCTCATCGATACCATCAATCCTCATTCTTCATAACATCATCATTCTATCATCACCATGACTGATTATTTCACCAAGTGGGTGGAAGTAATTCCACTCACCTCAACCAAAGCTAATCAAATCGTTAACTTCATTTATCACCACATCATTTGCCACTTTGGCGTCCCTCACAAAATCATCACAAATAATGGAAAGTCCTTCAAAAACAAATATGTCAATAAGCTTTGTGACTCATTTAATATAAATCTTAGCTTCTCCTCTCCTTACTATCCTCAAGCTAATGGCCAAGCTGAAGTGACTAACAAAACTCTTTGTAACATTCTTACTAAGACTATTAATCAGATCATGTCGTAATTGGCATCTTCATATCCCTTTCACTCTTTGGGCTTATTAGACTAGAATCCGCACCTCTATGGGTGCTACTTGCCTTCTCTCTTGTATATGGATCTAAATAAATTCTTCCCCTCAAAGTTAAAATTACATCCTTGTGCGTGTCTCTTCGTGACTTCATTTCTGATGAAGATTATCGCCAGGACCATCTAGCACAACTCAAATTGTTAAACAAACATCACCTTCTTGCTCTTGAGCATCATCATGTTTATTAAGAGTACATCAAGCGTGATTACAACAAGCACATAAAAGAATGTGAAGTTAATGTCGATGACCTTACCCTAAAAGAAAATCAAAACGTCACTACTCTAGAATGGAGCCAACGTGGAAAGTTTTCCCCAACTAGATTGGATCTTACATTATTACACATAAGTACAGGTTGGGATCCCATCATTTGGCATCCCTTACTAGTAAACCAGAAGTGGAACCCTTAACACATTACACTTGCAACCATTCTATTGTTATCATACCTACCTATGAGCACTTAGTCATATCCTTAGATCATTCCTCCATCATTAGCCTCTTCCATCTCTCATCGTAATGATTTGGAATTATGTGGTCTACCATCACCTTCCTAGTCATGACCTTAAATATGGGCACCATGGCTTTGTCCATAGCATTTTCCTTATGGATAGGTTCTCCCTTCTTGGTGAGAACTTCATGATCATTACATCCATCACCCTCTTATCTACCTATTGGAACCACACAAAGGGTCCATAGGTGTCTCTTGTACATCTTCTCATCCCCTCCTAAGTGGTCTACTTAGCTATACCCAGCTCTTCCCATGTCAAAATCCTGGATGCTTATATCTCATGTTATCTTATCCAAAAATAGACTAATCCCTCAAAGGAAAGTTGTTCATATAATGCAAAAAAACTAAAAATAGACTGATCCCTCAAAGGATAACTATCATGCATATCTTATCCTGCCATCATATATAAAAAAAAAGAAAAGAAAAGTAGACCACTCCCTCGAAGGATGGCTACTCTATTATATCATGGCAGCAAAGGCTTCCGCATTGATCAACCTTCTATATATCCAAAAGCAAAATCATATAACAAATAAAAAATCAAGCATCCTAAGAAAGCTTCCCACATTGATCAGCTTTCTCATATATTGCAAACTTCCCGCATTGATCAGTTTGCACTTTTCCTCCTCCCAGAGTTGGTGCATAGTCCTAGGAATAACCACCTATGGATAACCCTCTTCCCATGTACAAGTTGCATCTAAAACCCCTTTGTCGTGTTGACATTAGGTTTATGAGCTCATTTCATCCATACTTCCCTCATGATCTTTGATATAACTAACTATTGTTGGTTATGTGTTAACACCTATTTTGGTCACATGTGCATTGTGTTACTGGATCCCTTTCTTATTTACCTCCAATATAGTTGGAGGCATCATTCCTCATGTGTTCCTTGATATGACATAGCTTTCTTTGTACCCATAGGTCACCAATCATTCAAGTTGTGTTCTATTCTAATTTTCCACATCTATCATCTACCATATATCTTCTCTTTGCTTTATCACTATAACATTTATCTCATCTAAAATATCTATATGCTATCTATCAAAAATCTCACATCTAATCACATGTTCCTAATCTATCATCATCCATGTCTATCATCCATCACATCTATTTCCAAATCACATTTTCTTATCATCACATATCATTTATTAAACATCCAATCATATATATACATTCACCATCATCATCAAATATAAAACCAACATATAATCATCGTCATCTATAATCATCAACATAAATCAAATAATCAAAATCATACAAATGACACATGCTAGAACATGACAAAATCACACACACGCAATGCTGTGTACATCTACACACACACACACACACACACACACACACACACACACACACACACACACACACACACACACACACACACACACACACACACACACACACACACATATCATCAAAATAAAGTGTCTCAATACATCATTGGCCTCTAAGGGCCCTCTCTCAAAGTTGATATATCATCAAAATCAGTAAAGTTGATATCAGATAATCTCAAATCTTTCCCCCATGGGGTAGGTCCCTTTATCTGTCTTTAGGCCCTACTCTTGGCCTTCATCTCTGGGGTGGTTACACCACACTCACTACACTCACATATGGTTATGCTCCAGTTGTTCCTCATTATTGTAGGTACTCCCAATATCTCAATGTCTGTGGTAACTTTTGTACCACTATCTGCTCATAGTATCTAGCCTCTGCAACTAGGGCTACATATTGATCCATGGATATGGTGCCGGGAGGTGCCATATGTCTTATTCCTTGTGATGCCACTAGTGCCTTTCGCTTTCATTTGACTCTAAGGATATTATAGATGTAAGATCTCCAAATCGGGCTCTATATGCCTCCATCTACCTTTTGTACAGATCCTTATCCACAGATGGTTGTGTCTCTCTCTTGAGTCACAACATCCCTCTCCCGATGTATTTGAAAGGAACAATAACTAGATCATACCAAGCCAAGAACACAGATGCTAATTAAACACCATGATCAATAAGATGAAAGCAATTTGCCATAATAACTTTACATAAAACCTTTGCAAACAAATGAGCGTGAATATCATATATTATTATGGAACTCAATGCAATACATTAAGAATGGACCTTGCTTAAATAGGCAAGGAATAACAATCTAAGAACCAAACAAGGTCATAGATCAAGCCATAAATCAAGGAAATAACTAGTCATCAAAGAACTAGTCAAGACCATAGATTTAGGAGAGAACTAGACATCAAGGATCTAGTCAATACCATAGATATAGGAAAGAACTATACCTAACAACTAGATAATATCTCCTAATATCTAAATAAATAAAAAGAAATATCCACACACATAAGTGGGTGAGGATAAATACAATAAAGGTAAATAATGTACCTAGGTGAACATGAGCTAAGGTAAATACCTACTCTAACAGTATTATCTCGAGCTCCTACCTCATAGTGTCTCTCTCTAAATGAGCCAAACCTATCTCTTTGCGTAGTTGTGCCATCTTTGCGAGACTATCCTCGTCACCACCTCCAGAAACCACCTCCTCCTCAACCTCTATCTCCTCATCCTCATCATCTCCTCTCTCTCTCTCTCTTTCTAGCCATCCGAGCCGCCCATGTAGTGGACATCCAATCTGCAAACTTGAATCCAACTCCCACATCACCCTCATCATTCCATGGCTTTGGTGCCTCCTCCAATGGATATGCCATGTGAGGATTAGGTACATCTATATCTATCTCTTCACACCTATAGATAATGGGCTCCCCTGAGTGCTTGTCTATAGACTCTCCTCGGCCTCTATCTCTCTCTCTCCTCTCTCTCTCCATCCATCCGAGCCACCTATGTAGTGTACATCTAATCTATAAACCTAACTCCAACTCCCACATCATCCTCATCATCCCATGGCTCTGGTGCCTCCTCCAATAGATATGCCATGTGAGGACCGGGACGACACCAAACTTTTGTCAAACTCTATCAAATTGCATGGCCTCGATCATCTCTGGTCTACGGCCCTATACCCACCTAGTCCTCCTCATGCAACCAATTTGCATCTATTATAGGCCATGTAGGGAAATTTTGATATTGTCGCCATTTGATCTGCTCTACATCGAGCTCTACAAACCTATCACTATACCAATTTACATCTCTGACTCCTTTATCCCCATGAGCCTAATCGGCTCGCCATCTCAGAAATCCCACTGTGAGCTCTATGTGATCCCTTGTGACCCATGACAGCCCTGGTGGCCTAATAACATTATGTGCTCATAAGCTCAGCAGTGAAGGAGGAATCCTACATCCATTCTGTCCTCCTCTCTGATCTATACATAACTAGCTCGTGATACACCCAGCTAGAAGCACTATCCCAAATGAAAATACGATCTAGTGATCCGCATGATATCTGTCGTAACCCCTACTATTGTCCATGGAAATTTAGCTCCCCTAAGTCAGGCAGTGCATAACATGATATCGCCATCATCACTAGGCATATCAGTCGGCTCCACGGTACCCCATGCTCATATCTCATCTCATACAAAAAGGTACCTAAAGCAAATGTAATATGTGTGTCATCGCTCAAACAACCGTGGCAGGACCTCAATATTTTATCAACTGTAATAGGAACTATTTGTTCCCCATGTATCGATAATCTAAGAATGTGATATATATCCTCTAGGGTGATCGTCATCTCACTGTTCTAAACAAAAATGTGCATGTGCGCACATCCCATCTCTCCACCAATGCAATCATCAAACACACATCTCGTGGGATCCTGGTAATATTTCAATCCACCTAATACCACCACCACTAAGTGATCCCACTTAGTGTGGGTTATATCACCCTAATCTAGTCATATAGGGTTGGGATTCTATCTCTCAAGTACATGGTATCTTGGGCCTACAATCATCAATAAACCAAGTATATATCATATTACTCATTAAAAATAAAAAAATGAAATAAAATGTCAAACATATCCTTTCCTTACATAGTCGACACCGACCCGGGTTGGTTTGACACGCTTAAGTCAAGGTCGACGCCTTTTTAGGTTGGGTTGATGGCAACCGTAGCTTGATCGTCGTGACCACCCTAAGCGCCGATCAAAATTTTAAAAAATACAATAAATCAATAAAATATAAAATCAATTAAAAATAAAGCCAAGGATTCATTAATCACCATCTTACTTGCCCTCTAATGCTTCCTCACAGCTCCTTCGGCCTCCATATTTCTCCAAGTCTCAATCTCCTTTTATAGCTCGGAGCTCTCAGTCGTCATTTTGAGGTGTGAAAATGAGCTTAGTCAGCTGACTTATGGGCTTATATACCCACCGACCATAGTCGCCTCCGACCCCCTTGGGTCGTCATTGATTCACCTAGTTTGTCGTCGACCTACCGTGGTCACCATTGACCCATGTTGTCATTCTTCTTTATATTCTTCTCCAATTCATTATACAATCTTTCCTTCCATTTTTTATTTTGGTGTGTCACCCATAACACTCTTTTTCCTGTTGTTTCCATATTTTCTCGTCGTCATTTCTTATTTTTCCATTCAGCCATTGTTGTGTCCTTTGTTGGGGCACCTTCTCAAGTCCACTTTTGTAGCCATATTTATGTTCCCTATTGGGGCACCATATGACATATTGTTATATTTCGTCATTCAACCATTTTCATGCCCTTTGTTGGGGCACCATTATTTCCATTTTCATCCTTTGCGGACGCATACCTTTTTATCTATTCCTCATGTACGAAGGATTTTGCATTATTATTGCATTTACTTGCGTGTGATTTGTATGTGTGCCTATGACCCATTGGTCCCCACAACTTTTATCCATTTGAGTGGTTTCCCTCCATTTCGTAGTGATTTTCACCGACTCACAAGTCTGTAGGACATTGTCGTCATCTCCCTGAAGACCGTGCCCTTTGTCTCTTACCGACATGACTCCTAAAATCACCAACATGTTTTAATCTTTTTACTTAAATCCTTCTTGATTGGGGCATCTTGCCTCATCTTTTCCTTTTCCCCATCCTTCTTTTCCCACCCTCCCTTTCTCATATATCTCTTTCAAACTCATGATTGATTCCCCTTTATGTCATCTATCCCTAGTTTGAGGGGGAGAACATCATCAATCCTCCATAATCCTTCATCCCACCTTTCATCTCTCATCATTTTTATCTTGCGGCTTGCTTGCGTAAACCACTTGACAAAAAGGGGAAAATGTAGACACCAAAATTTGGTATCACTACCCTTTTCGCCCGCATTCACTTCTTTTCACCATGGTCGCTTATCTAGACCCTTTATTTTAATTCATATTTTATTAATATTCCCATCTTTCCCATCTATTATCCCATTCATCTTAAATTATTGCTAATCCTCATCTCATTATCTAATCGATCCTAATCACCCCAATCAACCTCTAATTCTCCTCTTTAGGTTGTTTATCATCCCTAAACTACCTAGTTGTTCATCCCTAGGCTCCCTTTAGCCTTTATTTACTCCATTTCATCCCTCACCTACCCATTTCATCTCCCTATGCAACCCTAACCCACCTAAGGTACCATAAAACCTTGCATGTTTTGAGTTGCTTGATTTTATTTAGTATCTAGTTCATTGATCCGAATAGGAAAGAGAAAAATTCCTCCAACACTTATTAGGGCCTAATCAACAATGGTAAAATTGAGCTTGTAAAACCTATGGTTTCTACACTGTCGTTGATAATCGTAAGTTGAAAATCTTTAACAATCCTCTTCCAAAGCGACACAAAAATAGTTGAATCATTGGCTAATTATGTATACCACGCGATACCTCCTCCATCCGGGGCTCTTGATTTCCTCGTTACTAGCAATGACATTTCTCCACCAAGCATCTCTTTCTTTGATCGTGATTATCATGCCACATTATCCTCTAATCACTTACATATTAGTGCTTTATCGGATCTGTCTCTATCAATAATACTAAGGTTGATCCATCTTGGCCCATCAGTGCATGTTTTATTCCACTTCTCATCGCTATTGGCTATCCACTATCACAAATTTCATATCCGATGAATAATTCATATGGCATTGTCAAACTTCACGTTACGGTAGGTCCTCTCACTATGCTTGTACCCTTTCTTGTGGGAAAATAGTTGATGGGTGTGACATGCTCTTAGGTCTCAACTGGATTCGTAGGTCTCATTATATCATCTCCATGAATCATTTGCATCTAAAATTCATTCATAACAATCAATTCATTTCTATCGATGGTGTACCTCCATCTACTCTATGGTTGCAACTACCTCTCGTAATGGATAATGTATCATCTACTTCATCTAGTATGACATGACCCATAGAACCTAAAGCACCATCGGCTCCTAGTTCACCTACTCACATGCGACATACACGGTCTCATCACTCTGCTAGCCCAACAACAAAATATAGGTCCATTCCTTGGGTGGTTTACTGCTACTCACCACAAATCACCACCGTGTTTTATTCCACATAGGTGTCCACTACCACCATGTTCTGCTTCACATAGGTCTCCATCACCTACACATTTTTTTACACCGTGGTATACATCATATACTCATCCATCACATGTACATAGGCTTCACTCACTGCGCAACATTTATCTACTATACCACCACTCCTAGAGCATGATCACACACTTTCATCACCACAATCATCGAGTAGAGGACCTTCATCCTTTACTTTCATCGGATAGTTCACTCACCACTACACACTTGGGGGCATTACACTTATTCCCCCCTATACACACATCATATACTTCGCATAAACATCATCACAGACGCTAGCATCGACATTACCCGATGACGCACTCTTGTGCTTTGGTTCACACTTGATTGTTGAGGGCATCCTATACACATGAACCTCACACACTGCACAATAGACACTACACATCACACATCTTCACACATCTTACATATATACATCCTACATCCTACACCTTACATCTTACATTTCCTATGCATCTACACATCTTATATCATCTATGCATCTTGCATACATCCTACATTACACACTACACATTACACATCACATAAACAACTTCTCATCCCCACATCTATTACACACATTACGTATTTCACACATCTACTTATACACGTTACACTCACTACCCTATGACACACTCTAGTCTCATGGTCCATACTAGACTATTGAGGGTATATAAATCAAATGGACCTCATCACACTCACACATTCAACCATTTAATCTTTCTATCATGTGACATTCCTCCATTAGTGATACACGCCATAGGCTACATCATCACTTCTCCTAACATCCTTTAGTGATATATGATTTAGGTTAAATCATCACTTCTTCCATTATCTTGTTGTGATATATGCTTTAGGATAAATCATCACACATCTCACACCTCATCTCTAGGTCACATATCACTACACATTCATCACATCACGCTACGCACAACACATAGTTCAACCATTTCTCGATGATGCACTCTCGTTTATGGTTCATTCTTGACTACTGAGGGGACATAAAAATGAACCTCACTGCATATAATTCCATTCACTCATGGGGAACGTGGATCCTATTGTTCACTTTACATTCCATTCCATCCATCCACAACATACTACATATCTTGGTTGCATTTACTCTTGCTTACATTTACTCGTACATGTTCACTTTATTACACATGCTAGATAGATATCTTGTATGTCATTATCTTTATCATACACACATATGTGTTCACATGTTTTCTAGTTGTGATCATAGATTATACAGGCCATTACATGCAGCATAGATTTTGGCATAGTACCTAGTACCAGTCCCACAACGGCTCCTGGGGGCATCCACTTTCGTATACTACAAGTGTTATTGTTTCATTTTGTACTTAGCACTTTACTTTATCGACTTATACACACATTGACATACTTTTCATCTTTATAACATATTAACGGGTGCTTCATGTGCATCGTTTAATAGGCATGGCTATTTATTTCCATGGTTATTTATTACATTGTTTGTACTTACTTGTCATTGTATGCCATTATTTGTGGGATTTTCCCTTTGTCTTATGTGCACACTTGTATGCTTTTGACTTCATCGGCCTTGATTTTCTTGTGACATCGTGAGTGATGTCCCATGTTTGTAACCCACTCTTCGTAGTCTACATTGTCTTATTGGGTGTTTACATTATTATCTGCTTATGCATTGTCTTCATATCTTACACTTGTCTTCTACATGCATGCTTGTTCGTACTAACACTTGTCTCACAACCACTTGTTTACATGTGCCTTGGTTTCTACCAAGCACATCCCCTTTCCCCTGCAAGGCACAGTTTCAAATGGTCATTCCTCTTTTGGGCCACATTCTCCTTTAGTGACGTCGCATGCACCCCCAAAGAGGGGGCATCATTTGGGTGAATCATTCACCCCATACATCATGGTTATACATAGAACAATATTGATACGGTATAATTCAGGGCTTAAAATCAAATTTGGATCCTTATTATAGTGATGCCTTTCTGGAGCGCCTATAAGCGGGGAATTTACACAACGATTAGGTTCAGAAAAATCTATAGAACTCATGCACAATGGATTTTACAGGGCAGGTTGTCCTTAGCACATGCATTAGTACACAGCATGTGCAAAGTGGTGTTCCATATAGTGGGAAGCAGTTAAAGGTTAAAGGACGACACCGAGCATTTCTCCCTACACTTCTTCCATTACATTGGCATTGGATCACCCAAAAAACCAAACAATACAAAGATCTCTACAGTTTCGGGAAGTGGTTAAAGGTTGGAGGATAAATTAGACTTTCCTCCCTATACTTCTTCGACCAGTGGTGTGAGATCACCCAAAAATCACACTTCATCGACATTTACAGGATCCTTTCTACACTCTTTCTTCTCATCACGGATCAAGTGCACATGTTCCTTTTTCAAATTTTATTTTTCATACTTAATATGATTTTTACGCACATGTATGTGTCTTTACACACACTTTTATCATATACATGCGTATTTTACTACTTGATCGTCTTCTCTTTTGCAGGTCATTCGTATGGGAAACAAGTAGTCAACAACATCACACACATCGACATCAACAACAAGTACATCACACACATCGGCATTTACACACACATGTTTCCGCCCTAGGTTCATTTTCATCACCTTTTTACATTTTGGCATCTTTAGTCTCCATGCTCCATCTTTTTATCACTCCATGCTTTGTCTAGTCCCTCGACATGCTTTCTACATCAATCTACATGGATATCAAGTACACATCTCTATCTACTTTATGTTACCGAGAATTCTGCTCACCAACATAAAGTGGGGAAAATGTAGACACAAAATCACACACTTTGAGTCATTATTTAGTCTCGATCACATACTACTATTTGCATGATTCCTAAGTAAGAAAAGTAATAATTAACCCATGTCTTTGGCCATCTTTTGTTACTTTTCGGTCTTGCATCTTTATTGGCCCAATCTATATTTTCATACTTTAGTTTTACCCTTTCTGGACTAGGCTTCCTAGCCGAGGATGCCACCGTCAGAGCCCTTGTCCCATCTGGGTGCCCCAGTCCTCTTTGTACTTTGGTCACACTTTTTGGGTCCTTTCTAGTCATTTGAGCATCTTATATTTTTGGTAGTCGGCCTTTTCGGGGTTAATTACAAAATTCAAGGAATTATATAAATATAAATTTATGTGATCATAATAAAGGACCGAGCACTAAGCATCTATTATCTCCACCTAAGGTTGTATCCATCAAAGGCATCTATAGTTACATTTGCATCCATTTAACTCCATCACAAGGCACAAAAGGTTGGTTCATCTGCATCACACTTCATAGGAGGGGAGTTTATTATTTCCATGCACACATTATTTACATTCTACATCTAGTTACTTGCTCACTACTCACAAAGTGTGACTGACACAAGAGCAACCTAGGGCACAATTCACACACACACACCTAGAACTACATTGGGTCTGAGATGTAGTGCGACACTAAGCGATAAGTCCATCAATTTGGTAGCTGAGGACAGTCTAACCCCTTCATATGCATCTTTATTTTTTAGGGTTTTTATGCTTTGCTTGGGGTTTTACAGATGATTTATCCATTACGGAGTTTACGACAACATCTAATGAAATTCAGCAATATACACGTGACAAGAAGCGAAGAAGTATAGACACCAACGACCATATCAGAACTAGGTTTTGATCATTTATGTAGACTAGGGTGCCCAGAAATCAAACCAAGGCGCCCACAGGCACCCCTATCCCTCTCCAGTGCCCCAGTCCAAGTCAAATATGTCAGTTTGTAATTTCTAGAGCTCTGTGTAATGATCTTTTATCTCCTTTCAACCAGTCTCCACTCCGACACACGATCTAACAACCTTTGTGAATTAGCTAAGTCCCTTTTAACCCTCTCACACATTAGGGTTTCATATTTTCTAGCTTAGTTTGCTTGGGTATTATTTTAGTATTTCAATATTCATTTTATTTACTGCAAACTTGCATTAGATTAGGCTATTATATTTACATTTTAGTTTAATCAAGATCCACACACAACCTAGACTCATATTATAAGATGTAAGACAAGAGGCCACAAAGAATGTAAAAGAAAAGGTAACAAGACCTACTATAAGTGGTAGTACAACATGCCCGATGTTTTTGTGAGGATAAAACAGTGACATCCTTCTTAGTGTACCCACGAGAGTGTAGTAATTGAAAAGTACACATATTTATGGGGAGTAATGTTATCAACCAAATTATTGTGTATGGGGTGTTAATCAACCGAAGAAATGATGTATAATGTATTGGAGACAAACCTAAATTTCATATCAAAAGAAATAACCAACAAAGATGATATGACAAAAATAGTTATAATTATGGTGCTAAACATGTGATCACAAGATTGGGGAGGTCAGCAACACGATAAGCATTTTGGACTTCTAGGGTATATTTGGAAACATCAACACATGGGAGTGGATCACTAAAGATTTTCAGCTTTTCATTAGTAGATTTTGGTTAACGTGTAGTCTCATATTCAATAGTACTAACATCAAGTAAATCATGGATAATGCGACAAAGCTTGACATAGTTATTAGTGGAGAAACTAATACATCGATGGTAATCACGGTGAGTAGTGGCATTAAATTTACTACCATGAAGCATATTTAGATCAACCTCAAGAATCGGAGGGAGAGATACAAGGTTGCACTCAAGTAATTGTTGAAGCACTTTTGAGTTGAGCAAGGTAGATGGGTGAACTACCGTTGAGAGGTTTGTAATTGTAGCTTCGTAGGTTACGACACATAATTGCATGTGGTTTTAACATCAAATTTACCATCAATAGATTTGTTTTTAAAAGTAGCATTAGATTGAAACTTGGGAGTAGAGGAGTATGAGCAACATATTTGAGCTTGTCCCCGTAAATAAGCTTAGCTTTTGTTCTTTCAAAACATGAAAAGATGATCGAATAGATGGAACTTGTCAAACATCACCGATTCTTGCAAAGGAACTAGGATACTTTGAATAAAAAAAATATTGTAATTTGGTATCAACCAATATATTGTTCATCTTATAAATTGTGGTCTTATATCGCAAGACATAATTACTAATGGTATCATTGAAATTTTGTTACATTTTAGCCATTTGAGCATAGGACACTTTGCCAAGAATGTTGTTAGAAATTTTTGCAAGAAATTGCGTACTCCAGAGATTGAATGTTCTAACTAAATACATGGATAGGTCATAAAACCATTATAAGGAGAAGGCTTTGAGATTACGAGAAAAAAACTTGGTAAGTAATATATCATTAGAAGAATAGTCTAAGCAAGCAACATGAAATATACGAGAGGTGTTCTTAGGGCACCTTTACCATCACATATAGGTATTTTGGGAGCAATGAACCGATGGGTAAAGGGTATGAAGCCATTTCGGTGCAAGTGGATTATGAAGTAGTTGAGTAGGATCCATACTCGAGAATAAGTATATGTGCCTTGTTCTAGTTGTAAAATTTGAGCTTATAAAGTATGAGCAAGGGATTCCAGATCTCATGTGTAGGTAGGTGATGTGGGGATGGTATTGTTATAAGGATAGTCATATAAATACTATGAAGCATGGGATGAGATGCAACTGATCAAATATGCACTATCGATGTAGGGACAATTGGCGTATGCATAGTGGATGAAAAGGGGGATAAAGAGGTCCAAAAAGGGATCAATCATTACAGTTTTGATCATGAGTAAGTTCAACAAGAAGAATGTGAATAAAAGGCTCAATATGATGAGGGTTTTCATGGAGCTACATACAAAAATTAGAGACCATTTTGACTTTTGTTTGGTCAACATTGTCATCTCCATTAGTATCATCATCAAATGAGTGTTCGCTAGTGATTTTGATTTCTTAAGAGGATCCTTAGGGATGGTGTAATCCATAGTAGAAGGGACCCCAAACACATGGGGTATCAATGAGGCCATGAGGGAACACCTCGTATATGTAAAAGGATAAAGCTCAATGTGATTGATAGGTTGTTGATTAAGACAATTCCTATAATGAAAGTGCATAGAAAGAAATCGTAGACAATCGAAACTAGATATGAAGTATAACTACTAAAGTTTGGGAATGGGTTCAAATCATGAGTTGGGTTCACCAAATGTTAACACCATAATTAATTTCTATGTTATTGTATAATAATTAAGAAGGGTGTAAGTATTAAACACGTGAGACTACGATGATCTAATTAACTTCCAACATCAATTATACATGACCAAAATAATGCATTTAAACTTGAAATGAACTAAATGATTGATAAATGATAAGTAACTTGCTCAAAACATGAGAGGAGAGAGAGACTTAGTTATTCGGGATGATGTTTGAGTGATTTCAATGTGCATTACAGTCAAACAAGAAGATCTAAAGTTGTAGAATCTACATAAAATATTATGGAACTAGAGAATGTGCGGTGGAGGACCATACAAAAGTTGTACAACCTGTAGGAATTTTATGGTCTAGGATAGGGACTGCACAGTTTTAAAGCGAGAGACAATCGGGAATTGAAACATTTTGTGTGTTTCACTTTTCTAGAAATCGTGCTCACTATGTGTCACTCTTGCTCACATAACCTCGGGATGACCTATGATGACGTCACAACAAATTAGAAACCCTAGTAATTTGTAAAACCCTTCATTAGAGCATTAACAAATACAAGGAGAAAAACATGTGTATGAATTTGAGGATAGACCACCATGGGTGGTTATATTATCAATTTTTGAACCAATCATAATGTTACACTACATATCCTCATTATAGAAATCAAGCCTCATGTAGCTCTCCTCAATGCTTATGCAAATGTGTATAGATAACCAACCCCCAAGGGTACCGTACACTGGAAAAGCGACAAGCGAGCGTAGGAATCTACGGGCAACTCTTCTGCGCACTCCGACCTCCTGAGGTCGTGTTGAGATAGCCGGTGGGGATGGAATATGCGTGGGATGCAGACAAACTAGTTAGGCAGTCTAATGTCTTCGACACGCACTAATGGAATTTGCGAATCTAAGGCAAAGAAAGCCCTTCTAACTTGGACTGGTGTAATAGATCGATCGGCAAGGATGACTGCTCGAAGGCTCCAATCAATATCGAGCTCTGGTGTGATTTGATCTATAGGTTGTGGAATACGTGGGAAATGACCTGGGATAGTTTCGTGTATGTCTCCAGATAAGGTCATATGGTGGATGGTGGAAACAATTGACTCTACGGACGATTCTCTGGCTTAGTCCAGAATTCTCTAGCTTCGTTAGCCGCTATATCTAGTAAGGAAAATTGTTCGATGATGATGGGTGGAAGTGGAGTGGATTGGAAAACTAGTGTGTGTAAGCCAGTGTTTATATCTGATTGACTTATGGATTCGTTAGGCTGTGGGACTTGTGGGTCACAACCATAGACTCTTGGTTGTTGCGGTCCTGTTATGGTCATATACGAAATCAAGTCCTAATTCCTAGTATCCAATAATCATATGCTTTCTCAGCTTCTATGTTTAGGACCAATAACTGCGTGATTTTCTCGAATATCTCACAGGTGTTCGTGCAACCTGGATCCTTAGACTAGTATCTATATCTGTGAGAGTGTCTCCTGCACCTGGTTGTGGGACCAAAGGATCACAACCAAAGGTTTGTTCTCTTTCGAACCCTTCTACAGTCATGTGAATGTTTTTCTAGGGTAATCTGTAATTGGTTGATTTGACCAAAACATGTGTGCTTGGTCGTCTTCTATGTTTAACCCTCTCAACTGAGAACTGATCAGTTGTAAATCTATTGTTGTTTGGAATACTTGTATTCTGAGGTTTTGGTCTATGTCAACTATTGCTTTGTGACGAGGTTTGGTTGAGGCACGATTGGCTCAAATATGTATTCCCTGGGCTCCCGAGGTCCCGTGATTGTCATACAAAATAAAATGTAAATCTAACTATAATAAAGCAAATTCTAACTACGTGGAATAAAACTAAAACATATATAACTTCTATTTTTGCATTTAACTTTATGAGAAGAAAAGCAGCTATTTAAATGTATCTAGAAATAACAACTAAATAACAATTTAAAACAAACAAGATAACCGAGTGTAGTTATTTCTGTGCGATTTGTAGATTTATTCTAAATAATGCAATAACTTTCCTAATCTACTTGCAAGATTCTCGATCCTACCTCAGAAGTGAGGAGTGAATCATAGTTTCTCAGAAACTATCAATCCTCACAGCTTCCCTGGCAATATCGAGAATAGAATCTATTGAAATGAAGCAATTTTAACTACTTTATTTGATATGATTCTAACTAAAACTTTGAAAGCTAGAACCTGGATTCCGCAGAACAGTGGCGAATCCGATGGTGTATGTGATCTTGTCCCCTCAGTGTGATCTCCTCGTTCTTTCGTGTTCACGTGGATCCAAAAAAGTGTGTAATGCTAGCATCGACAGAAATAGATATTGGGACAAGGACAACTCAGAATGTAGACTGAAAATGCGAGTAGGAGAGGGATAGCGCAAGAGTACAGAGCTTGGCTTATGCAATTCCTAGCGGGATTTTACTGCGAGTCATGCAACATAAAGTGACCAGAACCTGAAACTATCCTGTTTGAAGAGCAAAACCTGCAACTTTAATGGCTTCCTAAGCTATTCTACTTCAATGGAATGGATAAAACAACAACACTGTTTGCACAAGCTGGATATGTGGCTTACCAACAGCTGGACAATGCTAACTAAGCATGCAAGGAATTAAAACTATGGCTCTAAACAGAACAAAAGACTGAACTATGAAAATGAGAGCTTGAAAGTGAATGAGGGGCAGACCATTTGCTTGTGTACAAACCATTTATTTATAGCTTTCATTCACCCAAAGATCAAAACCAAACTGAACTCTAAAAACCATAAACAATGGCCAAACACTATTCCAGGGGACCAAAAACATAAATGCAAGCCCAAGTCGGCAAGGAAAGCTGGTGAAACGTTGATATTTTACGTGAGTCACGTCAAAGCGCTTTCTGGAAAATGCGTGCAGGACCGCCGCTCTGAGCAGGCGGCGGTCACAGGCCGAGATCCGCCGCCGCCAGCAGGGGCGGCGGTTTCATAACTGAAGGGCAAAAGGCCAAGAAAAGAGGAAAAAAGGGGAAAACAAAGGATGCGGGGCTAAGCGGGGCATGCGGGATGTTAACGCATACTCCGAGGGCTTTTCCGGATCCCGAACACCTTGCGAGGAGACCTGTATCATCATTGGGGAACTTGTCACATTGTTCCGGCAGTACAGTACCTTACAATTTTGGGTATGTACATATTGCCCCCTCGGAGAAGCGTTTTAGCCATGAAGAGGCATAAAACGGTGGGTCCGAGTATGGCAGTCCCGAAATGGGAAGTTTAGAAGTTATACCTTACACGTCCGTGTGTTGAAATGACGCCATCCAAAATTCCCGCTACCTGCAAAATGAAAAGAGAACTCAAGTGCAGATAGATACAATAGTTCGAAAAATAAACGCTAAGAATAACAGGGAATGAGAACGTACCATTTGTGCGGGGATAGGAACTTACCTCCATCAGCGCTCCAAACCTGTGAAAATTATTTTAAAATGAAACAGAGTGCTATATATATGAAAGTGGGCCCATTTTCCTATTCATTTACGCGAGTTGATTTGATTGTTTTTGAGCTCTAGGGCCCACGGTGACGGTTTCTTGCGTGAGTAGAGTCAAAACGTCCGCAGCGAGATCGTGATCATGCCTCCACGTGCGGAACACCGCCCCGCTAGATCACAGGTTGGTTTTCTTCAATTTTGTGTTTTTCCCCCCTTTAATTTGAAATGCTGAATACTTTGTAATGGGGGGGTTATTTTTGAAAATGCTTGTGTTAAAAGGTCCATCTAGGGGGGGCGCCTACTGGGTAGGCTCCGTTTTTAGGTTAAATGGTCATTTTGGGGCTTTTTAGGTGTTTTTAGATTAAAAACCCGCGTGGGTTTTCAGACCACGACCTGCCCTAGCCAGGGCGGCGGTTATATACCACCGCCCTGTTAGGGCGGCGATTACACGACCACCGCCTTTAAGGTGGTGGTTCAAAACCACCTCCTGCTCGGGCGGTGGTTTGCAGGCGGCGGTAATGCAAAAGGAACTTATATTTGAGATTGCACTTGTATTTTTGCATTTCTACGTGTTTTTATGACTCTCTCGGTATTGTTCGGATATTAACTTGCTCTGTTTTGTGTGTTTTTGGGTGTATGCAGGCGAGAGAGGAGTACATTAGATGGAGCAGAGAGAGAGAGAGTGTGTGATTGGCTCTCAGGGGTACTGGATGCCCTCTCACAGGATGAGGAGGACACACTACAGAGAGCCGGCATATTGCGCATATCGCGCGTGCCCCACGTTGCACCATCTAGTCACATCCTTTGTGACTTATTCTCTTACTGGGATGCAGATCGGAACACCTTCCGACTGCCAGGGGTCCGTGGTGAGTGGACCATCACATTAGAGGATGTCTACCGCATTCTGGGGGTCCCGATCATCGGGAGGCGACTTACATTAGAGACAGCAGGCTCACGGGCACAGATTGCACAGTGGGCAGCTTATATGGGAGATGCAGCCATCTCCACGGGGTCGAAGAAGGGGGTGAGAGTTCGATCCATTCCTTCTTTGCCTATCCCCATATTTCGACAGGCCATCATGGGGATCCTTGCCTCGAGATTGATTGGGGACAAGGGAGGGGACACGTTGTTATATTGTTGGGCCCCCATCATTGCACAGATAGAGGGGCATGGCCGGATATATGCCTGGGGTGTAGATATTCTGGGGACCACCTACCATGATCTATATAGGGTGGTCCATTTACAGGGACAGTCATTGAGCCACCCAACTCTAGTCATGAGTTGGGTGTATGAGCATTTTATCCCTTATGGCAGGGGTGTGGAGGTGGCAGATCCTGGGGCTGTGAGGGCAGCCAGATGGACGGACATGTCGGTGCTCAGAGCACCTCATCAGCCAGTTGCCTCCCTTACTACTACAAACATGAAGGTGACACCGTACCGGCTTATGGCCGGCATATGGGGCGAGGAGACTCTTACCCTGATCTCCTGCTCCACCATAGGGCAGCTTATTGATCGAGTGGGACGAGTGGAGGTACATCCTTTCGGCCGGGTTCCTCAGCAGTTTGGTCTTCCATACGCGGGTATGCTTCCCCCAGTGGCACCAGTTTACAGATCAGTTCGCGAGGCCAGAGGGGGGCCCAGAGGCCGAGGTTGGACAGTGATTACTCCTGGCATTCCTATTACAACCAGGAGGATAGTTCGTGCTAGAGGGAGAGTCGGTGCGCCTCGGGCACCTTTGCTTCAGATAGCCACGGGTCCTACTCATAGCAGCGATGACCCCATAGATATTGACTCCGACTCTGAGGAGCTCACAGAGGGAGGGTCAGAGGAGGAGACTGATGACAGTGATCCTGAGTGGCATGACACTCAGGACATTATGCAGGCAGAGAGGGATGAGCAGAGCGCAGAGAGGGTGACTCTAGTTTCAGAGGAGCCACTCTCCCAGGGCCATGGTGGAGAGGATGAGTCATTGCAGGGCGACACGTTGCTCCTGCCACAGGAGCAGCCCCTCAGTCGGCAGCGGCATCCGCGGCGGGTGCTGGTCCCAGCGACCCATCTTGGAGGCCTGGTGATCCGAGTAAGTTACCCTTTCTCCCTTTTAATGTTTATATGTAGGCTCTCCTTAGTTGCTATTGTTGTATCTTTTAGCCTCTTGCTTGGTTTCTAATTCGTTTTTCTCCTTTGTTTGCAGAGACTGTTGACGAGTGGCGGGATTTGATCCGCAGGGTATGTACCGATTCCCTGATGATCCCCATGGATAGGACCCGTGCGGAGTTGTCCATAGATGCCGGGGAGCCCTCAGCAGCTGGTAGACATACCGATGTCTTTGCTCCCGTTTGGCACGTGGCCAGGATGGTGTCGACCCTCCGTACAGAGTTAGCAGGCTATAGGACGGCTGAGCGCCTTATGAGGAGCCATTCTCGTGGTGAGACTGGAGCTGCTCCTCGAGACCCTGAGCCCTCCGTACATTCAGAGCGCCGGCGTAGCCGGAGTCCTAGGCATGGGCGTGCACCTTCGGAGGGGTCGCGTAGGGATTGAGAGGCCACTTGGCCCTCGTGTATTTTGTATTGTATATTTCTTTGTATATCACGGGCTCTTTGAGCGTTTTGACCATGCCTAGTGCATGATGGCATTGTATATAAACATTGATTATTTATATATACGCATTCGTTTTGGATCAAAAGCTTGGCACTCATGTTTTCCCTTCTATTTCCAGTTTCTTTGTATATACTACGATGTATGTTTATATGCTTTTTAGAATGTATGCAATGGAGAACAGATGATGCAAATGTTTGTTTCCTTTTGTGTTTTTCATGATGCGTTGGTACATGATAATGTAGATATATTGTGATTTTGAATCTTAGCTTCGTAAGCAATTTGGATACCTCATGTTTGTTTTGCAGAGTGATGAATATAACCAGTATGATGAACAGATTAATTTGCCCCATTCCTAACTCCACGCAACTAGTAAGATGCGAGGGCTCATCACCGAGAGTCAAGAAGGGCGCAAGTTATGAAATGTGGTGAAACGATAGCGATGAAAGACAGACAAAGCTTTGGTGGAACCAAATAGGAAACTACAAGCTTACTCCACCCGAGTGACTTCATAGTTTAGAATGCAACTTACTTTGCGGTTTATCTAGACTTAGATCCGTAGATGGCCACATAGTAGACAAAATCTGGGTTTTTAGGATTTTAACTCTCTTGGAATTTTGAACATCTGATTCATTCGTTTTTGACTCAAAGTTTGAATTGTTTGTTTATGACCTTTAACATTTGCTTTGTCAAGAGGACCCCCTGTACTTTGCCCCATGCTACTAGTAAGAAGCGTGGGTTTATCACCGTGGGCAAGGTATAGGCGAGTAAGGGCATTTCCATCCTTTCCCAACCCTACGTCACTAGTAAGAGACGCAAGCTCATCACCGAAGGTTGGTGGGGCAAGGAAATGTGTAAAATTAAAATTTTCTGTTTAATCACTTGTTGACTTGTTTTCTTGAGTAAAATGTCAGTATGTGCTTATTTCAAAAGATATATATATATATGGGATAGATGTGACACCATGAAGCTTCTAGAACAGACCATAGGCAAGACACCTATCCTAAGAAGAAATCAAAGCGAGAATAAACTTGCAGATCTTGGTATGGTTACCGTTAAGACTTTGTCATGTTTGATTTTATTTGATAAAAGATTCCGAGATGATTTGATGATATATGAAGATGGAGAGGTATGATTAAAGAGCTTTATGCCAACAACATCATGAGTTTGTAATGAATTGCTTTGAAAAATAGATTCCTTGATCACAATTTATGTAAGAAACAAGTGGACAAAATGATCTTAATCTATATGAAGATGCAATGTAGATAATTATACAAGTAGTGCTAGTTGCTTATGCGTAGAATCGCTTGAGGTGCAGGGAATTGACTGTTTCACCAAATTCCTCACCTTCTAGCGTACATAAGAGGTAAGCACCATTTCCGTAGTCCTTCATGACTCGGTATGGGCCCAACCATTTGGGCCGGAATTTCCTTCCTTCGCCGGTCTTCTTGTCGATCCGGCTGTCTAGCCTTAGAACTAGATCACCTTCGTATATGTTGCGTTCATAGACCTTCTTGTTATACTACCGCACATTCGGTCAGCATAAGCTCTATGCCACTGTTCAACATCTAACCTAGTTTCATCTAGGCTTTCTAGTTGGGAAAGACGTGCTTCTCTGTAAGCGTCTTCATCCAAAATCCCTTGTAGTGAAATGCGGAGACTGGGTATTTCGACCTCAAGCGGGAGAACTGCTTCTGCCCCAAATACTAGCGAGAAAGGAGTTGCTCCCATTGGTGTTCTTATTGAGGTTCGGTGGGCCCACAAGGCCGGATATAACTTCAAATGCCAATCTCGTTTGTTTTCTTTCACCGTTTTAAGGAGAATGGCTTTCAGTGTTTGTTTTGTTTGTCGCTTCAGCCTGTCCGTTGGCTGGGGATAATACAAGGAAGCCGTATGATGGCTTATCTTAAATTTATTGCATAGTTCGTGAACCTCTTCATTTTTAAAAGAAGTTCCATTATCGGAGATAATGATTTGTGGGATACCGTACCTGCAAATGATTTGGTTCAAAATGAACTTGGCGATTACAGAACCAGGTACAGTGGTAAGAGGCATAGCCTCTACCCATTTGGTAAAATATTCAGTGGCCGTGATTATAAAATTATGGCCGTCTGTGGATGAGGGAGAGAATTTCCCTATTAAGTCTAGACCCCATGTAGAAAAGGGCCATGGAGTAGCGATTGGTTGTAGAGCTTGTGCTGGCATGTGGATCTCATGGGAGAATTCTTGGCACTTATGACACCTGCGTACAAACTCTATCACATCGTGTTCTAGAGTGGGCCAGAAATAGCCCATTCGGTGTATTTTTCGAGCAGTGGCGTGGCCACCGAAGTGGCCTCCACATATTCCGCTGTGAGATTCATGGAGAATCTTCTTGGATTCTTCTGTGTCGACACATCTTAGGAGCATTCCATCGAATGCTTTCCGATAGAGCACCTGCTCTATAATGACATATTTAGCTACGATTATGCATAACCGCCTTCTTTGTTGCGGTGTAACTCCTTCTGGGTACGTATGGTCCATGATATAATTAATGATATCAGTGTACCAAAGACACTCAGAGATAGAGGGTCGGGCTTCGATGTAGTATATGCACTCATCTGAAAAGTCTAAATCTACTAAATCACCTCCGTCAATGGGTTGTACCTAACCAATCCACAATAATCTATCCCTTAACCGACTTCGATTTACAAATGTTAATTCGAATTCTCCCATTAAGGTTATAAAACGTCCAGCCTTTTTAGACAATGACCCTTGTGTGAGGAAAATCCGTAAATGGTCTATTTTTACCATGACCCTTGTTTCTTGATTCAGCATATAATGTCTTAGGTGTTTAGTAGCAAAGACTATGGCAAGGCATTCTCATTCTGCCTGTGTATAGTGTGTTTCATAGTCAAGCAGCATTCGGCTGATGAAATAAATCACGTGTTCTCTCTTGTTATCGTCTTCTTGGGCCAACATACATGCCAGCGAGACACCGGTAGCTTGTGAATATAGAATTAACGGGCGATCTAACTTAGGTGGCATTAGCGTAGGTGGTGATAATAGGAAACACTTAACTGCTTCAAAGGCTTCATTACAGTCTTTGGTCCAATCAATGCTATAGTCTTTCTTGAGTAAATTGTTGATTGGATGAACGGCGAAGCTTAAGTCTGGGATGAATCTTCGGATTGCACCCAGTTTTCTGAGAAATGATCTGATTCCAGATTCATCTGAAGGTGGAACCATTTCGAGGACAAGCCTGAATTTTGGTTGGGTCAACATCTATCCCTCGTGACGATATGATATAACCTAGGAGCTTCCCTCCCGTTACACCAAAGACGCATTTCTCTGGGTTTAGTGTGACTCCGTATTCTATTAGGCGTGAAAGAATGACGCGGAGTACTTCGGGATGGTCACAACGCTTCTTGGCTTTAGCCAATAAGTCATCTACGTAAGATTCCATGATTTTATGAATTAGATCGTGAAATATGTATGTCATAGCCCGCTGGTACGTAGCACCGGCGTTCTTGAGACCGAATGGCATAACAACGTAGCAATAGGTTCCCCAAGGAGTTATAAACGTGGTTTTAGCTTGATCTTGCTCAGATATTCTGATTTGATTGTATCCGAGAATCCATCCATGAGAGACAAAAGTTCAAAACCAGTTGTTGCATCAACAATAACATCTATGGATGGTAATGGGAAGTCATCCTTAGGACATGCTTTGTTGATATCTCAAAAATCTATGCAGATGCATATCTTTCCATTCTTCTTGAGAACGGGAACGATGTTAGATACCCATTGGGAGTAGTCGACTGGCTTGATGAATCCTACCTGAAGGAGTTTTATTACCTCCTCCTTTACCATGAGAGCTACTTTGGGTTTCATAGGTCTTGATTTTTGCTTAACTGGCTTTGCATCTGATTTAGTGACGAGGTTGTGCACCACAATGTGGGGTGCAACTCCTGTCATTTCCTTATAATTAAATGCAAACGCCTTCTGATGTTCTTTGAGGATCCGCGTATGTATTTCCACTTCTTCTGGGGTTAAGGATGATCCTAATTTCAAGATTTTTGGTTCGTCATCTGTCCCGATGTTGACATCGATTGTTTCTTCGATCAAAGAGGCGTTACCCTCTTCAAACTCAGGTGGTGCTGGAGGTAAATCCAAATCATCCCCATTTTCTACTGCGTATATGCTAGGTTCCATTTGTGAGGGATGATCCATCACGGGATTTTCAAGTAAGAAGATGAATGTGGAATTAAGGATAAATCTAGCATATGATAGGAGAGATGTAGTGCTGCATAGGCATTTAAATAATCCAAAGTAGCCGCATCACTATCAATACGGTCTAGGACGGTAGATTCACTTCCGCTTGAAAGGGGATTTGTCATTGTTTTTATCAATGGTTCATCACGAATGGACACCGTGAACCGGGTATCTTCTAACTCATTGCTTGGGGTAAAACATGATGCTGAAGTTGCTATTGAATCGGCGAGAAGATTTTTCTCTCACGGAATTGCTTCAATGGATATGAAGTTAAATGCCTTGCTTAAATCTAATATGGCTTCTTTGTAAAGCTGCAAGTGTTCGGCTTTAGTTTCATATACTTCAAAAACTTGATTTGCCACTAATTGCGAATCTCCTAAGACTCTGATGTTATTAACACCAATTCTTTTGGCTAAGGTGAGGCCAAGGAGGAGGGCTTCATACTCAGTGTCGTTGTTTGTGCATTCAAAGTTTAACTTAAAGGCAAATGGGAGGAATTTCTCCTCGGGCAAAGTAAGAATTATACCTGCCCCCGCTCCATAACGGCATTTAGCTCCGTCGAAATGGAGAGTCCAATACTTAGTCGGGAGTATAGATGTTGGGGCATCTGCTGCGTTTGCGCACTCTACTTCTACCATACAGAGGTCCTCTGCTGGAAGGGAACCAACACCTAGGGAATATCCTATGCCTACTGAATCAAATGGTAAGAACATTGGTGAATCTTGTTCTATTAACTCAACGATTTTTGCAGTAGTCCCTAATGATACCGTTTCTTTAGCTTTATCGTTAGGGGTTGGGGTTGTTTTGGCTATGCTGATAGTTTCAAGATCCATTGTAGGTACCAACTTCTCCTCTGGTTTTGGGTCAGTGGGTTTATTAAGTTGGTTTGTTGGAAGTTCAAATTCTGAGTGCACACCTGGTCTTTTCTTTAAATCAGCTAGGTGCAAATCGAAAGGTTTTGGATCACCTTTGGCTACAAATACCTTTCCTAGATGCAAGAATCTTACTTCTTGGAATAACGTAGAAGGGATTGCCTTCATTCGGTGTATCCATGGTCGGCCGAGTATCATATTATAATTAGTTTCCCGATCTATAATATAAAACTCAGTCAGGATTGTTTTGGGTCCTAAGGTGACCGGAAGTATTATAGTTCCTATCGAAGTGGCTTTAAGGCTATCATAGCCTCTCAATGTATTTCGAGTGGTGGAACAGTTTGTTTCCCCATATCCTAGTTTTTGGAGGAAAGAGAAAGGGACTATGTTAACTGCGGCCCCATCATCAACCATTGCCTGTTTTACATAGTTATTATAAACCCATACTTGTAAGTGTAAGGTTGGATCACCTCGGCGGGCGATCTCAGCATCTGTGGGCATTTTACTTATTTTGAATATGAATTCGACATCCTTGTCTGGCTGCCCCGGAGGGTGGATATCAAAATCTACGTGATTTACTTGTGTTTCAGGAGGTGGAGTGATGTTAATTAGATGACCTAGACCTAATGCTTCTAAAAGAGCAGCTCTGTGAGGAGGAGAGTTCTTTAGTAAATCCAAAAATGAAATGTGCGAGAAGGTCTTTGTTAGGTCACTAATTAAATCATAGGCACCTACGGGTTTTTCTACTATTTGTTGACTCTTATCTGTTTCTGGCAGGTGACTTGGGCTTGGTTGAGAGAAATATTCTCGTGTTCTTGTTATAGCTTCGATAGGTAGTTCAGCGTCTAATTCTACCAAACTGACTATCTTGGGTCTCGGTTGACTTCCTAACTGTGGCGCAACTGATGGATTTAGTGAAGTCGAGGCTTCGTGATCATTGTTTCCTGTCATTACACTTTTGTTTGTTCCAGTTGGATTCAACCTATTACTATCATGATTTGGGAGTGGATCGTTAAAGATCTTGAGAGGAGCATTCTGAGGGGAAACTGCCCCTGCGAGCGTATTTGGTGGTGATGACACGGGATCTGCCAAAAACAAATCTGTGAAGAACTATCTTTGTTCTTCTGGTAAACGTTGCATGAATTTATTGTAGTCACGCACGTTCTAGTATCATGACCCCAAATTTTGTGGAAACCACAATAAGAATTGGGATTGTAATTCCTGTTTTGTTGGTTTGGTGTATATTGTGGCCTAAAATTCTGATCAAACTGTTGCCTATTAGGATTAAAATTTTGCATTTGTTGTTTCTGGCTTTGGTTTTGATAACCAAATGAGTTTTGTTTTGGCCCTTGTATAGGATTTCACCATTGTTGTTGTTGTTGTGGATGGTTAAAATCCACTGTATTGATTGTCGGGGTAAAGTTGTTTCGTTGGTTGTTTGTTTGTGATGGAGTATTGACAACATTTACCTTCTTGGGCTGGTCGGTTACTCCATCCATTGTTACACCCCGATTTTTGTTAAGGATTTTGGGTCCTTGATTAACGTTTGTGGTAGTGGGATAATTTGTAGTGTTTTGATTGGGGGCGATCAACTTCCCATTTGCTCCATATGTTTTGCGACCACTATCTATCGCTGCTTGGTCTATTCGAAGAGCGCTCTCAAGTACTTCATCGTAAGTTCTTAGTGGGAACTTCTGGACTTCTTCCTTCACCTCTTTGCTGAGAGAATGAAGGAATAAATCGCATAGTTCCATCTGATCCATGTTTGGAGCACTTGCTGAAGAATAAAGAACTATACGCCACCTCTGGATGAAATGGGTGACAGATTCATTGTGTTCTTGTTTGATGTGCAAGAATTCCCTGATTCCTGTTCTCAACAGTTTGTTCATGTCGAACGCCTTAATGAACTCTGATACGAGTTGTTTAAATGAATGGATGGAGGCTTCAGGTATTCTATAATACCAGTCGAGAGCAATTCCTTCCAAGGTTTTGGGGAATATTTTAGCAACAACCCCATCCCAAGGGAGTAATTCACGTATGGCTGTAGCGTAAGCTTTGATATGCGCATTTGGATCTCCCTCGCCTTTGTACTTGGGTAAATCGGGAAGAGGTCTTGGAAGCATGACGCTTCGTATGGTGAAGTCTAAGGGTTCCTTCAGATATTCTGAATAAGTCCCTATCGCATAGTTTTCGACCATTGATGGTGGTTCTTTGAGGAGTGGTGGTGGGATGGGTTGTTGGTATGGCGCAGCGTATGCATTGGCAGGGGCATAGGGAAGTCCCTGCGTTTGAGCAAAAGGGGCGGGAGAGGAGAACATATCTCCTTGTGGTGATTTGGAGTACATGTTTAAGTATGACGGGATATTGTCTAGTAATGGGTTGTTTGATACTAGACCGGGAGAAATAATGTTAGAGATGATAGGCCTTGTTGGCGTTTGTTGTGGATACTGAGGAGGCATGCCTAACGTGCCTACTCCTGTGAGGAGATCTACTTGGCCAGAGTGATATGGAGGATTGGAACTTCCTGCTTGCATGAACTGAGGATTTTGACTTGCTTGAGCAAGTTCTAACCCTCTCACTTTTTCTACTAATGTTGAAATGACTTCATTTGGTGAAGTCACGGTGCTTTGCCTGAGCGGCGTTTGTTGTATACCCTGGTGTTGTATAGGCATGTGATATCCTGCTATAAACTGATCGTTATCTTGCCAAGTTTCTCCGAGAGTATTTCCTATATGCAGTGGCATAGAGGTATTTTCTTGGAAAGAGATCTCGGGTTGTATTTGTAAACCTCCTATAGGTGGGTACATACCCCGAGAATGTTGTTCACTCCTAGGATAACGTATTGACTGTTCATCATCTAAGACTAGGTATGGGTCAGATTGTCTACTAATTTGTGGTCTAAGTAGCATCTGAGGAGACGAACCAGATTCTCCGGTAAACGTCATATTGTTCGAGCCTGAAGGCTCTGTTTGTTGCGTTCGAGGGGGTTGATCTAACTCCCCCGTTTGAAAAGACGAGTTATATCTGTTTCTTGGGGTTTGTGTTGACAACTGATTAGTTGAATAGTTGTCGCCCCATACTGAGAGTGAGGGTGATGATTGTCTATTCTGTTGGGTGTAGTATGCCTCAAGACCCAAGAGGGGTCTGCCATACGCATCGAATCCCGACATATTCGGGGGTATATGAATACCCGCAGAATAATGGGAAGGTGATTTGTGAAAGAACACGTGATACTATGACTCGAATGAGAAAGTAGGAAGTTTACGTCAGCTTCACTAATTTTGTTTGCTTCACGTTGGGTTCACCAATTTTGTACGCCGGAAAAGTGACAAGCGAGCATGGGAATCTACAGGCAACTCTTCCGCGTACCCGACCTCCCGAGGTCGTGCCGAGACAGCCGGTGGGGATGGAATATGCGTGGGATGCAGACAAACTAGTTAGGCAATCTAATGTCTTCGACACGCACTAATGGAATTTGCGAATCTAAGGCAAAGAAAGCCCTTCTAACTTGGACTGGTGTAATAGATCGATCGGCAAGGATGACTGCTCGAAGGCTCCAATCAATATCGAGCTCTGGCGTGATTCGATCTATGGGTTGTGGAATACGTGGGAAATGACCTGGGATAGTTTCGTGTATGTCTCCAGATAAGGTCATATGGTGGATGGTGGAAACAATTGACTCTACGGACGATTCTCTGGCTTAGTCCAGAATTCTCTAGCTTTTTTAGCCGCTATATCTAGTAAGGACAATTGTTCGATGATGATGGGTGGAAGTGGAGTGGATTGGAAAACTAGTGTGTGTAAGCCAGTGTTTATATCTGATTGACTTATGGATTCGTTAGGCTGTGGGACTTGTGGGTCACAACCGTAGACTCTTGGTTGTTGCGGTCCTGTTATGGTCATATACAAAATCAAGTCCTAATTCCTAGTATCCAGTAATCATATGCTTTCTCAGCTTCTATGTTTAGGACCAACAACTGCGTGATTTTCTCAGAATATCTCACAGGCGTTCGTGCAACCTGGATCCTTAGACTAGTATCTATATCTGTGAGAGTGTCTCCTGCACCTGGCTGTGGGACCAAAGGATCACAACCAAAGGTTTGTTCTCTTTCGAACCCTTCTACAGTCATGTGAATGTTTGTCTAGGGTAATCTGTAATTCGGTTGATTTGACCAAAACGTGTGTGCTTGGTCGTCTTCTATGTTTAACCCTCTCAACTGAGAACTGATCAGTTGTAAATCTGTTGTTGTTTGGAATACTTGTATTCTGAGGTTTTGGTCTATGTCAACTATTGCTGTGACGAGGTTTGGTTGAGGCACGATTGGCTCAAATATGTATTCCCTGGGCTCCCGAGGTCCCGTGATTGTCATACAAAATAAAATGTAAATCTAACTGTAATAAAGCAAATTCTAACTACGTGGAATAAAACTAAAACATATATAACTTCTATTTTTGCATTTAACTTTATGAGAAGAAAAGCAACTATTTAAATGTATCTAGAAATAACAACTAAATAACAATTTGAAACAAACAAGATAACCGAGTGTAGTTATTTGCCTGTGCGATTTGTAGATTTATTCTAAATAATGCAATAACTTTCCTAATCTACTTGCAAGATTCTCGATCCTACCTCAGAAGTGAGGAGTGAATCATAGTTTCTCAGAAACTATCAATCCTCACAGCTTCCCTGGCAATATCGAGAATAGAATTTACTGAAATGAAGCAATTTTAACTACTTTATTTGATATGATTCTAACTAAAACTTTGAAAGCTAGAACCTGGATTCCGCAGAACAGTGGCGAATCCGATGGTGTATGTGATCTTGTCCCCTCAGTGTGATCTCCTCGTTCTTTCGTGTTCACGTGGATCCAGAAAAGTGTGTAATGCTAGCATCGACAGAAATAGATATTGGGACAAGGACAACTCAGAATGCAGACTGAAAATGCGAGTAGGAGAGGGATAGCGCAAGAGTACAGAGCTTGGCTTATGTAATTCCTAGTGGGATTTTACTGCGAGTCATGCAACATAAAGTGACTAGAACCTGAAACTATCCTGTTTGAAGAGCAAAACCTGCAACTTTAATGGCTTCCTAAGCTATTCTACTTCAATGGAATGGATAAAACAACAACATTGTTTGCACAAGCTGGATATGTGGCTTACCAACAGCTGGACAATGCTAACTAAGCATGTAAAGGAATTAAAACTATGGCTCTAAACAGAACAAAAGACTGAACTATGAAAATGAGAGCTTGAAAGTGAATGAGGGGCAGACCATTTTCTTGTGCACAAACCATTTATTTATAGCTTTCATTCACCCAAAGATCAAAACCAAACTGAACTCTAAAAACCATAAACAATGGCCAAACACTATTCCAGGGGACCAAAAACATAAATGCAAGCCCAAGTCGGCAAGGAAAGCTGGTGAAACGTTGATATTTTACGTGAGTCGCGTCAAAGCACTTTCTAGAAAACGTGTGCGGGGAATTCAGACCGCCGCCGAGAAAGGGCGGCGGTCACGAGACCGCCGCCCAAGCAGGCGGCGGTTTCGTAACTAAAGGGCAAAAGGCCAAGAAAAGAGGGAAAAAAAGGGGAAAACAAAGGACGCGGGGGCTAAGCGGGGCGTGCGGGATGTTAACGCATACTCCGAGGGCTTTTTCGGATCCCGAACATCTTGCGAGGAGACCTGTATCATTATTGGGGAACTTTTCACGTTCTTCTTACAATTTTGGGTACGTACAATACAATCATCCTTACAATTTTGGGTCGCATACGGTACTTTCGTGTCTCCTAACACCAAGATAGCGGGATAACCGCATAGTATAAAATGTACACCTGGTAATAGTGAGATATTATGTGCCTCAACTATGTGACCTAACCCTTGTGTTGATTGAAACCCTTGTGTAGTACTTGGAGTGACTTTGTTGTTGCTCAGCACATGGCTCTGTGATCTTTGCATGATTGTAGATGGATGAAGCTAGAATATTGACATGGTTGAATGCTTTAAAATTGTAGTAGGGACTTTCTAGATGATGTATAGCTAATTTGAGTAGATTTAGGAACCCTTTGAGTGATTTTGGAATGACGTTTCTAATAAGAGCTTATAAGAATGTCGTGGTGCATTATAAGGTGATAATAAATTGCTTATATAGTCTTACATAGAAGATATATTATAATAAGGCCAAACCTAAGAAGATGAAATGATCCAAAGAATGATTTATAATTATAAGCAAAGTCAATGATCAAGAAGGGGTTAGACATTGCACAAGACGGATAAGCCCAAACCCTACATTCGACCCTTCCATATGGCTTTACGATAGAGAGAGAAACCGATAAAATATTTACATATAATAAATGAATCATCTGAATACTATGTAGAAGATAACACAACATAAGAGATAATTGTGGGCCAAGATGCCCAAATATTCAATGTATTCATAATGATACCCTTAAGGTAAGGACAACTATACAATGCTCCTTAAAGAAGCAAAGAACTCCACAATCTTTCAAGATGAGAATCCACTTTGAGGGGCAAATATCCAATAAACCTCTACCAAGTAGAAGACTCAACTCATACATCCATCACATCTCATAATGATACTCATCTCCTTCTATACGCATACATTACTCTTAATGGATGAGTAACATGATTAATCCCAATGTAGGCCGACTCATTACCCAATATAACTAATTCCTATGTGAATCCATTTATTATAAACATATAACTAACTAAGGGGGATGTGTGCCACAGTCGACATCTCCATCGCCTAATATATATTATAATATCATATCCCAAGATACATAATGAAACATCTAAGCTTCAAGTTGTGCCATGAATATTAGATGTCTTATGTTGTTTTGATTAAATAATATCTCTAGAATTGATTATAAAGCAAGGTGTAAAGATAAGAAAGTTTTAGAATGACTAGAGAGATGAAGAGATTAGATTTTGAATGTGAGTGTTTGTATTAACAAGGATACACGGTCAAACTTGGCACGTATGAGGACATGTTACCAAATTTTAGTGTCTTCAATTTTCTCCTTTGGTTTGCTAATGCTTTGATAAAGGGTTCGTAGGTTGTTAGGGTTTCTACTTTGTTGTAGGTTATTACGGGTCATCCCAAAGTTGTGCGAGCAAGAGAAACATACAACGAAGATCATTTTTAGATAAAAACACATAGGACGTTACAAATCCATATTGTCAAAGGGTCCAAATTGAATCTTCGTGCCATGACCATACAATTTCAACACCTGGACCGTATATGAGTTGCCATAGGTCTTATCCCGCTTAGTTTCTACTTCTAGAACTTCCATTTAGAATCTACAATTCCATATTCTCATATTTCATTATCATGTACATTCATGATTCTCTTTGCCCAACCATGAATGGCTAATTTTATCTCTCCTCTCATGTATTTGAGTAAGTACTTATCATTTATCAATCCTTTCAGTCACTTCAAGTTTGAGTGCATTACTTTGATTGTGTATAATTAATGTTGGAAGTTAATTAGATCAGAATAATCTATATGTTGCAAACTCCTACACCCTTCTTATTACTATGCACTTACATAACATTAACATCTAGAAATAATTAGGGTTTAAACATGTTCATCTTCTTTATTGTATGGTTATCTCATCTTGTAAGTGTTGCAAGGAGTAGTTGTAGTTGAATGCTCGTATGCACTCCTTTTCAGAACGAACTTTGTGGTCCTTTGTCTAAGTGGCAACTTATATGGACACATTTTAGTTATTAAATGAGAGTCCCAAATAAAATGAAACCTCTCTTTACCTCCGCCCCCTTATCTCTCTATATGTATGCACTAACATGATACAAAATCATAAGTCGCATGATAAAAAAGGCTCACAAGTTGGCATCAAATCAAAAGTTGATATTAGGATTTTCGAAGACAAAATACAAACATACCAACATGATTACTCTCATCCTACTATCAATTTTCAAGTAATAATATTTTAATGTATAGATCTTATACTCCATAATCAAACCTTTTAAAACATAGAAAACACATTATCTAACTCGATGAATCACATAAAAGTTATCGATTGCCTTGAAAGAAGAAATAAAATTAAAATAGAAGATAGTCTCATTACAAGGATATGTTAGGCAATCGTAAAGAAAAGAGAAAACTAGGTTTTTAAGTTGGGTTGATGATTTAGATGGGGCACCACCGAAGAAAAGATCCAAAATCAAACTTCACTCTAATAAACATAGTTTTCTAAATATTTAAAGTATTTTTGGAATCCTTTTAATTATTAAATAGAAATAACAATTTCCACAAATTGCATACTAACATTTTCACTTTCTCTTGTTTTAGAAGGAACAATTAAACTCCATCGTCTCAGAGTCAACAACTAAACCTTTCTCATTTTAGAGTTAATGACTAAAACTTGGTCATTTTAAACTTCACAATAGTTTCTATCTAGAGTCATATGGACCATCCATCTCATGAATTAAACTTCACAATAGTTTCTATCTATTGTGTAAGATTGAGTCATATGGACCATCCATCTCATGAATTAAACTTCACAATAGTTTCTATCTATCATTGTAATTAGGAATGAGTCATATGGACCATCCATCTCATGAATTAAACTTCACAATAGTTTCTATCTATGTGTCAATGCGGCATTAAATGGGTATATCGTTCATCACATGTTTCTTGTTTGTTAACTATATAGGGATAACAATATTGACTTGGTCATTGTTTCCTCATGCGCCCTTTGCGCTTCCCTTCTCCCCTTTCCATTTTCCTTTTCCTCTTTGTTCCACTCTTACCTTATGTGCATCTTTCTACGCATTCACCTTCTTCCTAACAGTTATTCATCCTGTGTGCGTGCCTTGCACTTGCTTCAATCAGCTAAGTCCCTAGCCCTCTCACATGCCCCATTACCTTGTAATAGTTGCACCTTGACCATACATGTTTTCCACTCACCACTAGTTTTCCCATTTCCTCCTGTTGCACGATTTGTCATTACACATTGCCTTCCTTCTTTCTTTCCCACACCTCATTCTTCCATGTGCATACCTTTTGCCCTCCTCTATGCCATTCCATGCCATGCATCATTCATTCTCGACATGCTTGAGTGTGCCACATGCAACCTATCAAAGTGCATGCCAACAGGGCGTCGAATCCTTGCAACAAATCAATGAGTGACATGGTGGAAAGAAATGACAAAACATTTTACATATTGGTCATCCTTTTTCAACCAATCATGCGCATGTGCCATGTGTCTTCTCATGCGTGCACAGCAATGACATGAAAATCTTTGACAACCATATATTTTTCTACAGAGCTCGATCGGTGTGTGCCTAGTCTCAATCGATAGCTGTTGATGTAGGCTATAGTGTTAGATATTCAAATTCAAATTCTTGGTGGATCTAGTAGGTGAGAAATGGGAAAACATCTTTCTGGGCATTAATGAGTAGATTTGATTACTCCAACCACCCGATTTGATCTGATCCACCCTCTTTCCTTCTCCAACATGCCAAACAGACTTGGGGAAGCACATTTGATAGATTTTCAGGTGGATTTGCAAGCATTGAATGCTTTCTTTTGGTGGTTGTATTTCAAATTTGGGTTTTCCTCCTTCTCTTCTTCTTCCATGAATTCATCTATAAATGTAAGAGTTGGGCTCATTGTTAATGTTGGACATTTTGGATCCTTACGCATTTTTGCTAAGGACTTCATATTTTTGTATTTTGAGTCGCAGACCTCTAGATTTGGCTCATGCATGTGGATATCGGCCTCTTTCACCATTATAATAGTTTTGTGCATTTTAGAAGTAATGGAAGCATCATTTTGTGACTATTCTCTATCCTAAGCATGTTTTTTATTCTTTCTTCTTGCCTTTCTTTTTACATGTGTGTTTGTTGTGTCATTCTATGTCCCTTGTAGCTCCATTTTTAGTTGTGTTCCATGAAACTGATCTGGTAAATATGTTTTAGTTGTGCTACATGTGCCTAGCCTTCTTTCATGCCTTTCCTTTCATTTTTTCTCAGAACAGATGGTGTTCATCCCTCTTTTTTGGTGTTATCACCTTCCTTAGATTAGTTTTCCTTTGTTATCCTTCTATCCTGGTCCCTTGGCATTGTTAGCTTAGTTTTCCTTTCAACATTAGGAGTAGTAGTAGTAGTAGTAGAAATAGATAGAGGAACCGACCTTCTCTGGAGATCCATCTCAAGCATGCAAGGTCCCACAACTTGGAGATGGTTCCATTTTTGTCTCAAATGACTCGGTTCTTCCAGATCCGAGACATGGGTGCAAGTTTGACCACCAATAGTTTTTAGCATGCCCGATGGGGGACCAAAGTGAAAGCTTAAATTTCATATTGCTAAGTTCTGGTGTGTGAACTTAGTATTTCCAGCCTTTGGAGGCTTATTTCAACACATCTGGTGACTCCCAACATTTATAGAGCTCTCTTTTTTGTAGTCTGAGAGCACCTTTTATGAGAAGAGTGCATACTAGACAGAGTGTTGTAGTTGAAGGATCCTTTGAATACCTCCATCTTTCACCGAGAACACACACAACAGATCTTCCATGCGTGCATCCCCATCTCAGCATGCATGCACACACTCTACTCCTCCTCAAAATAGACAAGTGTGCCCTACCATGGTGCTTCAACCTCCTCCTCCTCCAAGGACTTTTCCAACTTCATTGGTGGAAGCCCACTCAATCTCAATGCCCAACATGATATGCCAAGTGGCCATGCTCAAGAGTATTCCATACTTCATAGAGAGAAAATCAAGTCACCCCTGTTGAACACATTCAAGATGTGGCCAATGTATGCTCTATTCTATCTGATTACACATGATGATGATGTTGTTTGTAGGTTGTTTTTTGCAACCTCTTTCAAGGGTAAAGCACTCCAATGGTACCATGGCTTGAGACCTGCATCTATTGCTACTGGGATGAGCTTGGAACAACTCTATGTAATTACTTTGAAGATAAATCAGATCATCTATCACTGGTGGAGAGCTGACTACAAAAAGTGCATGCCCAATGAGTAGATGATTGATTTCAACATTAGATTCTAGAAGACTTGGGACATAATTCCTCAAGTGGTAAGGCCTACAACCCAACATGCTTTCTTGTACTATCTAAGGGCTTTGAATAGTGACATTTTAGTCATGATTCAATCCATGGGAGGTAGAACCTTACTTGCATACAACATTGCAATAATAAGGGAAGAAAATAGTCTCATTCAGGCTGGTAAGTTGGTGCACCTAGGCCTCCTGTGCCCTTGTTCCCAAGAGATGTCTCCAGTGCCCCCCAACCTTTTATTGCTCTAGTTCTCCAGTGCAGAGCATGCAACCAGTTACATCTACATCCTACTCTCCACGCACAAAAAAAGAAGATGATGAATTAAAGGCCCTGATTAGAAACTTGTCCAACAAGGTCATATCATTGAGAGAAGAAAAAGCACAAGCCTATAGAGGTAGTTCTAATCAAGTGCAAAGCCAAAAATCAACCTTGGTGGAATCAATATGGGAATCAAAGATATGGGAAAAACCAATAGAATGATAGATGGCATGCTAATGCACACTTTCCTTTGCAAGTTATTCCTCCTGCACAACCTCTTCTAACACTGCCCAACACAAGTCAAGCACTTGTCCCCTATTCAAAACAACATGGCGCAAGAGTTGAATGGTGTTTTCCTTGCAATATGCCTCATAGTCAATATCATTGTGCAATGTTGTACACATGTGCACAAGCCTACATGATCCATAGAATGCTTCCTAATTGTGAGCCTTCAACAAGCACAAGCCCAGTAAGATAACCAAGAAAGGCCAAAAGCTCCTCCAGAGGAAAATTTGATGTTCTTTTTGGTGCTGAGGATTTTGTGCAATCAACCAAGTTGTAGATGATACAAGTAGACACATGCCCAAGTTGTGACAACACAAGATACAAGAAGAGAATGCTTGAGTCTGGTGTGCAGGTCACAATTCCAACAACACAAGAGACCCTCAAAAAAAAAAGGAAGCAAGCTAAGACATCCAATAGTAAAAGTGCACTCAAGTTCCTACATGTGAGGCTCCATGCAAAGCTCCTCCAGAAGTGGTGTGTGCCCCTCCTTTGGTAGGTCAAGCCTCTGCCAGCTAAGGTTCCTCCTCTTGTACCCTAAACAACCAAGAAAGGATGTTGTTGTTCCTCAAATGCACAAGTCAATGGGTTTTCCATTCAGCATTGTGGACCTAGATGAAGAAGACAAACATAAATGTTACAATGTGGGATGCCCTACTGACCATTCCATCCAATGTGACTTGTTGCATGAAGCTCTGGCGCAACTCACACACACTGATCAACTATATACAAAAGCCACGTGCTTCTATCAATATCTACCAAGAAGAGGAGAAGAAAGTAAGTAAAGTTGTTAAAACCCCACCCTTCTATATGTCTTTGATCATAGGAAAACATCTTGTCCATAACTATATGATTGACTCAGGTGCTAGTACTTTTGTCATGCCTAAGAAGATTGTTGATGTCTTAGGTCTTAAGTATAGCCCCTTGACAAAAGGAGTCCTACAACTTGATGGTTCAACTATCACTACCCTAGGAATCATCAAGGATCTTGAGTTAACCTCCATGCATGTCCAAGTCTAACAATAACTCAAGATGTGTCAATCATTGATCTACCCCCTTTGTTTTCCTTATGTTTGTCAAGAGATTTTACTACTAAAGTGGGTGGTTACTTGTCTTCTGATTGGTCTCATATGTTACTCAAGACAAGGTATGGTACCCGGTTTACCATACAAGTTGAGCCAATATTTTCCTATCATGTAGAGTCATATGTCCCATCCCCTCTCCAAGCCAATTGTTTAATCCAAGAAGAACAAGCTTTAGTTTTCTAAAGAGCAACCTCTTCCACCTTCTATTCTTGATCTAGTACTTGATGAGTGGGCGAGAGGCACCATAAATTTGACCCATATGTTGAAGAGTTGGAAGCTTATGAAAATTGGGCTTGGTACTTACTGCATTCTTGAAGAAGAAGTTGTGTTTCCGCATGTGCTCAAGCAAAGTGAAGAGAACCTGGTCTATGGAAGTTATACTTTGATGGATCTAAAAGAAAAAAATGAGGAGAGGAGAGTTCTCATTTCCCTAAGGATGAGAAATTATTCTTCATGCATAGGTTGTAGTTTACATGTTCTAACAATGTGGCAGAATATGAGGTGTTGGTGCATGGTCTTCTTATTGCTAAAAAGAAGAAGATTAAGGCATTGCATAGATCTTTGGGGACACAAAATTGGTTATCCACCAAGTCACCAACAAGTGCATGAAAAGAATAAGCTTCTCAAAGCTTATAAACACAGATTTTGGGACCTCCTTGAGAGATTTGATGCTCTAAATGTAGGTGGTGCCACACAAAATGAATAAGGAAGTTGATCAAATCAAATGGTGTGCTTGTTCATTCTCTCTCCTGCTTGAGGACTTTGTCAAAGGAAACACTCAACACATTAAGATGGTGATTAGACCATCCATTCTAGATAACAACACCAATTGGAAAGTGTTTGATAATGACACACAGATCATCCAGTTCATCTAAGAATGAAGTTGAGTTCTCATCAAGCATGCAAGTTGATTTGCATGACAACTATGGTGACCAAGTGATTCAACTAAAGACAAACAAGTTTCCTAAAGGGTTGGTCACCTTAGAGAAAATGTTTAGCCCTGATGATGAGTTCAAGGGTGAAGAAAAGTATATGTGCATGTGCAAGAAGACTCCTCCCAGTCACTATTGTGTGGAAAAAGAGTTTTTCTCAAGTAAAGCTTGTGCGCATGATGAAAAAATAGGCCTTCATCTCTCTCTATCAAAAATATAGTGATATCTTCTCATGGGAGTATGAAGACCTCAAAGGTTTTGATCCAAGTGTTTCTCAACACTCCATTGACCTTGATCCTAGTATCAAGCCCATCAGAAAAAAAAGTGAATGACTAATCAATCCAAAGATAGAGCCCCTCATGAGGAAGGAGTTATCCAAACTCATTGAGGTGAAGATTATTTTTCCCATCAAGTACTCTACCTGGGTCATGAATCTAGTTTTAGGTGTGTAAGAAGAATGGTGAAATCAGACTCTATGTTGATTTCAAGAGATTTGAACAAGGCATCTCTAAAGGATCATTATCCTTTTCCTTCAATGGAGAGATTTTTAGTAGATGTGGGCCAGTGCAAAGATTCTCAATGTTGGATGGGTATTTGGTTTCAATCAGATCTGGTCAAGGAAGAGGATCAATTCAAAAATGTTTACAACCAAGTGGGGAACATATGCATATCAGAAGATGCCCTTTGGTCTATCAAATGTAGGCAACATTTCAACATGCCATGGACATTACCTTCAAAGGTTACATCAATGAGTTCATCTTGGTTTACCTTGATGACATTACAATCTTCTCAAAGCAAAAGCGTGGATCACATGGCACACCTGGAGAAAGTCTTTGAGAGATGCAAAAAATTTGGGGTATCTCTTAACCCCAAGAAGTGTAATTTTTGTAGTGGCACAGGAAAATCTTGGGCCATGTGGTTTCAAAGGATGGCATCACAATTGATCTGAGTGTGTTTCACCATCCTAGCTCTTTCCCTCCATGCACAAAAAGGCCTTGTAGTCCTTCCTGGTAAGATCAATTTTGTTAGGCATTTTATTCCTAACTTTGCAGGACTAGTAAGGCCCATCACCCTCATGCTCAAGAAGGACATAACTTTCAGATGGATAACAGAAGGAAAGGAAAGCTTCAAAAAATCAAGCAAGAGATTTTTGTGCATGCCAACACTCATCAACCCGAATTACTCAAAGGATTTTATCCTTTATGCTTATGGTGCTGATTGATGAGTGAGTGTTGTTGTCCTAACACAAGAAAATGAACAAGGGCTGGAACAACAAAGTGGCTTTCTTACCAAGATGACATTGAAGGATTATGAATTAAAATATAGTCATGGAGAAGAAAAGTCTATTCCATCATGCATGCTCAAGAAATTCAAAAGTATGCTCACCAAAATCATATCAAGGTGTTAGTCTCCCACTCTTTGTTAGAGACTTCATCATGGGAGAAGAAATCAAGTGAAAAGAGAGCATGATGGGTGACCAAAATCATGGAGTATGATGTGACTATCAAAGCCACAAAGTTAGTAAGAGGTAGCATGCTCTCGTAAGTAACTTGTTGAGGATGCACACAATGAATATGAGACTTCATTATTTCTTGATGAAGCTCTCCCGCATGTAGAACTTGAAATAGAATATAGATCCTAGTGCATGCATGCATGATGGATGAAGGACATGATCACATTCCTTTCGAGGGCATACCCTCCTGGCTTAAACAAGGAAAAGAGAAGACATATGAGGTTACAATCTATCCCTTATGTTTTGATTGATGGACTTCTCTTCAAGAAGAATCTTGATGGTGTGTTGTTAAGGTGTATCAATGCGCAAAAAAAAAGTGTTAGCAAAATTTCATGATGGATTCTCTGGTGGACACTTCTCTGCCAAAACTACAACAATGAAGATCATAATGGTAGGTATCTTTTGGCCTTCTTTTTGTAGATGCACACAAGTGGGTCAAAAATGCAAAGGAATGCACTTTTTTGTAGGAAAGAAGAAGATTGGCAAGTGCTTCCCCTCCGACCAATCCAAGTGGATCAACCTTTTTTTGCACAATGGGGTCTCGACTTCAGGCATGATGATCAATCCACCTTCAAATGTTGGACACAAATGGGGGTGATGATAACTATGGACTACTTCACCAGATGGACAGAAGTTGTTGTGCTCAAGGAATCAACCGAGTCAGTCATCCTTGACTTTCTCGAAGGTATAGTCACAAGGTTTGGCATTCCTCAAACCATTATCTCGATAATGCAAAATCCTTCCTTGGCACTAAAATCACTGATTGGGCTCTAAATTTGGGCATCTATCTAAAGACTTCTTCCAACTATTACCCTCAAGGAAATGGTCTAGAAGAGTCAACAAACAAGAACCTGATCAAGGATCATGAAGTGCACAATGAACATCAAGCCAAAGACAGTGGCATACAAAGGTCTCACACGTGCTCTGGGAAGATAGAATCATAATTAAAAAAGCAATAGGAACTTCTCCTTACAAGCTTTTCTATGGAAAGGAGGCTACCCTTCCTTTGACACTTGAGTTGAACTCATTAGCACTTTTCCCAATAGCTAGAATTTGAAGGCACATGGACCTAGAGAGAAATCAAAATGGAAGAGCTGGTTAATCTTGAAGAATCAAGGAACTCTACCATGATCAAGCTAGAACAACATCAACAAGCAACAAAGAAATGGTTTGATCAGAAAGGCTAGGCCTCAAGCTTTCAAAGTTGGGGACTTGGTCTTGAAATGGGATGCTAACAGAGCTAAACCAGGGTGCCATTCAAAGTTTGATGCACTTTGGAGTGGCCCATACATCATCAGTTCATGCAAGGAGGCTAACTCTTTTGAGTTAACTCATCTTGATGGAGGCACGCTGCAAATCCCAAGTAAATGGGATCTATCTCAAACCCTTCCATTAAGTTTTGCATCATCATTTTGTATATATTAGAGTAGTTTCAATTCCTCCAAGTGTGTTGTGTGCACATTTTTTTTTACATACATAGTTCTTTCTTCTGCGTGCTTCTTCTTGCGTGTGCTCTTCTTTTTGCTTCAAGGTGTCGATCTTCTTCCAACAATTTTCAGTAGTTTGTAGGATTAGAATAGAGTCAAGAAATGATCCTTCAAGTGACTTCAAGGGGTAGTTCTTCAAAGCTAAAAATCATAATTTCATGATTACATAATAGACTCCATGCCCAATGGATGCTCTAGGCTATTGATCTCCTTCATCTAGTAGGAAGATGGCCCCAAAAGTCACCAAAACTGTTATCCAAATAACTCTCCTAGTTATTTGGACAACTTACATACATACATATTCTGGCTAGAGATCTTCATTACAAGTGGTGCACACCTCAGTTGTCTCCTTGGCACATTCACTTGGTCACTTTTTCCCTCACATGCCCCTTGCGCGCTTCCCCTTTCTCCCTTTTTCCATTTTTCTTTTTTCCTCTTTGTTCCACTCTTACCTTGCATGCACATCTTTTTGCATTCACCTTCTTCCTAACTAGCTATTCATCCTGCGTGTGTGCCTTGCACTTTGCTTTCAATCAGCTAAGTCCCTGGCCCTCTCGCACCCCACACATTACCTTGTAATAGTTTCACCTTGACCATATGTTTTCCACTCACCAATTTTCCCCATTTCCTCCGTGTGCATTGTGATTGCATGTGTGCCTTCCTTCTTTTCTCCCATGCCTCATTCTTCCACACATGCATACCTTTGTGCCCTCCTCTACACCATTCCATGCCACATCATTTCTCGACACACTTGAGTGTGCCCACACACAACCAATCAAAAGTGCCAAGGGGAATCAAATCCTTGCAAAAAATCAATGAGTGACATGTGGAAAGAAATGACAAAAACATTTTTACATAGTTGGCCATCTTTTCATCCAATCCACACATGCCATGTGTCTTATGTGTGTAGAAGGAACCTCGAAATCTTTCGACAGCCATATATTTTTTACTAGAGATCTTCGATCGGCATGCATGTGCCTAGTCTCAATCGATAGCTATTACATAGGCTATAGAGTGTTAGATATTCAAATTCAAATTCTTGGTGGGATGGTAGGTGAGAAATGGGAAAAATATTTTCTGGGCATTAATGAGTAGATCTGATTGCTCCAACCACCCGATTTGATCTGATCCACCCTCTTTCCTTCTCCAACATGCCAAACAGACTTGGGGAAATGCATTTGACAGATTTACAGAGGTGGATTTGTAGGCATTGAATGCTTCTTGTTGGTGGTTGTATTTCAAATTTAGGTTTTCCTCTTCTCTTCTTCTTCCATGAATTCATCTATATATGTAAGAGTTGGGCTCATTGTTAATGTTGGACATTTTGGATCCTTACGCATTTTTTGCTAAGGACTTCATATTTTTGTATTTTGAGTCAAACCTCTATATCTAGCTTGTGCATGTGGATATCGCCTCTTTCACCATTGTAATATTTTGTGCATTTTTGGAAGTAATGGAAGCATCATTTTGTGACTATTCTTTGTCCTAAGTGTGTTTGTATTCTTTCTTCTTTTTTGCCTTTTTTTTACATTGTGTTTGTTGTGTCATTCTACGTCCCTTAACTCCATTTTTAGTTGTGTTCCATGAAACTGATATGGTAAATGCATTTTAGTTGTGCTACATGTGCCTAGCCTTCTTTCATGCCTTTCCTTTCATTTTCACTCAGAATAGATAGTGTTCATCCCTCTTTTCTTGGATTAGGAACCACATTCTTCAAGAGGTGGTTCATTATGTCTCAAAGAAAAATAGAGACGGTGCAAGTTTGACCACCAACACCACCTAAAAATGAAGCCAAATAAACACAACCAGGTAATAAATAAATCATTACATATAAGTCTCGACACGCAGCTGAGCCATCGCACCTACAAAAATAGTGCAGATGGTGTTGATGCGTGTGAATGCACCATTCGCTAATGGCAAGCAATTGTCAAATCTTGGAAGTGTGATGAGAAAAATAGAGGTAATAATGGGGGAAGTCGCAATGCCTTGCAAAACCTAATGGCATTGTTGTAATCTTCATGGGGGAAGTTCTTCTAACATTTGTGTCCTAATAAGATAGTCTTCCATGCATCTACACATCTCTTAAATTCTTCCTCTCTGTTTTTGGCATAAGAGTAACAGTGATGGTTGTGGGAGTATTGGCCTCTTGGGGATTGCTTGGGCTTTTGGTGGAATGATTTTTGTGCTCGCCTATCTTAAAAATTTCTTCTTGAGCATATTTTTCTCATGTTTTTGGATCGTTCATGTTTGGTTTTCCAATTCTTATATGTTTTTTTTTGGTTTGCTAAATCTGTGTAGGTGGGCATATCAGTCCAGCGGTGACATTTGGGTTGATTTTGGCTAGAAAGGTGTACTTTCCAAGGGTTGTGTTGTACATTGTAGCCCAATGCTTGGGCGCCATGGGGAGGAAGTCCACATGGGTGGGTGAGGATGAAAACTTGAGCTTGAACGCCTTTAGCCTGTTTTAGGGTTAGAACATTGTTTTCTCGTCTACCATTGCAAAAATATTTATATTTGACTTTTCCTTTGAAGGGAAACCTTTCATGGATCTTTTTTTATTGTACAAGTGCCCAAGTGTGAAGAGATAGATCTGTGCGTTAGATCTACCTAATACTGATTGTAGGGAAATGGAAATGAAATGGTGCTCCAATGAAATCTCCTTCATCCTTAATATGACCGCCTCGAGATAAATTTTTTTTTAATTATTTGTGCATGTTTATAGGGTTAACTAGGTGGAAGAATGGTTTGGCATTCACAATACATCCTCAAACTCGGGACAACTCCCCTCCAACTAGCCATATATTTTTGACTGAATTTTCCTTTATGTTGAGAGATGTTGGTGCGGCCTTAGCTCAGCTTCAACACATTCAAGACAATATGTTTCTTATTATGCTTATTATACTCAAGTTTACCTTCATACAATGTCTTTGTCAACTCATGTTCATATTCAATGCTACAATGTCCACCTTAGACCTGATTTCATTGACAAACTTCTTGCAAGGATTCATACTTACCTCACCTTTTCTTTCTCTGTTATACCTTTCAAGCATTATCTAATTCATCCTCCTCCTATACAATCTATTTGTTTGTTAGTTATCCACTTACAAATATGTACCTTGTTTGTTTTAACCTCATTAGGTGGCTTGACTCACTCCACTTTGTATCACCTTGGAACCATTGCTAGATACTTCACCCAAAAGGATACTAAGACTCCAACCTGTAACATTCAAGTGTCTTATCTACCCCTACATGTAAATTTTAGTCCATAACTCTTCTTATGAATTTAGGAACCCTTCATGAGATGTGTTCTCAAGAGTGGACATCGTACCAAACTAGTAGGATATCCTTGCCTTTAACAACAAGATGAATAATGGAGCATAGTCTAGAGTGTTTGAATACTCCAACTATAATACATCATCCCTGAGATGTACACCTACAATCCAATCATTAAGAGCCATCTACACAGTGCTTGTCTTTCCTCTTTGTAGATCAGTATGGTGTTCTCAAGACTATAGTATGCTCATCACCTTAAATGTGAGGTCTAATATGATCATAGCTAGCTTATACATGCATCTTCAACACCCTGGGAGTTTTATAAACTCTTCCTCTTGACAACATTCACTCAACCAGGTTTCTTACAAATACATAGCCTTTTATGCCTCCCTCTTGCTATGGTTCTACAAGTAAGGTTATATGATCATAATATCATTGGGGAAATTCATACATCTTTGGTAATATCATAGGTGTCCTCTGTAATCATCATACTTCCTTGTAAATATAGTCAAGCACTTGTATTCCTTCAACTATCCTAATACCCTACCCGAGGCTTCTCAAGATACTAAATTGCCAATTCTAGGCCCAAAATGCAATTGGAAATACTTCATGGCATTATTCCATGTTTTATGAATTCTCTTGGTCATTTTTGAGGTGATCCCAACCTCTTATGTAGTAGACATTAGTACATTCTTCCAACTCGGGGTTCCTTGTAACCATTCCTAATACTCGCCCTCACGGTGTCTTATAGCCTTCTTAACTCAAATAAAGGACTAGGTTGCAAGTATATGCCTTCCATGATATGGATCCACATTCTTCCAACCTCCTTTATCATGTTTTAGATTCCATATTGTTTTCTAGAGTTATTTGGCTCGGTTCACCTTTCTAAGTAACCCTTCTTGTGATTTAGTATAGGTTTACCACTATACAATCATATTTTCCTCACAATGATGACCTTTTCTTCATAAAATCATTCAAAATCTTGTCCTAACTCCTTCCATAGGGCTATGAGATGTCCTTTAGGTCATTCATGTCTTGAAACATCTAAATTTGTTCAAATTGTCCTTAATTTGTCTCTTGCTTTGTACACTATGACATGCAACTTTGGCTCAAAAATATTGTTAGTGATATCTTCAAGTGTGATTTTCCAATCACCACAATATTTTGGGGATGTATAATTCGAAGGAGAAAAACTATTTTGAAAATATGAGCCAATCCATTGACGCAGTAAAAAAGATATTCAAGGTCCTAGATTAAGCTTTGTGACCGAACAAATGGCTATAAAAACCAAATTTCACAACTTCAAGACGTATAAAAATTATGATGGTGACCCTTAGCACGTGTAAAAATTTCCCATGTTAACAATCGGAGAATGCAAGCATATAGATATCATGAAGGGTTTCAATGCCAATGCCTGGCACAACTCTTAACACGATCTTATAAGAAAACATGTCATTTCATTGAAATAAAGGCAAATTCTTCTCTTCAAACATCATACCTTCTTTATTTTTCATTCAATCATTTGTTACAAGCTTCCTCCTTCAAAATTCTTCTTCTCATTATGTTTTGCATATATATTCTAGCTCCTTAAGAATCTCAACTAGCTTCTAAATTGACCAAGTCACCCCAGGAAGGCTCAACCATGCCTCTAATCATAACAATTATGGATAATCTATATCTAAAAACACCTCACACTCATTACATATTCCTTTTTATGGTCTTCATGACCTTATCAAACTCATGACAACTCATTCTTACCTATTCAACCACTCATACCTAGTCAAACTTGACATATTACCCCTACTACAAGGTTTTCACCTTTACTACAACAATGTACACACACATTTGAATTTGAACAATGATAAAATGGAGAGAGAAAACTTTGACAATTCCTTGTATATGCTCAGTGCCTAAGAAAGTATTATTCAACCTTTATTATGCTCTCCAAACTACCAGGATGATGCTCCTGCATCGGATGCATTTCTTCCTGTATCAAAGAGTGGTATATATCATTGTTGCTTATTTAACCATCGAAAAGCTGTTTGGCGTGCCGCTTTGTGGCTGGATAAAATTTAACTTCGATTATTGAGTTGATTTGAAATCATGCAAATCCTGCCATGTGGGAGGGCTTTCAACACTTGCCCTAATTTGGTGGGAGGGCTCTCAACACTTGCCCTAATTTTACGTGACTTTTAGCATGTGTGGAAAAATTTATATTTAATACATCATACCTTTTTTGTTTTTAGTATCATGTTAAAATTTATACTTAATATATCATTATTTTCCATTCTCATTTTTTAATTTTTGTATTTTAAATAAAGGTTTTAAAGTTTTCATCATGAGGCTTAACATCGATGTTGTAAATGTTTGCAATCAAATACAATTGAGTGAACAATGACATAGAAAGTGTACAATCGAAAACATTTGTAGAGTAAACAAATTAAGCGCCATTTAATTAGAAACCTAGACTTTATAAAAAAATTAAAAAAATAGTAAAACTCATTTTCACTATGTTTTCTTAAAATTTTCCATTTCGTTCAATTGTGGACAAGTTATAGTTTTTTTAATCTTTGTCATCTCATATTCCTAACGTGTGGGAATTGTTTACTATTTGATGCTACATGGGTACTCATGAACCACGTCATTACTTTCTAAATAATGCCAATGCCATGTCATCTAAATTCAAACATCATCTTTCATCCCCAAAAATATTGCAATGAATGGACCCACTACGGTATGTTATTGTTGTGTTGACCTACACACTTAAAGTTTAATTTCGTATTTTAAAGAAAGGTTTTAAAGTTTTCATCGTGATTCTTAACAACACATTTTAAATGATTGCAATCAAACACAATTGATTAAACAATGGTATAGAAAGTGTACAATCGAAAACATTTTTAGAGTAAACAAATTTAGCGCCATGTAATTAGAAACCTTGACTCTATAAAAAAATTAAAAACTAGTAAAACCCATTTTCGCTATGTTTTCTTAAAATTTTCCATTTCGTTCAAATTGTGGACTAGTTATAGTTTTTTTAATCTTTGTCATCTCATATTCCTAACATGTGGGAATTGTTTACTATTTGGTGCTACATGGATACTCATGAACCACCTCATTACTAACTTTCTAAATAATGCCAATGCCATGTCATGTAAATTCAAACATCATCTTTCATCCCCAAAATATTGCAATGAATGGACCCACTATAGTATGTTATTGTTGATGTTGACCTACACACCTAAAGTTTAATAGCCACCCTATTTGTCTTTCTCGCTATGGAGAAGAATGGTTGTCATGAAAAAAGTAATGCCCAACATTAATAGATGTCCCACATTTAACTTTTGTATCTTTACCATCTCATATTTATAATGTGTGGAAATTGTTTCCTATTTGGTGTTGCATGGATATCTCATGAATCACTTCATTATTAACCTTTGAAAATGATGCCAATGTCGTGTTATGAAAGTTCAAACATAATCTCTCATTCCCAAAATATTGCAATGAAGGGATCCATTATAGTGTGTTATTGTTGATGTTGACATACATCGTTGCAGACAATAGAAATAAAATTTCTTTCCTCTTGGTAATCTTTTTCAATTAAGAAAATTTTGGTGGTTTGTGATGTCCTAAGCTTGTTTAACAAAGGATTTAATGCCATGCAACCATGTTCCAAAGACAATGTACCATGATGGAAAGGGTAAGTCTAATGTACCATGATGGAAATGGAAATGAAATGGTACTTTAATGAAATCTCCTTCATCCTTAATATGACCGCCTCAAAAAAAAAAAATTAATTAATTGTGCATGTTTGTAGGGTTAGTTGGATGGAAGAATGGTTTGGCATTCACAATACATCCTCCAACTATGGCATAACTCCCCTTCAACCAACCATTTTTTTCTGACCTAACTTCTCCTTGATGTTGAGAGATGCATTTCTTCCTATATCAAAGAGTGGTATATATCAAATATTGTTATTCATTGTTGCTTATTTGACCATCTAAAAATTGTTTGGTGTTTACCATGTATGGATAAAATTTAACTTCGGTTGTTGATTTGACTTGTAATCACGTGTTGGGAATATAGAATGCGGAAATGGAATCAATTCCCCAAAATCTACAACAGTGGAAGTGTAAACAAGATAAATCCAAATCAAAACAATGTACACACACATAACACAACATGTACCATGGTTCACCCAATATGGGCTATGTCCACCAAAGATAGAGATCTCATATATATAATAATGAACAAGAGTACAAACCAACTCTTCCCACAAGAGTACAATGCATCTCTCCAAGAGTATCTCCTCCTCCAAATCTCTAAATGGATCTCCATGAGTGCACTACAACCGTGCCTCCAAACCACTAGTAAATCTCACATAACCAGGAACTACTGCATCTATCTCTGAACTAAAACCAAGCTCTTTATGGATCTACAACAAGACCTCTCACATGGGTCTACCAATGTGCAATCATAATTGTGCACCAAGAAGTAAGTCTCTCTCCATCACTGCATCAACATGTGCAAACATGAAGACAACCTCCTCTACAATATCTAGATCTACATGGATCAACAATACAACATGATCTTATGGATCTATGAATACAAGATCTCACAACAACCTATGGATCTAACAAGAAGAATCTACAATACAAGATCTCACCAACATGTGGATCTACAAGAAGAAACTCTATGTGTTTTGCATACTATGCAAGCCATTACAATGAGACTAAACAATATAAAGGAAATACAATAGAAGACATTACACTCTTCTCACCATTCATATGTACCTGTTATTTCCTTCTGTCTAGCTTCTCTCCATGGAAGCTTTGTCTTCATGTAACCATATTTTCTTCTTCATCATCCTCTCAACCAAGGATTCCACATGTAATAATAATCAATTACATGCCATCATCCTTCTAACCCTAGCTTTCATGTTTATATAAGCATATACAAACTTAGGTCAACTTAGATATGCATTTACAACCTTTAGATTCACTTTATAACTAAAGTTAGATCTAATTCCTATGAGTTAAATATAAACTTACATGCACAAGAAACCGATGTCGGTTCCCTGACCGATGACGGTTCATCTGTTGACCGATGGCAGTTAATCTGTTGACCGATGGCGGTTAATCTACTAACCAATGGTGGTTAATTTGCTGACCGATGGTGGTTAGCTAACCGACGTCGATTTTGTGTAAACCAGCCACCTGTAATGCATGCTCATTGTGAAGCAATCTAGCTCCACAACCCAACAATATCCCACTTGGAGATAAATTGTTGAACCTCTATACATGTACCTATACATTACTATCCTTTACATACTGTGAAGACCAACTATTTTGTCCTTTAACAATTCTCTCAAATAATCAGGAAGATTAAACCATCTTCTAAAAAACCAAGAAGATAACAAACCATGACTTACCATATACCTGCACGAAGCTACTACGATCCTGTGATACCCAAGCTATCAATACATCGAGCTACCATTGAATCATAACACCAAGCCTCTCATGTAATCAAGCCATCATGACTAACACACCTGTAAGATCTCCCACTCGAACTGAAGTATTATATTTCTATCGCAACCATATTCATCCAACCATGTTCTCTAACCATCTATCCATGTCTCCATTCTACCACTAATGCAATTGACCAAAGACATGTCAAACTGGAATATGCGAAAGAAAAACTAGATCCTGGGTCTAGACATCCCAAATGAGTACTACATGCAACCAGTGGATGCATCCACAACACCTGCATAACTCGAAGAATCCAGACACTTGCAATCTACAAATCCAACCTTGCATAAACAACTTGCATGTCCAAGACAACAATCCATAGAAATCATATCTATCATGGAGTAACATAGTAATAAGAGGAAATACAAACATCCCCTACTCATGCTCAAGGCATCTAAACCATGATCATACACATATAAACCATGCTAATAGGAATCCATGTGCAAAATAAATATTTACATCATCAAATACTCACAAAACAAAATTTATCTACATGTATAAACTCACCATATACATCCATCCATATCACCAATGTTAGGAAATAAGGGATAAAATATGCGGAATAATCCCTCACAGAATCGCAACAGTAGAAACTAATATGTAGAAATTATTACAGATCTCAAATAAAATTGCAGAATAAAATAACACAACACAAAGAGACAGTATTTAACATGGTTCACCCAATTTGGGCTACGTCCACCAAGAATCACTTGCTCAGATTTTATTACAAGCCACCGCTCTCTCAATACAATACCCAGATCCGTTTGGAGCTATGCTCAACAAACTCTACGAAATTCATAGCCGAATTCAAAGCACATCTGCAATGTTCTTCATATTTCTATCATATGCATAAAACCATATAAATAGACAACTACTTAAGCAGTTTTACAAAACTGTGGGTATCAAAACCATGGGCAAAACCCATCCCATAAACCTATGGGTCAAAAATCTCACCATATGAGAAGAGCACATTTCCCGATATGTCGGGTGCATTTTTTCGAGGCCAAAAAAATTTACGCCTAAAAAAATTGGGTGCGCCTGAACCCCGACGAGGATACATGAAAAGTGTATAGTACTCTTAGTGTACAGTCTTCAACACTTTCACACATGAAAACAGGCTCCACAACCTAACAACCAAGCTCTTCAAAAGCTCCAAATCTCTCACCGACTAACTATAAGGCCACATATGAATCATGTGTTCGTCAATGTCAACAACAACAACCCGCTGCTACTAATGACTAGTGAAAATACCAAAAAAATGTCATCAAACATACCGCATAAACCATCTAAGATGTAAATATACCTTGTTGTGACACTATAACTTTAATAAAATGATTTTCCTTCTTCTACCCTTCAATGTCAATAACATTGTTCTCTCTTCTTCACCCAACTGAACAACCATCAACTGTCATCCCATAAGGATATGTAGGTACTACAAAATAAAAACGGAACTAACATCATCATGCACTAAGTATAAAATACCTGCAAAATTGTGATTGTCCTTTAAAACAACTTGTGCCTCATGCCACTCGAATAGTAACATACTCCTCTTAGTCCGCACATGCATATGTGTCCAACCTACAATGCCAACAACAAAGTGGCTTGCTCCCACTCAACATGAACTCCTCTGCGCACCGCTTACGATAATAAAACTAGATGAAAGAAATATAAACACGATTCCCTTTTTAACAAAGAATTTTTCTACATCACAGAAGTTTAGAATTCTTGTGAAGAAGGTGAATCACCTTCTTTTCATCAGTGTGTACTCAACATCTTTCGTTACCTACAATTGTGTGTTTAAACATGACTTTCCATTGAGGATCTCATCCTTAGACTAGATACCCTTGTCCTCAAGATTCCAACACATCCCAGAAATAAAAATCAAACACACTAAATATCCATGGTGCATATTTTATTTATGCACACAATCCAAACATAATAACAGTTGTTTCAAATGAAGGAAATAAAACATGAACCATATACATATACCTGACCCAAAGTCTCATTGGACTGACCGAGCCAACTTCGTCCTCTTTTTGATTCAAATATTGAAGTGATCTGCAATGTTTCTACCTACACACACTGTGCAAGAAACTTGATCCTCCAAAACAGGACACTGAACCAATCACACCCTCTTCTACTATAAGAAACCCTGTGCAATCTCGTTGTTACGAGACCAACCATGGTTTCCGATCGGTACCACTTCCCTTCGTGACCGATGTTGGTTCCTTGACCGATGTCGTCTTTCTTAGAATGAATACAATGCCACAAATGACATAGTACACCAAACTAGGTGCCTACTCGACTAAAGCCAAAAGTTGTGTTGAGCCATTCATTTCAAGAAACACCCAAACATTGCACAAAAACTTAACAATAATCATACATGCAGAAAAACTGCACCAAGATGAAACACATCACCTTACCAGCACCAAGACACTTGTTTGCATCTTCAACCAAAGTACTTGCCTCTCTAATGGAAGCCACATCTTCATTCTGTGTTATTATATTATACTTCGTAATGAAGCCCATGCATCTAACTACACCAAAGGATGCATAACTACTCCTCTATCTCATACTCAGATCTAGATATGCAATCCCAAACATACATGTGCAACATACAAGCACTGAAATACCAAGGTAACAAAAAACCATACCTCTATAATCTGGATTTGCAATTTGACCAACATGTCTGTGTCTCCAAGAACTAGGGACACCTTAACAAACAAAGATACATTCACTGCATCTTCTCAATTTCTTCAAATCTATGATTTTTTGTTTAAAAACCAGTTGCCCAATAACTAACTACGATCACCCCAGAATCGACCACACGGTCACCTTGCACGACATTGGTTTCCACCTAATCAACGCGTCGGCCGTTGTATTTTTGTAAAGCAACCTCACATTTCTAGATTGCGCATGATTTTAAATCTCTTCCTACGATTCTCACATCATTGCTCTCATACATGTCAATGATACCACTAACAAAATACTAAAGCAAAACCTTGCTCTGGAATAACTAAGCTCTTATACTAGTTTTAGGAATATGGAATGCGGAAATGGAATCAATTCCCCAAAATCTATAGCAATGGAAGTGTAAACAAGATAAATCCAAATCAAAACAATGTACACACACATAACACAACATGTACCATGGTTCACCCAATATGGGCTACGTCCACCAAAGATAGAGATATCATATATATAATAATGAACAAGAGTGCAAACCAACTCTTCCCACAAGAGTATAATGCATCTCTCCAAGAGTATCTCCTCCAGATCTCTAAACGGATCTCCATGAGTGTACTACAACCGTGCCTCCAAACCACTAGCAGATCTCACATAACCAGGAACTATTGCATCTCTGAACTGTAACCAAGCTCTCTGTGGATCTGCAACAAGACCTCTCACATGGGTCTACCAATGTGCAATCATGATTGTGCACCAAAAAGTAAGTTCGTCTCTCCGTCACTGCATCAACCTATGTAAACATGAAGACAACCTCCTTTATAATATCTAGATCTACATGGATAAATAATACAACATGATCTCATGGATCTATGAATACAAGATCTCACAATAACCTATGGATCTAACAAGAAGAATCTATAATACAAGATCTCACCAACATGTGGATCTATAAGAAGAAACTCTATGTGCTTTGCATATTATGCAAGCCATTATAATGAGACTAAACAATATAAAGGAAATACAGTAGAAGACATTACACTCTTCTCACCATTCCTATGTACATGTTATTTCCTTCGTCTAGCTTCTCTCTGTGGAAGCTCTGTGTTCATGTAACCATCTTTTTCTTCTTCTTCTTCTTCTTAATCCTCTCAACCAAGGATTCCACATGTAATAATAATCAATTACATGCCATCATCCTTCTAACCCTAGCTTTCGTGCTTATATAAGCATATACAAACCGAGGTGAACTTAGCTATGCATTTACAACCTTTAGATTCACTTTATAACTAAAGTTAGATCTAATTCCTGTGACTTAAATATAAACTTCCATGCACAGGAAACCAATGTTGGTTCTTGACCGATGGCGGTTGATCTGGCGACCAATGGCGGTTGATCTCACGACCAATGGCGGTTAATCTCATGGTGATGGTGGTTAGTCAATGAAGCCGGTTACTTTATAAACCACCCACCTATAATGCATGCTCATTGTGAAGCAATCTAGCTCCACAACCCAACATCATGCAAATCTTGTTGTCAAAGCGAGAGGGTTGTCAACACCTACCCCAAATTGGTGGGAGGGCTCTCAACACCTACCCTAATTTCTTTGTGACCTTTATCATGTGTGGAAAAATTATATTTAATACATCATACCTTTTTTGTTTTTAGTATCGTGTTAAATTTTATATTTAATATATCATTCTTTTCTATTCTCATTTTTAAAATTTTGTATTTTAAAGAAAGGTTTTAAAGTTTTCATCACGAGGCTTAACAACAAATTTGTAAATGTTTGCAATCAAATACTATTGATTGAATAATGGCATTGAAAGTGTACAATCGAAAACATTTGTAGAGTAAACAAATTAAGCACCATTTAATTAGAAAACTAGACTTTATAAAAAAATTAAAAAATAGTAAAACCCATTTTCACTATGTTTTCTTAAAATTTTCCATTTCGTTCAATTATGGACATGTTACAATTTTTTTTATCTTTGTCATCTCATATTCCTAATGTGTGAGAATTGTTTACTATCCGGTGCTACATGGATACTCATAAACCACCTCATTACTAACTTTTGAAATAATGTCAATGTCATGTCGAGTAAATTTAAATATCATCTTTCATCCCCAAAATATTACAATGAATGGACCCACTATAGTTTTATTTACTGTTGATGTCGACCTACACACCTTGAGTTTAATAGCCACCCTATCTATCTTTCTTGCTACGGAGAAGAATGGATATCGTGAAAAAAACAATGCCCAACATTAGTAGATGTCCCACATTTAACTTTTTTATCTTTACCATCTCATATTTCTAATGTGTGGAAATTGTTTCCTATTTGGTGTTGCATGGATATCTCATGAATCACTTCATTATTAACCTTTGAAAATAATGCCAACATCGTGTTATGAAAGTTCAAACATAATCTCTCATTCCCAAAATATTGCAATGAAGGGATCCACTATAGTGTGTTATTGTTGATGTTGACATACACCGTTGAAGACAATAGAAATAAAATTTCCTTGCTCTAGGTAATCTTTTTCAATTAAGAAAAATTTGGTGGTTTGTGATGTCCTAAGCTTGCTCAACAAAGGATTTAATGCCACACAAGCATGTTCTAGTCCAACGTACCATGATGGAAAGAGTAAGTCTAATTATTCATTGTAGCTAGCAAATGCATTTGACGGTGCGCTGAAGACACCAATAGGAGGCATTGAAGAAGTTAAAGTCAAATATGGACCGCATGACACTTTTTCTTATCATCACCACATCGTTCATTTAATGCAACATGAGACAATTTATGTCCCTCAATTACTGTAGGGTATGTCGAAAGTTATTATTTTCACAAAATTACAGTTCTCACAAATGCTTAAATAATCCTAGATGCCCATGAACTTATTTGATCAGACCTACAAAATTAGGGCTATGTTTTGTAAGGTTACTAATGCACAAATCCAAAATAGGTGTTTTATCATGTGGTCACTATATGTATTGGATGCAAAACATATGAAAACAAAAATGTACATGAAATATTGTTAGCTTCAAAACCTAGCCCATTCTTTTCAAAGAGTTTGATTTGAGAGCTTATTCTTATCTAGAAGAGGAAAGATGGGTATGTAATTTTATATGGTTGTTAGCAAATAACTAATGTCAGCTGACCAGAAATGTCAGGTAATGTATACATGGATAAAAGATAGATGAAGAAAGGCATGAAATGTATTTATTTGCTAACAAAAGCGACACATTTTCTCAAGCTGACCTTCACAACATTTGATGGAGACTACCTATGAGATTTGTTATTTCTTCATTCTCTTGACGTACCACTAATTGTGATATTGCTTATTTGATGGAGACTACCTATGAGATTGGTTATTTCTTCATTCTCTTGATGTGCCACTAAATGTAGTATTATCCTAGATGTATCGTTAATTGTGATATTATTGTATTCCATTTGGTACCTCAACGTGAGTGCTTGTAGCTAGTGTGTTACATACACTTGGAGGGTGAAAAAAAGAGATAGGGGTCGCACGCGCGTATGTGGAGCCTTGCAGGAAAGGCAGGCAACTACATAGCTTCTAGGTTGTATAAAGTTTTTAAAGAGGCTTTTTGGCCCCAGATGTTTACTTAGAAAACCCTGAACTTTATGTGGGTTATGCCTTTTCTCTTGTTGCAGGGGTGTAGAAAATAAAAGGTTGTTGTTTCTAGCACCATTGGCATGTCTCACAAAAGCCATCAAAGATTGTTGAAACCCTAATTGAAATCTTTCCCTAATCGCTAATAAGGTGGTTTGTGCCATTTGACATATTATAGAAGATGGTCGGAAGAGATACATCTTCCTTAATGTTGTGGCTAAGCACACATGGTTGTGTGAGATATATTAATCAGATCTAAGCATAAAAACAATCAATACAGAAATAAACAAGAAGAAACAATACACAAGATTTAATGTGGTTCACCCAATGTAGCTACGCCCACCAAGAAACAACCAATTTATTATCACAGAGGAAATACAATGAAGATTTACAATCTTCCACACCTTCTTGGATGTCCTATACTCTCTTCTCTACAAATTTCTTTTTTTCTTTAAAAAGGAAACTTCTCTAATCTCAATTGAATTCTACCTTCTAAACCCTATCTTTATGCTTATATATTGTTTTCGCTCTCCAAATTCCCCTCTTTTGAAGTCAAGTTTGAAATTTTGAGTCGGTACCTTAGAGTATTGGATCACGTCGAGCCTAGTATTGTTTGTAGTTTTTCATTCCATGGAGAACAGTTTGAAAGTCGGGCATAGTGGTAGAGTTTTTCCCCTTCTTTTATTTCTTCCCGCAGTTAGGAATGACGGGCGTATCCTCACAGTTAATTTTTGTCCCAATATCCATGGGTAGTACGTGGACATCCCTGATTGGATGCGGCATGGTTATGTTTCAAGAAACAACATAAGCCTCCATGCGTCCAAATGACGCAACTCCAAGGGTAGGTCCCAAGGGATAGTCCTCAAATAAGGACAAGCTTTACTGTGTGTCCCGGGTCCAAAATGAAAACAAAATAAGCCCAAATTGACTAAGTATGAGAGGGTCGGTAGAGGCCTCCACGTGCCTCAATGGCGCCATTTGAAGTGAAAACAAAGGGCCAATCTCCGAATGAGTGTCGGCTTGCCGCGTGGTCAAAGTCAATGGAGAAACAAAGTTGGCCATTGAAAAGTCCAGGACCGGCAAAAGGAGCCACGCGCGTCTGACTCGGTACAATTTAGGAGGCATTTCCAAAGCGAAAACTCAAATGAGCGCCAACTCTCCATGTGTCTAGGGGTCAACATAAGTCAAGTGGGAAATAGAACCGAATTGGCTAAGTATAAAAGAACCGCAGAGCTCTCCACGTGTCACTGACGCATGACTTCAAAAGTAAAAATGCAAAAGGCGTCCCGGGCCCATTTCAGTAAAATCTCTCTCACGTGGAAGGATCAAATTTAAAGTTTGTAAAGGCATGGTGGATGGTTGGGATTCGATGCGTCTAGTTTTTCTCGCTAGGCATGGAAATGGCTAGGGCGTTTGAGAGGTTTAGACAATTGTTTCTTGAATCAGTTTCATCATTTTTCTGTAACCAATTGTAACCATTCTTGAAAACTATTTATCAGATTTTCCACGCCATTATTGGGGTTGGACCCTGAGACTCTGTAAAACTAATAGATTCAAGTAATCAATACAAAAGTTTTTTTCCTCTCTCTTCTTCTGCTCTTCTTCTTTCCATGTCTGAAATTTGGGAATCATTCATTTTTTATGATAGGGAACTTTGTGTCCTTGTTTATATAATTTCGGAACTTTGCATCTGGAATTATATTGGTTATGAAAGTAAGTGATTCTATTCTGCAACTCTTTGGTTCAATACGTATAAGGTGATACTCTACCATCTATTTTTCCTGAAAGTATTGTTATGTTCTTCCTCCCTCATCTCCTTAACTCTTTTATCCTTTTGTATTGATGATCTTTGAGCATTAAACGTTTCAAAGTATCAGGACTCCACACTTTGAAAGTTGTACATTTGTATATAAGTTTTGCCGCTTGCTTTCAATAAGGGAACCTCTCCCATTAAAGAGGAGGGACTTTCTGTCCCCTGACTGTGGTTGTTAAAATGTAATTTTAAAACCTAACATATATGCATCTACAATCTTAAGGCACTTTAGCTAATCAATTACAACCAATATATTCACTTTAAAACTAAAGATGGATCTAATTCCTGCAACTTAATTATAATATTCACGCACAGGCAATTAATGTCGGTTAGCCCTAACTGATGTTGGTTCCTCCTTTCGTAATTGATACTGGTCCATGGGTGACCAACGGCGGTTCGTAAACAAACGTTGGTTCTTGTGTAGTCGAGAAGTCTGCAAAAGCATGTCAGTGAAGCGATTAAGCTCCACAACTCAAAAATCTCCCACTTGGAGATAAATTGCTGCATTGTATCATACAACTCCATCCTTTGATCCTTTCCTTTGGCCTATTTCTCCCTCTTCAAGTCTCAAACTCGAAGACCAACAGAAGTGGAGTGTAGCTCCAACTTCTTCTTTTGCCAACGACTTTGTTAGCATATCTGCAGGATTTTCCTTTATATGAATTTTCTCCAACTTCAGTTGCCCATCCTCCAATACTTGCCATATGAAGTGATATCTCAACTGAATGTGTTTCATTCTATAATGAAATGTTGAGTTCTTTGCCAAATGAATTGCACTTTGACTATCACTGTACAATCTGCAATCCTCTTGCTCTCTTTCCAACTCTTCCATGAACCTGCTTATCCATATCATCTCCTTGCTAACTTTTATAGCTGCAACATACTCGGCCTCTGTAGTAGATAGGGCCACAACCTTTTGCAATCTAGAAATCTAGCTAAATGTCAAGCCACCTACTGTGAAAACATATCCAGTGGTGTTCCTCCTGCCATCCAAATCACCAGCCATGTTTGAATCCACGTAACCACATAAAAAGTATCTCGACCCTCCATAACATAACTCGCATGCCGATGTCCCTCTCAAATACCTAAGAATCCATTGGATTGCTTTCCAATGCTCTTTACTTGGATTAACCATAAATCTACTCGAACTCCCCTTTGCATGTGCAATGTTTGGTCTGGTACAAACCATAACATACATCAAGCTCCCAATTGTTGAAGCATACGGAACTAGTGTCATGTACTCAACCTCCTCGTGTGATGTAGGACATTGATCTTTGCTCAATTTGAAGTGTCCATCCATAGGTGTACTTACAGGTTTTGAATTTTACAAATTAAACCTTTCCAACACCTTATTGATATAATTCTCCTAAGACAAATATAACTTCCTTTTTCTGTCTCGTGAATTTGCATGCCAAGGATTCTCTTTGTAGCTCCCAAATCCTTCATTACAAATGTGTGAGCTAACTTTTCTTTAAGCTCACCAATGTCCTGCATACTAGATCATGTAATAAGCATATCATCCACATATAATAAAATAATATAGCTCCCATTTCTAAGCATTTTGAAATAAACACAATGGTTAAATTCACATCTCAAATAACCATGCTCATGCATGAAACTATCAAACCTCATATACCATTTCCTTGGAGCTTGTTTTAGCCCATATAGGCTCTTTTTCAATCTACACACAAGTTTCTCCTTACCCTTGATTTCATACCCAAACTGTTGATTCATATAAATCTCTTCCTCTAAATCACCATGAAGAAATGTCATCTTGACATCAAGTTACTCTAAATGCAAATCCTCTCTACTGCAACTAAACTCAATACAGTATGAATAGAAGTCATCTTAACAACAAGAAAAAAAATCACCAAAGTCAATACCTATTTTCTGTGTAAATCCCTTTACTACAAGCCTTGCCTTGTATCTCTTCTATCCACCATCTTCTTCCTTGATCCTATAAACCCACTTGTTCTGCAATGCTCTTTTACCTACTAGCAACTTAACCAAATTCCATGTTTGGTTCTGCTCTAAGGAGTCCATCTCCTCATTCATGCCATGTTCCCATTATTTATGGGCTTTATCCTACATTGCTTCTTCAAAGCTTTCTGGTTCACCACTATCAGTCAATAATAAATAAGATAAGTAAGGTGAAAATATTTCTGGAGGTCTACTTACCCTTTGTGACCTTCTCATTGAGATTTGGAGTATCAGAGGCTCAATTTACTCATCTTGTAGATTTGTATCTACTTCTAACGCGACATCGATCACCTTTTACTTACATCGGTTCGATTTAACCGACATCGATTTGTCTCTTCTATACCGACGCTGGTACAGGGGACCGATGTCAGTCAAGGGTAAACCGATACCAATTACTGTGTAAACCTGTAGGTGTTAATTTTGAGTCCGAGAGTTCATTTTCATCCACAAAATTCTCCATCGGTTCACCTTTGGGTACTAAAACTTGATCCTGTACATTCTCTTTTCATTCCAATCAATGTCACGACTCCTAATTATCTTAGAACCTTATAAATCCCAAAACCAGAATCCGAAATCATGATTTAGCATCCAATTTCTTTCTATTTTCCTTATCAATATGCATAAAAGCTTCTGAGCCAAATACTCTAAGAAAAGAAAGATCTACCTCTTTGTCAGTCCAAGCTTCTTCTAGTATTCCACCATTCAATGCACTTGAAGGTCCATGGTTAATCAAATAAATTGTCGTGTCTATTGCTTCCACCCAAAATTATAAGGGCAATCCAACATGTATCCTCATGCTTCTAGCACATTCCATGATTGTCATGTTCATTCTTTTTGTAACACCATTCTCCTATGGTGTTCTAGGAACTGTTATTTCTCTATATATTACATTTATTGAACAATAATCATTGAAAGCCTCATAAAGATACTTACCACCATTGTTAAATCTAAGACACTTTAACTTTGAATTCAATTCATTTTCAACAAGGGATTTCCATATTTTAAAATTTTCAAAAATATCAGATTTACGATTAATACAATAAACCCATACCTTTCTTGTGGCATCATCAATGAAAGTAACATAGTATTGGGATCCTCCATGAGAAGCTACTTGGGTTGGTCCCCACACATTTGAGTGTATAAGATCCAATTTATGATTCTTCTTTGTTGCCCCAACTTTGAGAAATCTCACTCTCTTTTGCTTTCCAAAAATACAATGCTCACAGAAATCAAGATCTACACATTTCATATATGATAACTTACCCTTTGCCTTTAAGATTTGCATTCCCTTTTCACTCATATGGCCTAGCCGATTGTGCCACATGTTTGTATCTAAATCTAAAGTAGATAGAATAGAAAAGGAATCAGTAATACATGTAGACAAATACATTAATACTACCTTCTTGCCTCTTGCTACAACAAGATATCCCTTGGTAACTTTCCAAGATTCGGCTGTGAGTGTAACCATGCAACCAGTTTCACACAATTGTCCTGCAGAAATTAGATTTCTTTTAAGGCTTGGAACATGCCTCACATATTTCAATATCCATGTATTTCCATTCTGTAATTTAAGATGAACTTCACCTCTACCAATAATATTGCATGGTTCATCATCTCCTAAATAAACATGCCCAAAATTACCCTGGACATAATTTCTGAAATAACCCTTATTAGGGGTTGCATGGAAAGAAGCTCCTAAATCTAAAACTCACGACTCAATTTTATCATCCAAGGAGAGAATTATGGCATCTTGTATTACCTCTTTTACAACAACATCTGTCTCTTTACCTTTCTCTGGTACATTCTCTTTGTTTTCCTTAAACCAACAATCCTTTTTTGCATGTCCTTTCTTTCCACAATTCCAGCAGATTATACCTCTACCTCTTGATTTAGATCTACCATTCTTAGACTTTGATTTCTAATTATTATTGCTCGTAGATCTCTCATTTTTCCTTTCCCTGATTTCTACATTTAAAACATTCTCATATGATGATTCTCCTGTACTTTTCTTGCGTATTTCTTCATTCAGATTATACTAACCACATCATCAAGCTTTAAAACATTAGTAGCAAATGATGTATTACTAACAACCATTACCAAGCTATCCCAACTATCGGCAAAGAGTATAATAATAAATTGCTTTCACTTAATTCTCAAATGGAATACTAACTCGATTTTAATTGATTTATAATAGCTTGAAATCATTCAAATGACTTGATGCGAGATCCACCTTCTTGCATCTTTAAATTAAACAATTTTTCATCAAATAAATTTATTTGAAGCACTAGGTTTTTCATATAGATTTGCTAAAGATTTCATCAACTCCACTGTAGATCCTGCTTTGGTAATATTCAAAGCCATAGATGCTACCAGACTCAATCTTATAGATCCTAGAGCCTTTCTATCAAGAATTTTCCATTCTTCATCAGTCATCTTTACAGGTCTTGCCTTCTCATCCAATAGTAAGTATAAATCTTTCTGATACAAATAATCCTCCACCTACATATTCCATAATAGATAGTCATGACCATAAAATTTATCTACTCTAAATTTTTCTTCTTCTCCCATTGCTTTTCTCCCACTCAATCATAAATCCCTCTGTGAGTAAATCACAACACACACTGACCCTCAAATAAAGATGCTCTGATACTATTTGTTAGGGTTAGACACCAATTGTACAAATATATTAATAAGATCTAAGCATAAAAGCAATCAATACGGAAATAAACAAGAAGAAACAATACACAAGATTTAACGTGGTTCACCTAGTGTGGGCTACATCCACCAAGAAACAACCAATTTATCATCATAGAGGAAATACAATGAAGATTTGCAATCTTCCACACCTTCTTGGATGTCCGTACTTTCTTCTCTATAAATTTCTCTTTTCTCTCAAAAGGAAACTTCTCTCTAATCTCAATTGAATTCTACCTTCTAAACCCTAGCTTTATGCTTATATATGCATCTATAATCTTAGGGCACTTTAGCTATGCAATTACAACCATTAGATTCACTTTACAACTAAAGATAGATCTAATTCCCACAACTTAATTATAATAGTCACGCACAAGCAACCGATGCCGGTTAGCCTTAATCGATGTCGATTAGCCCTAATCGATGTCGGTTCCTCCTTTCCTAACCAATACCGGTCCATGGGTGACTAATGACGGTTCGTCGCCGGCGTCGGTTGCTATGTGTATTCCAACAAGTTTGCAAAAACATGTCAGTGAAGCGATTAAGCTCTATAACTCAACACTTAAAACATCCTATCAACTAGGTAGTGGTAGGTGAAATAGTTGGCATGTAAAGCTTGTTATGACATAGGCTAAACAAAATATTATTGATTTTCAACGTAGATGTTTTGTGAATGGCGTGTGAGGGTAGTTTTTGTGTATGCTCAAATTGTTTTTACTCTCTAGATTTCTATCGTATTATATTTATAAATTGTCTGTGTTTATCATCAAAACCATCTCCATTTTCTTGTTTCAGGGGAAACATTTGTGTCATTTTTTAAAAAATTAAATGAAATAAATAAATATATGTACAAGAGTCTACAGGAGGGTTGTTCGCAGTAAAGAGAGTATGTAGCACATCTTTCAACCAACATTTCAAATGGGAATGAACCCACCCAATTCTGAAAAATGACAGTTTGATAGACAATTTAAATTATGGTGTAGACGACGTTGAAGCACGAACCCATTACTACCGTCAAGCATTGACGAGAAACTTTGAGAGCTTAGGTACAATCGCAGCTACCCTTTGTTGAAAGATGATCCTCTTGTTGGTAATTTTTTTCCTTTTTTGATAAACATTTTCATTTTTGATCCTAGGGAAAAGAAATTGCATATACATTTAACATTATTTGCAAGGACAACCTATACTTTTTAGTATCTTGATTCAAATCCACTTTCATCTCTTTACGCTGAAAGGTGTATACCTTGTCGAAACTAGAGACCTTTTTAACTATGTGCCGGATCACGGCCCTACATGCATGATCCTAAATCAACGACCTTGAACTCACATTCGTGGTTTAGATACTTTCTACTAAACCTCATAATGCATCACAAGAGCCATGTGACAACTATAGTATTCATGAGGTGAAATTTCAAGCATGGTCTCCCACCAACTACATGGGATCTCTAAAAAAAAATTAGGGTTGCCCCCACAATGGGCTTCTAGATAGTGTGTTGCATTTTGGGACAAACCTTCAAGGGGCGCACTCGTTTTGGAGAAAAAAACTAAAGTTAGATTTTGGACATGTTCAAGCAATTACGTCCACCAACTTTTTTCTTAACTCTTTGTGCGACATACACAAAATGGGTAGACCTCCACATTGTTATGCCTGGTGATCCCCACGATGCTCAACGATGGAGGACTTTTGACATAGTTTTAAACCCTGACTAGATAACAAAATAATTTTTTTCTACATATTACTATACATTCCATTTTTTGTATTGCATTATTCCATTTATCTTTTCAAGCTATTCATTATTGTATTCGCATCTCCATACTTTCCACAAATATCTCCTCCAATGTTCATGCATACCCATCAAAGCCATTTTGATTTTATGTTATGTCATGTTCCATCCCAAAATTTACCTTCCACTTTATCCTCCTCTTCTTCCTTCCTTTCTCTCCTCCACTCTTTATTCCTACGCCCAATCCCTTTCGGCATTCACATTACATTGCTATGGTATGAAGTGCGATTACTAGTTGTTAACACAACCACAGATAGAAAGAAATCATTTTTATTCATATATAATTACATCGAAGGTGTCACTACCGCTCATCAACTTCATGTGCTTGACATGGTTGTTCTCCACCGCTTGACCCCTCCTATTTTCATTACTTGTCATGGGTACCACATGTGTCACTCTGCTTTCATGAGCTACCACCGAGTTCTCTCGTCTTGTCCTCTATCCCCTAAATTTGCTTATATGCGGTTTAATTTGTTTTTCAACTTCCATGTTTGTTTGTTTGGGTTATTTCTCTGCAACTTTGAAGTGCTCGGTGTAGATACAACCTCTACGGACATATGTTTTTAATAGTCCTCGTTTCTTTTGTCACCGTGCATGACTTTAGTCGATTTTACTTGTATAGTGTCCATGCATTTCTTGAGTTAGTTTTTATATCTTAGCGGGAAAATGGTATGCTTCTTAATAGTATATACTCAATTCTCCCTCTTGTATTGTTTTGACTACACGGTGCTTCATACGTAGCTTTTGTCCCACTCACTTGATGTAATGTAATTACTTGTATAAATCTGATTATTAGCAGCAATATAACACCAATGAACACAATATTTCAGATAAATGATCTCAATGTGCAAGAATAATAGCTTAGCCACTTCAAGGGGGCAACCTCCAAACCAGACAATAAGACTCAAATGCTGAATATGATGATCAACTACTACTTACTAACCCCTATATATACTATTCTATGCTATGGCCAACACCAAGGCCGACCCACTAATGAAAATATAACATATATGAAAGAGATATATAATGATAAGAAGTTATGATAGCCACAAGTCACTATATACATCCAATATAAGATATATGATTAAGGGCATAGCATGCCCCTCCCCTTCAAAGAAACATTGTCCCCAATGTTGAGAAGATTTGGATGTTGCTGTAGGAAATTTGCATCCTCCCAAGTTGCATCTTCATTGTCTAGATTTTTCCACTTGATCAAATACTCAGTGATGACCCTTGTCCTCAATCACTTAGTGCGTGTCTGAAGGATGCATTCTAGTTCTAGGATGATTCTGCCCTCTTCATCAAGCTCGGGTAACATTGTTTGGGTTGATATTGTCTGTCCAATTACCTTCTTTAGGCAAGATACATGGAAGACTGGATGAATTTGAGTAGCCGGAGGAAGTTCCAGTTTGTATGCTACATTGCCAATCTTTTGTAACACTTGATAAGGACCATAATACTTAGGTGAAAGCTTGTTATCCTTTTTCTGTTATTTTAAGGACATTTGCTTATATGGTTGTAAACGCACAAAAACCCAATCACCGACTTCAAAATGTCTTTCACTGCGATGTTGGTCTGCCTGCTGCTTCATGCGATTTTGTGACATGGCCAAATTCTCCCTGAGACTAGAAAGCACCTCTTGTTGGTGTTGAATATGTTCTTTAACTGCTCGAACCTTTGGTTGGACTCTCAAAGATGAAGTGATAGATGGTGGATGGTACCCATATAATGCCAAGAAAGGAGACACTTTAGATGAAGTTTGAAAGGAGGTGTTATACCACCATTCTCGAGCAGTAACCATTAGACCCATCTCGCTTGCTTATCTAATGTAAAACAATGAAGATATCCCTCCAAGCACTTGTTTACCACCTCTGTTTGCCCATCAGACTGGGGATGATAAGAGGAACTATGAGCTAGTTGTGTGCCCAAGCATGAGAACAAGTCAGTCCAAAAATTACTAGTAAAGATAGGGTCTCGATCACTTACTATAATCTTTGGTGTCCCATGTAGCTTCTAAATTGTATCCCTAAAGCCCGTTGCTTGTACTCATAACAAATGGATGTGATAAAGCACAAAAATGGGCATATTTGGTGAGTCTATCCACCACCACCATGATTACATTTTTACCTTCTGATTTAGGCAATCCTGTGATGAAGTCCATGGACACCTCTTCCCACCTTTGGCTAGGAATAGATAGAGGTTGTAAAAGACCTGGGGACTTAATTGTTTCGCCCTTATTTTGTTGACAAACCATGCATTCTGCCACAAACTTTTGGACATCTCCTTTTAGCCCTTCCTAGAAAAAATCATGCTTGATTCGATGATAAGTCTTTAAGAAGCCAAAATGACCCCCTACTAGAGAAGCATGGAGCTCAGATAGAACCCTATTTTTAAGGATTGAATTCTTACATAGATATAATCTATCTTTATACCATAAAACATCTCCTTTCCATACAAATTTTTCTGACATGCTTGGATCTTGTTGGAGATTCTGAATGAGATTTTGTGTACCTAGGTCATTTTTCCATTCAGACCTTGCATCCTCTATCCAATCCTCCTGTAATACAGATATGGCACACAACAATGCCTCAGGGCAGATTCATCCTTCCGAGATAAAGCATCAACAACTACATTATCTTTCCCTTTCTTGTATATTATCTCAAAATCATACCCCAACATTTTTTAGACCCATTTTTATTGTTCTTCTAATGATAAACATTGCTCTAAGAATTATTTCAAACTATCATGATCTGTCTTTACTTTGAAATGTCGTCCCATTAGATATCATCTCCATTGCTTCACTACATGAAGTATTGCTAACATTTATTTCTCATAAACTTGTTTAGAGATATTCTTAACTTTGAATTAGCATCTCTCGAAGGCAATGGGTTACCCTTCTTGCATGAGTACTGCCCCCATACCGTACCTTGAAGCATCACATTCAACAATGAATGTTTTTGAAAAATCTGGGGTGGCTAGAATTGGAGTGGTGCACATGGCCTCCTTCAACTTCTCAAATGCCATAGTAGCTTGTTTGTTCCAATGGAAAGAGTCCTTCAATAAAGCTGTGAGTGGTGCTGCGATTACGCCATAATTCCTTACAAATATGATAATAACCTGTAAGCCCCAAAAATCCTTGGATATTTTTAGGGTTTTGGGAACCTTCCATTCAAGCATGGCTTTTATCTTGTTAGGATCCACTTTAACACCTTCATAAGAGACAATATGACCCAGATATTCAACCTCCTTAAAACCAAAAGAACACTTAGAAGGCTTTGCATAAAGTTAATGTTGTTCAAGAGTTTCCAACACCTTATTTACATGATGCAGGTGTTCCTCACATGATTTACTATAGATTAATATATCATCAAAGAACACTAAACAAAACTTTCGAAGAAATGACTTAAAGATGGAATTCATCAAGCTTTGAAATGTAGAGGGTGCATTTGTTAGTCCAAAATGATTACCAAGAACTCATAGTGTCCTTCATGTGTCCTTAAGGTCGCTGTTTTTATGAATATCTTCATCCCCGATTCTAATCTGATGATATCCAAAATAAAGATCAAGTTTGGTAAAGTAAACAACACCATGTAACTCATCTAGCAAATAATCAATTACGGGAATAGGAAACGTATCTTTAATTGTGTACTTATTGAGTTCCCCGTGTCTGGACATATGCGCCAATTGTCATCTTTTTTTTCTGTACCATCACTACAAGAGAAGAGTAAGCACTTTGACTATGACGAATAAGTCTCGCTTCTAACATCTCTTGAACTATCTTCTCAATCTCACTCTTTTGTATATAGGGGTACCTATAAGGTCTGATGTTGGGTGGTTGACTCCTTGGTACTAGCTGGATGGCATGGTCATGGTCTCTTTTTAGAGGCAGACCCTTGGGCATTTCTCCAAACACCACTAAGTGCTCATCTATAACTGATTTCATATATGCGGGTATAAATGTATTGGAATGATGTGCTTCTAATGAAAATAGTTGTGCCACAAACCCTTCTGCACCCTTTTCTAAGCAATTTTTTCATCTGATGAGAACTTACCATCTGTGGGGACTTTGCTCTTAGTCCTTTTAGTTTAAAAGTCCTCCCTTACTGAAATTGCATGAACAACTCTTGGAAATTCATTTCAATGGTTCCCAAGGTGGTAAGCCATTGAACTCCTAACACAATGTTTGCTCCTCCCATGACAATGGCATACATATTGCTAGTTAGCAAGTAATCTCCCATGGCAAGATTAATGTTATGGAATTTTCCTAAACAACTAATAGTTTTCCCATCAGCGATCATGCCTTGACATTCTGGAGTTGGATAAACAAAGTAGTTCAAGCGTACTGCAACTTATGATTGATGAAATTGTGAGTACTTCCTAAATCAATCAACATTGTTACCCTCTTTTTTAAGAATCCAACTACTTTGAGAGTTTGGGGAGTGCTAATACCGGAAATTGCATGGCATGATATTGTTGGTTGGGGATCTCCTAATTCCTCCTCTGGCTCTACCTCTTTGTCTTCTTCATTTTCTTCTTCTTCAATAGGTCCCTCAATGTAGAACAACTTCTTTTCAACACACTTATGTCCTGGTCCAAATTTGTTGTCACAATTAAAACATAACCCTTTGGCTCTCTTTTCTTCAATTTGTTGAGGTGTCAGTCTCACTGGCCGAGGGAATGATGGTGGAAGGGTGCTACGATCTCTGATATTACTGACAGTTTGTTTCCTACTGGAAATAAATTTTTCCTCGCCTACGTATGTGCCATGATCATAGAAGTCCGAAACCTTATGAGGATTAAACATACACACCTCGGTCTCAATTTTTTCTTTAATACCCCAAGAAATAAGTCATTCAAATTAGCTTTAGGAATATTTTCCACCCGTAAGGAAAGGTTTTGGAATTGATGGATGTAATCTTTGACTGTTCGTTTTTGTTTGAGCTTTGCTAATTGACTAAAATAATTCTCTGACACACTAGAACTATAGTGTAATTGCAACTCTTTGGTGATTACTATCCATGTAACATTGAGGCCATTTTTTTCCTTTTAGCACATAACCATCTACACCAAATGAATTGGTCAAAGTTCAAGATACAACGATGTCATGGTAACCTTTTGTCCCAATGGAATCTGATGAAGATCAAAGAAATTCTCCATCTAGTTAATCCAATTGAGTGGATCCTTTCCATCAAACTTACGCATTTCCACTTTTGGAATCATGTTACGGGCTTGCAGAGTGTTTGTATTTGGATTGGTCATGTTTGTAGATCTACCCTGGCTAGTTTGTTTATTACTTTGACCTAAAGATCCACCCTGGTTAATATGAGTATGATTGAGTTGTGGCTGATTAGGAAGGATATGATGACCCATGATATTGTAACTAAATTGGTGAATGAAATCCTCCAATAATTTTCCAATCTTTTCTACATCTTCTTTGTTGGCCACTCTACCCTCGAGGTTTCGCAACTCTAACTCAAGATAACTGACCTTATGGTTAGTTGAAGTAAACCCTAACCCTAAGGACTTTGTAGATACCCCTTCTGACTCTAACTCCTCAACTATTATCTCATCCTTATCAGGGGTTTTACCTGGAGTGATGGGATTCTTTTTGCCTCTTGTCGAAGGCCCAACCATGATGCCCCAAAATGGTAAGATTTAAGGATCAAGGTCGAAATTTAGGGTTTGGGATTTCAATAGGAATTCAGCCAAATTTTATAAAACTCAAAGAACAAACTCAAACTAATTTTTAATCTTCTTTTTGGAAATGTAAATAACTTTGAAAAATTCCACAAATTGCACCCTAGGTAGCCGAATTATGAAAAAAATAAAACCGCTATAACTTTTTCAAAACAAGTCAAAAATTCTTAAAATTTGGAGGGAAGCTTACTTGACTGATTTCGCCACACCACAAAAAAATTTGTAGAAAAATTCGCTACCGATTTTGAGATATGGACGAACCTTCACAATTAGGGTTTGACGCAAGTCTTTGTCGAGTTCAAGCTCTGATACCACTTGTAATGTAATTACTTGTATAAATCTGATTATTAGCAGCAATATAACACCAATGAACACAATATTTCAGATAAATGATCTCAATGTGCAAGAATAATAGCTTAGCCACTTCGAGGGGGCAACCTCCAAACCAGACAATAAGACTCAAATGTTGAATATGATGATCAACTACTACCTACTAACCCCTATATATACTATTCCTATGTTATGGCCAACACCAAGGCCGACCCACTAATGAAAATATAACATATATGAAAGAGATATATAATGATAAGAAGTTATGATAGCCACAAGTCGGCTATATACATCCAATATAAGATATATGATTAAGGGTGTAACACTTGAATCACAATAGTTGTGTCATGACCATGGTAGAATCTTTTCATACAATACTATATTCTTGGGAAACGACCTATACAAATATTCTTCTTGTACTTATATTATTAGCTCGTGAGTCACATTATTGATATTCAACTTAGTAGAACAAATATTCAAATATGAATGATAGAAAGAGGCTTATATTGCTTTATTAGGCACGTTTCTTATTAATGCTTATAATTCTTAGGTTGGTTGCGCACGTGTGAGCTCTCGGGAAGAAATCTTGTGCTCATTCCTATAAAAGTAGGTGTAAATTTCCAATTACATTCAATGTACAAATATACAAACCTTCAGAATGTATATTGCCAAATTAGAGGATGTCTATAGAGCCATAGTCGTTGTAGAACCATGCCTACTGCATTTCCAATCGTAATTCAATATCTATTTAGGGTTAAAATTTGCGGTAGCTTTGAGATCCAAATGGCTCTAAACATAAGTCATCTCTCGGGGTGAAGGTACGTGAGGGTGCGACATTACAATAAATTGGTTAGTTCAAAGCACTTGGATGAGTAATGTTGTTATTATTATTTAATTATCCAAAAAACACACTCTTTACATCCGGACATCTATTAGTGAGTGGGGAAAAGGCCAAACCGTATCGTGCGTGGACACAAGTAAACTTAGAAAAATATGGTAGACACCCTTGGTGGACAAAAAGACTATCAAGTTTGACTATTTGGAATTTTATATGTGCACATTATTAGTCCCCTTATGCTTCTCTCTTATTTCCTCTATACTTCTCTCTTGTTCTTCTCTTACCTAGAGAGGTGGGTGGGTTGGCATATTTATGCTAAATGGGAATGATGCCTCTCGTGTATGATAAGGGACAGAGTTAACACACGACAAAGAGGACCCGAGAGATGATATCAATGTACGTCTCATCTGCGACCGTCCGTGTGGTGCTATGATCTTCCTACATCCGTATGGCACTCTGTACGTCGGCATGACAAATATAAATGGTAACAAATTCACGTTAAGTGTGGGCAAAACTTTTTCGGTCGGTCCTATCTATACAAGTCGAGCCATCTCGAAACATTATGTTAAAGTCATTTGATGCGTATATGTGAATAAAACCATCCTTATCAGGCCCGAGTCCTCTCTTTAAGAGCTCATTGAATTCACACTACCACATACATGCGGAAATCATGTTTTTGTGAGGATTATGACATAGATGATGTGACACATTTGGTAGAAATATGCTCCCTCGCCCATGTTGCTTTGGTTGTCTGCTTATACAACAAAATTATTCAAAAAAAAAGCTGGAAAGGGTCGTTAACCATTCTCACTCCTTAACTTGATCTATTTGACCCCAGAGCTAAATATCCCCATCTAAAATGACCTCGGGGCGGTGCGATAGAGTAATGTTGAACCACGTTTGGATTTCTTAATAGTGTTCACATGTCGGCAAGAATGATTTCCATGCTAATGCAAGGGAGCATTGTTGGAAGAAAGATATTTTTAAAACCCAAACCCGTTGTAAATTCGTCATAAGGTTTTAAGGATGGAAGGAAATATAATTGGCATGGAAGGTTGTAGTTGGTTCCCAATGCCCTTGCCTCATATAGAAGTTTTTCTCCTAGGTTTGATTTATTTGTAGATATTGGTCAAAAAATCACCCAAATGTCTATGTCGACAAGGTTTGACACTTGAATTATAAAGTCAAAATTAAATATGAGGGAGAGTTTCACAAATCCATCTAGCTTTATTGGAAACCTTTCTTGGATATCCATCTACCTAAGCTTAGAAATGTCGCTGTATTCAATAGCATTATACCTGGCCGATTCTGCAAGTACTAGGTAAGTACGTAATATAATTGATGTAGAAGAGATAAATTTGAATGTTAATATTTTTGGCTCCCTTTAGTTGTACTCTTTTGTTGTTTTATGAACTTCTTCTAGACACATCACTCTTTATATTTGCACCTTAAGCATAAATTTAGTTAGCCAAAATATTTTAACATCTTTCCCAACATATTTTGAAGAGTATCGTTGAAATTGCTTTTCCCTCATGTTTTTAGTAGGGCAATATATTTGGGATAGTTATTGAACATGCCCAAAGTTTTATCTCGATTCCTTAGGCAAAGATTTGGAAAGAAACATTTTTTTTATGACCGGAATAAATGATTGCTACAAGGGTAATCTTGAAAATAATTAATGAATTATGTTTCCCATGCTATGCGATTAATGTTTTGGACATCTACCAAATTGACACATTCTAGAATTTAAAAAACTACATTAATCAGACGCAAAAGCTAAAAGTGTCACTTTTACTTGCTACCTGCTTAGATGAATTACCATACATTTTTCTATCAACTTGGTATGTAGAGATAAAAACACTTTTGCAATTTTGTAATCTAAATCTAATTATCGTAGTAAGACCCTTCACAAAAAATTGTTTATAGTTATACTAAGACCCCATGAATGATATAACATACAAACTATTAGAATTTATCAAATATCAAAATTTTAAGTAAAAGAACATTGGTATTGGAACCCCTCTAAGAACCCCTTTTAAATCAAAATAAGACTTCACATCTTTCCACTTCTGGTTATGCTCTAAAAGAGGCTTGTACAATGACAAAATTGCTACTAAATTACTAAAACTTGCTACCAAATTACTAAAACTTTCTTACGCAAATGATGCACATCCATTGCTATTTACATGCAATTTTGTTGCTTACATTGGTCTACTGTTTACTCTGATTTTTGTTACTCATATTGCTGTACTTTCTTTTCCTTTGACCATTTTACAATATTTTAAAACAAGGGAAAACACCTCTACACCATTTGCCAAATATAAAATACATGCCTATCTAGCTTGGAAAGTACTTGTTATACTTTGACACCGTGTCTTTTCTCCCAACACCGTATGCTTCTAATATACAATTTCTTTCCAATCCCCATGCAAGCACTCTAAAGATGGCGAGCAATTTCGACAACATAACAAAGACGTATTAACAATGATTGTACCCACATACAACACCTGTTATCGGAATGTGTAGAAGACCACTACAAAGGAGGAACACCTGTAGATGAAGAAACAATTTACGCAATGCTAGTCACACAGAAAAAATTAGAACACACACAACAATAGCAACCATTGCAAGTGGGGATACCATACAAATCCTCAGTGAATGAGGCTATAAATAATACTATAATGCCAGGCCCTAAACAACCAACTGCAAGCAACGTACACACTTGTAAGCTTTCACATGTACATACTAACAACTTTTAGATGAGAAAATATATATACACATTGTAATAACTGATGTGAAACAAAGTTCCTTTTGTAAATAACACTCATATGGCTTTGTTCACAAACCATATATAAAATGAATATATTTGTGAATAATAGAGTAACAAAGAGAAGCGTTCATCCTATATTGCTTATAATGGAAAACTTATTAAAATTTGAAAATGTTTTACCTAACAAATACCAACTTCAAATTCTATGGAAAACTTACTTTAGTGAGTTTTCAAAAAAATTAGATATATTTAACTATCATTGGACACTGGCATTGTCTGAATAAGCCCGTTACCTTATGGCTACCTACCCCTTTTACACTGCATTACATAACTTGCCTAAGCAAATTTCCGCAATCAATTTACTATCACGTAATTACTGTTTCTTATGCATTTATGCGTCCCAACCTCTTCGCTCATTGCTCGCGGCATAATCATACAAACAACTGCACCCCTTTGGATTTTAACCCTTTACCCATTATCAAAATGAAGAACATACAAACTCCAAGGCAGGAAAACACCAAATTTGCCACAAATAACTCAACATATATGCCATTATACCTGCATGCATATAAAGTAGTCTACACTTTGGTAGAAGTTATTTTCCATTCATAGATGATTCTATTACCCTGGGGCTATCAATAATAACAGAAACCAGATCTACCCAAAATTGGAGTCTTTTTAAAAAAGGTATCATTTGGACCAAATTTACTTGTGCATGATTTCATTTACACAATTCAAATAATTGTTTTCCTTTATTTAGAAAATCCATCGCCTTATAACGTTTAATAAAATAAATACACACGTATTCTAACCAACTTTACATTTTCCTTCACATAAATCCTTAATTAAATCCTATTCACCGATTAGGTCTCACATAACCGAGGCATGTTAAAATAATGCCTTACATAAAACATGCTTCCTTTCTCCAACATCATTTTCCTTGGTCTTGCAATTGAATCTTCTCGATTACTTGAAACATCTTGAATAACTCATTACATGCACGACAATTTCCTTAAAGAGAGTGACCCTTCATGTAATCACCTATTAAATATACATCAATACTAACGTGCCCTTCATTTCGTAGAAAACACACAACCTACTCATTTCCGTAGGGGAGACACTAAATAATTACAACAAAATTGCACTAAAAAAATTGCATTCTTACCCTGTTTACTAGCCATCACTCAACCATATTCTCATAATACATCCACTAAACCCATTTAGCAAAATGCCCACATGTCGGGAATTACACCGTGCTTGAAACAAATTACAAATCCTCAAACACTTGTACTCTTCTTAAACAATAGTCCATTCCCTCGGACCAAAAACATGCACTTGTAGATGAAGATACAATTTACACAATCTTTGGTTACAGGAAAAATTTAAACAAGCACAACAGTAGTCTTGTAGTAGGCAACCATTGCGCAAGAATACCATCTAGATGCTCGGTGAACAAATTTATACATAGTACTATAACCCCACCCCCTAAAAAGCAACAACAACCAATGTAGAAGCCTCTTAGCATTTGTTTGAATTACTTGCATTAACTTATTAAGTAGATCATTACACGATGCTTATAAATTCTATCCCATGAAACAATATGTTTTTGCGAATTGGTTCATAACTTGACTTTCCAAATCTCTACATATTTCAATGAGATAAGTAATTACTTGGTATAATCATTACGTATATTTAACTATGCTCTGCATTATTATTATTACTATTAACAATGTAAATGGATTTGGACGCTTGAGATTCATCAAACCATACAAACGTAGCTTACAACCGACAACATTACATATTGGATACTAAAAACACAATTCCATATTCGGTGTATACAACCTTTGTATACAAACTATCATCTTTTCTACCTACACAATATGCTCCGTTATATATGAATTATTTCCACCCCCACCTGAGGCACTCTAAAAATGGAAAACAATTTCAACCCCATAACAACACATATAAACAATGATCAGAATAACCGCATACAACACCTATCATCGAATCTGTGTCCAAGACCACTACAAAGGAGGCACACCTATATACGAAAACACAAGTATACACAATGTTGGTGACACATAAGAAATTAGAACAAGCACAACAAGCACCGCAACAGTGCAACCAATGCAAGTAAGGATACCATCCAAATCCTGGGAACACATCTATACACGTACGATCTATAACCCCACCCCCTAAAAACAACCACCAATGTAGAAGCCTAGATATATATACAAATCGTTACAACTTAAGGCTACGATCAACAAATGTGTTTGCTTCAATTACTCGCGCTAACTAATTACAATAATGAAGGGTTGTAATTTTCTTATACTAACACGAACGTAGAAAGCATTACAATACCTCTTTTTCCTAACAAATATTTCACAATCCTTACAAAACACATATAAACAACCATCAACATATACCTATTTCTATACAACCATACCACTATATTGTTCGCAACACAACTCTAAACTCAATGCCCAAGGAGTCATCATACAACCTATCCACACATACACCAACAAAAAAAATGGCCAATACTCATTCTAAATCCGATTATCATGTATATCGACTTAGCTAACAAATACAAGCCCTACTTGCATCAACAACCCACAATGTGATAGGATTTACACCACGCCCAAAAACTAACCTAAAATATGTCCACGAACAACATACACAACCACAAACCCCAATCTACAAGACAATCCCCACCAACACCACTACCGGTGTAGACTTGCTTCCCCATGGGCAACCACTAGTCAAGAGACAAATAGTACGCAATCAAGAGTACACTTAACCTCTTTAATAGTTAATACCTCAAATACAAATCGAATATAATGCATCCATAAAAGGCATTTGGAGATACTCTTGCAGGTATATATATATTGCCGGCAACATTTTTACCTATGAAAAGATCCAAGAGGATTGCTTACATCTTAACCAGGCTGCCCTCCCCGATCATTCCTCTTCCGTTCGCGGTGGGTTATTAAAACGGAAAGAAAATATTTGCTCAAGAGGCAGATCGGATCCAAAGATTTGAGAGAGAGTTTGGGTAAGTAGCCGCATTTCTGAATAAGTTTTATAGTTTTGTTCTTTCATCTGAGTATTTAATAAAACGAGTATGGTTATATGCGTTTATAAATCCTATTTACCGTACATAAATGTTAATCATATTCGTCCGAACTTAACCGAGGGTTTGTGAAATTCCTTTCACGTCCACGGATCTTTTTAGTCCTCATGAGAACTGGGATTGTGCAACTAATTAATCGATCAATTTATGGTGCTGAAAATTCAGTATTACAGATTATCTGTCTTTATTTCTTGTTGCTTGGTAAATCTTGCGTAAGGTTTTTGCTGTATAGGCGATGTTTCCAGATCACATTCCTAAGATTTGTAAACATGGGTTATGCTGGAATGTATTTGATAAGTGATGCACTTATTTATTTGTAAACATGAATCGCCCCTGAGTGTACTTTATAATTGGCAGGCCAAAGATTTGTAGGATCACCGATTGTGCTATGTAGTGGTTACACTAAAACCTTGCAACATGTCTGCCCGAGTTATCGGTTGCCCTGTTGTAGTGGGAGGATTTGTAAGATCATGGGAGTGTGCTCTGTAATTGGTATACTACAAGTTTGCAACCTGCCCGCTGGAGTATTGAGGCACCTTATTGTGGGGAGGATTTGGCTGCTGGAGTTATGGGCTGCCTTATTATGGTGGGAGGATTTGCAGGACCGTGGGAGTGTACTCTGTACTTAATAATTATGAAATAGATCACTGTTTTTATGGAAATAGCCATAATGCCCACCAAGTATTATGTTATAACTTGCTAATGGCTGCTTTATCAAATGTTTTATAGAGGATAATTGCCCAGAATTCCCGGATTGATAGTTGGGGAGTATGATTGCCTAGAGTTATAGCAAAGATAGTTGGGGTGTAGTGGCCATTGGGTTTGCCTCCTAGCGTGGTGGGTTTATAACTTTAAGTTCTTTTTACCGTAGTACTTTCATATGGTAACAGGATGCACTTTTGAGTTGAATTGACTGACTTTGGTAACTTGAGGACATTGATATGATTTCTTTCTTTCTTACTGAGATAAATTGTGCAATGGGGGATGAATAAATGAACGATTTTAATTATGTCCACAAGACCAAGCAGTCTACGGAATCCAAAGCTGCAACCAGGTAAACAAAACCACCCCAAGAGTAGCCCTAACAGTTTTTCCTAAAATCCATTTCCTTTTTGATTTTGGATCTCCTGCTGTGGATCTTCACCAAAAGATTTGCTGTTTTGACCCGTCTTTCCTCCTCAAACAAGGATGTTAGGTTGTCAATTCTCAAACTGTTGGGGGACCGGATAAGGTGATAAATGGACAGGATGTAAGGCAGAAAAGTGGTGAAGTTAGGTAGATAGGAAAGCAAATTAAAAGTAATAAAAATCACATCAGTATGAAAACATCGGGATTGGTGCTTTTCATGGTATGCCAGACCCTGGTAGATTTTGGGGGTTCAATCCACACTCTGGCATTCTGTGAAGGGCTGGTGGTTCTGTAGTAGAGCACTCAGGAGTGTTAGTGGGAGGTCTTAGGTTCTTGCATTAGCTGGTCCATGTTGTACAATGGTTTAGTGTGCCTGGGCTATTATTAGGGTATCGAAGGTGGGGTTTTCCTTCTGATTAAGGTGCTCAGCATGGTGAACCATATTTGGAAGCAAAAAATTCACCACTGCAGTTATATGTGGCATTTTCGCAGATTCTTTCTTTAAATTCTAAATAAGAACAGAAGCATAAAAAAGTGGATGGGGAGAGGGGAACGTGGAAGTTATTACAAGTTTTGGGCTAGCTACCATTAAATTTATTATTTGAAAATTGGCATCTGTATTTAGTGGCTGCTGTAAATTGATAATATTTTTGTTTGAGTTGCCCCGACGTTTCCCAGAACAATCTTTTTAAGTTTCTTGCCGTTTCCTGACATTTCCTGTCGTGTCTACTCCCACTTTCTCCTAGTTTTGTACCCTTTCCGTTCTTGTTTCTGGATACTCATTTCCCACTGTTCCTGTTTCTGGATGTCTGTTTCCTGTTGTCATGTTCTAGAAGCCTGCATATATAGTTTTTAATAGAAAATGGAAAAATCTTTACAGTCAGAAAATTACAATCAATCCAAAAACATGCAATCAATTGAAGGCTTTGATGCTATTGGTAAATACTTCTGATTTTTGTCTCTAATGAAGCCCGGCCTATTTAGCTAAACATTGCTAAAACATGCATGGGATCTCCACAAAATTTTTAAATGACAGTTGAAACCCGTGGTAGATGTTGCTGGATGCAAAAATCTGATAATACTGATATCACGAAATGATTTTCACTAATGGTCTTTTGAAATCTCCTTTAAATACAGCAAACTAGAAAATGTAGTAGAAGGCTTCTTATCATTGTTCAATGAATAGCGGATTTTAACAATCACATAAATCAAAACATAAGACCATCTCCTTTTTGTGCAAGTATAGAGTTAAAGTAGGTCGTTTCTAACAAATACCTTATTGCTGTGTTGAGATGCTGCCATGAGGGGTTATTCTTAGTTAAGAAACTTCTCTCTGAATTGTGGTTTGCAGGAAACTCATAAATCTAAAGACAACTGATCTAATATGTAAGTCACACATTTGGAAAGGATGCCTTTTTTTTTTCTTAGGACTGACTGCCATAGCCACTGGAAAATAGCTGCTTTTATCTGCATTTAGCATAGAGTGGTGTTTTTCACATAGGAACTCAAGGAATTTTATCCCGACCTTCTTTGGAATTTAGGATGCATCCATATGTGCGAATTTTGAAGCAAGCTTTTTCCCTTTGCTTGGGCTTCATCCTTATTTGGAATTTAGGATGCATCCGACCTTCTTTGATTCACATTATCGTTTTCTCCCTTTGCATGGGCTCCATGAAAAACTAATCAGTAACTACAAACAGGGTTCAGAGAACATCAAAAGGAAAAATTCTTGAAATTTATCATTCATGGATATGCTGGAATGGATAGTAGATAAGAAATCTTGCCTGTCTTTAGTGGGTCCTTAGAATGCAACAGCTGCGTTTGGATAGAGCCTAATGTCTCACGGGTGTCCCAGCGTACCTTGTTGTGTTCCCTAGCATTCAAAGTTAGCGAGACGTCCCAGTAATGTTCCTGGATTTCAGGGACATCCCGGTATTTTCTGGATCTCAGGAATGTCTCAGGAGGTCCCCTTTAATTTCTGCAAAGATGGGGGAATGTTCTATCCCCGTCCCCCAGTTTACAGAACTTTCTGCGGGTATGTGCTTGTCCCCGCGTAACACTGTTTTCTGGTCAGTTGCATAAGTAGTGCATTCGCCTTATATGATTTTTAGACACTGGTCACTGTTTAGGATGGCAGACAAACATTTGGGAATGGAGTTCTATTCAAATGCTTATTTTTTCCACCAAAGAAGTTTCTTTATCAAGATCCTTATCAGTTACAGTGAAAGTATAGTTGAGGTATGGAAGTTAATATTTTCTCATAAGGAGTCATTGTCCAATGAATAGCTGATTTCAACAGTCACATAAATCAAAACATAAGACCATCTCATTTTTGTGCAAGTATAAAGTTTAAGTAGGTTGTTTACTAGCAAGCCCCTTTTTGTTGTGTTGAGATGCCGCCATGAGGGGGTATTCTTAGTTAAGAAACCTCTCTCTGAATGGTGGTTTTCAGGAAACTCAAAAAGCTAAAGAGAACTTGATCTCGATCTGATATGAAAGTGGCACATTTGGAAAGGATGCTTTTTTTTTTCTGCTTTTTTCTTAGGACCGTCTGCCATAGCCACTGGAAATAGCTGCTTTTATCTGCATTTGGCATAGAGCGTTGTTTTTCACATTAGGAACTCGAGGAATTTTATCCCAACTTTCTTTGGAATTTAGGATGTGCATCTATATGTGTGAATTCTGAAACAAGCAGTGGGATTTATATCATCATTTTCTCCCTTTGCTTGGGCCGCATGAAAAACTATTCAGTAACTACAAACATGACTCAAAGAATATCAAAAGCCAAAATTTATGAAATCATTCATGGATATGCTGGAATGAATAAGATAGATAGTATAAGATAAATATATTAAATATCCAACGAATGACCACAAAGTAGGTCAATGGGACTGCGCCATACAAGAAAGTGAAAAGGAACCCAGCCAAAGAGCCAAAAGGTCCCTGAATACAACCAGAAAAGAGAAGAAGAAGAAGAAGAAGAAGAAGAAGAAGGGGCAAGAGAGAGGCCTGAAAGAAGCCTGCGGAGACCAGCAACCCTGGCAGGCAGAAGAGGAAAAGGAAGGAAGAGGGGGCAAGAAGGAGATCCCCTCAACTAGCAGCCAATGCCGAGTGGAAGAAGCTAGTGATGTGTTGAAGACTGGAATCGGAAGCTCTGGAAGAACTGGGGTGCCGATGCCCGAAAGGGGCTCTCCGAGTGCATCTGGTGGAGCTCAAAGGCCCTCTATGAGAGAATGATCGCGACCTCGTATGTGTTGGGGCGTTCTTGGTTTGTGGGATAAGGCCTCGAGTCTGGACTGATCTCGTCTGGTAGTTAGGGTTGGTATCACTCTGCTGCTTAGTGCCCCTCCCAGGGGAGAGCACTGGAAAGAAGGAAGTGATCTGCTGAATAGTCGTCTGCCTAGGAGGAGGCTGAAGGGTCTCCTCTTGAAACCTGAGAGCCTCATGCAGGTAGAGGGCAAGGCACCTCTGATCATAGTATCTAAAGAAGTCGGTGAGTGTCAGGACGCTCTTTGAATAGGCAGTGAAATCTCCCTCTGATCTCGTAGTAGATAGGGCACCGAAAAATGAAGTGCTCTTCCGTTTCGATCTCTGGAGGAGCAGAGCTGGCAAATCCGCTTAGAACGATCAATCTGGTGATCACATTCAACCCGGAGCCTATGAGAGCCAACCCTGAACTGACCCAGGGAAATGCAAAGGGCGTGCATCCAATGTCGGGAAATATATTGGGGCCGAGAAATAATGCCATTATTGACCTCTAGAAAGTGTGTAACATAGAAGGCCATCTTCGGATGTAGCCCACCGAGGGGGATGGTCCAAGTGTGCTGGATGAACTGCCTGTAGATATCATCTCTGGTGATTTTGTTCAGATCTGCTTGCTCGGAAGGAGATGGGCAGGAGCGTCCAAGGAGAAATTGTATGGAGGGAGGTGATCAATCTGGATGCCAATAGACTCAAGAAGTCGTGACACTCGGCGTACCAACAACGAGATCGGCAAGAACGGTCGGTTGAAGCAATGGCTTCAGAGGAATAGTAAGCCAGGTAGGGATACTGTCCCTTCCCTCAGTGGAGTCAACAAGCTTCCGAATACGATGTAGGAGGGAGACAAGGCCAAAAATTGCTTCCAGCCGAAAGGGAAGAACACGGTGTGTCGGGATGATCTTGTGGGGAACAATTTCCTTGCATCTGATGAAACGTTTGAGAAGAAGGATCTAAACGCCCTCCACCTGTAGTCAGTCGGAGGACTCAAGTAAGAAAGTTCCCCAAATCTCTGAGCCATTGAGAACCGTGGGCTTGACAAGAGAGTCTGAGAGGGATAACTTGGACGGGATGTCTTGGAAGTGATGGCGGAAGCTTTGTCTCTCCAAGATCGTCACGGAGCCATAGCCCTTGGTAACTCGAGGTTGAAGGGCCGGTCGTAAACTGAAGCGAGGACCAGAAAAGAGTACTCCCATGTAAGTGTAAGAGTGTGATCTCAAGCTCTTCCCCCTTGTAGAAGAAATGAAACTCAGATGTCTTCAAAGCGTTGAAGATCATGATTTTGGTATTCGAAGTTAGTTGTTAGTTGCCTCTGTGGTTGCAGAAGAGGGCTAAAACATTCATTTGTCTCTCTCTGTAAACCCTCTGTTGAGGAGGCAAGAAGGACCACATTGTCTGCAAAAAGAAGAATATAGATCAGGACTTGGTGGAGAAGACAACCATCCTACTCCTGGATGTGATCCCTAAGAAATTCCTCCAGCTCGTCCATATAGATACTGAACAATGTAGGAGACAAAGGGCAACCTTGCTTGACCCCGATAGTGCTCCTAATGAAGTCAGAGAACCTAGTAGCAGTACGAAGACGACCCAAAACCTCCTCATAAAGGTGCATGATGGCAGTTAAAAGAGTCTCGAAAATACCAATCTCTTTGAGTCTCAGGAAAAGAGCTTCCCGAGGAACAAAGTCAAAGGCTTTCGAAGGTCGACAAAGCAACAGAAAACCTTGGAAGAGTGGTGACGTGCTTCCTCAATGATGGCCCGAAGAGTGAGGATGTGGTCAATGGTCTGGTAGGTTGGTCGAAACCCCGCCTGTCCTCTAGCTCTGCAGTGACTTTGTTCCAGAAACTCTGAAAGTCGCATGTGGAGTATGTAGCATAAAGTTTGGTGAAGGTGTGACCCACCATGATTGTTCTGTAGTTGTTGGGGTCGAAGTAGGACCTGATTTGTGGATGGGGTAGATAATGTGGTGGGACCAGGACCTCGAAAAGCCTGTACAAACCACTTGGTTGAAGAGATCCACTAAATAGCTGTTCAAGATGCCAAGTCCCTGCTTGAAAAGTTCTGCCTGGAAGCCTTCCTCATCATTGCTTTGTTGTTATTCATGGCTGAGATGGCATTTTTAACATTCGTGTGGGTGAAGATGTGGCATATTGAAGGTGGGGAAACAACTCTGATCATGGGCTGGTTAGGGATGTTGTAAAGAGTGGAGGTATGAGCATACATGGAGCGGGATCTAAGTCGAGCGAAGGAGGGGAACGTTGGGGGAGAATGGTACGCCAAAAATGCTTGGGAGAGTGTAGGAGGGATTCACGGAGTTCCCGTCTCTGTCGAGAGATGAAAGCACGTTTCTTGTGGCGGAGGAGGTGGCGATAAGCGACTTGAGAGAAGGAAAGGATGGGGAAGCATGAACTGAGGCAAAACGAAGTTGCCGGTGAAGGGCTTTACAGTCCTCATCATACCATTGGTTCATGGGGCAGGTTTTTTTGCTATGATGAGTGAGGGTGACATGGGGGTAAGAGTGCAGGGCAGCTTCATGGATAATGGAAGAAAGGAGGTCGTACTTCGTGTTCGTAGAGAGCGAGGTGAATTGAGACTCAGGTGGAAGAAGTTGACGAAGGTGGGATGAAAAGGTTTCAGGGTACCCTCTCTAAACTTCAAGATAGTGCGTGGAGGGCAGCGAAAGTGGGGCAAGATCTGGGGGATCAACCTGCAGAGAGAAGGAAAGGGTGGCATGGTCAGTAAGGGGAATGGGGAGACGGAAGGTGGTGGATATGAGGAACCAGGTTAGGGGTGGTAAGGATGTAGTCCACTATGCTAGCCCCACCGCCATGAGGTGTACAAGTGAAGAACCTGGAGTCAGGAAAGCTCGAGAGACCATTCAGGATCAGCAGCTCGTGAGACTCTCCCATCTGTAAAAGATGTCGATCGTACGATGTCAAGGGTCCCGTAGAATCCTCGACTCCCTCCGAAGACCAATGGAGTTGGGGTCCATCTCAAAAGCACAATGTGCATCGCTAGTCTGTCGTGGAGGGGGACTTGAAAGTTTTTGGTTTGTGCATTGAAGTCCCCCAGGATGAAGACTTCTCCAACAGCTGAAAACTGTGAAATACCTGTGTAGAGATCGAAGAAAGGATCCCCATCCGGGCCATTGTGTATGGCGTAAGGAGAGGAAGGCTGGGGAAAGTAGCAAACCGCTATATAGAAGTCTCTGGGTGGGGTGAAGTCTGTCTGATCTTGACCCAAAGGAAGCGGGCAAACTCATCTGCAACAACCACTGAAATGTTGTTTTGAAGATATCTCTGACCAAACAAGCAACCCCGCCAGAACCTCTGACACCACCAGAGCTCCTAGTCTCCTGTCTACATACAGAATGCCAGTGATATCCCCAAATCTTAGGGAGAGGACGAACAAGGCTCTCATGAGTCTCTGTGACAAAAAGGAGGTCTGAGGAACCTAGAGCGTCATATAGAACACTTGGAGAAGACCAGAATAACCCATTACCATTCCAACATGTGATGGAAAATTCCTTGTTCTCTCTCTTCTCCCAGTGAGACCGTCATTTGTCATGGATCGGGAGCCCGGTGAGAGGAAAAGAGTCCGGGATAATAGATGCGAGATTGACAATTATTGCCCACTTGCTTGCTTTCCTAGCTGCCATCACCACTTCACGAGATTGCTTGAGTTCGACAACTTGAGCTCTGGTGAGATCTTCATCAAGGAAGATCTTATTGGGAAGGGAGAAAAGCTTACACTTGGCTTTGAGTGCTCTAAGCTTGTCTTCCACTGATTTAAAACAAAGGAAAAGTGTTGAGTCCAGCCCAAACCATGCCTTGTCAAGCTGCACATCTGGGAGCTCCAATTTTTCGGTGAGAAAGAGAGACCCAATGGTCAACGGGTTTGAAGAAGGGGGAGGTGTGGGCAGCCCTCTCACCTTGAGGTTGAGTTCCCTAGCCCGCCTAGTTCGTTCCTCTATTAGTTTTTCCTGCACCACCTCTTCAACTGCTGAGGAGGAGGGGAACTGTGCCCTTTCCCTTCACCACTTGAGCCCAAGAGTCCGTTTGTTGTTTGAGATTTTCATGTTGGGTTTTGAACTCTTCTGTTTATTTTTAAGGTCCAAAATCTCAACTTGCAATTGGTCGTTGACAATGTTGGGGGTGGAGTGTGATGTGGTATGTGCCAGTGATCTTCGTAGGGAGATATTATCTGCTTCCACCTTCTCCATCCTCGAAGTGAGTTCGAAGACCTCTGTATGAAGAGCCCTATTAGAAGATTCAACGATTTCCAGTCGGTGTAGAAGTTCCTCAATGAGGCTGGGTAGACCCCCCTCAAATTGTCCTTGTTCAGTCCTCCCTGTGTTATAACTTGCCTGCACAACTAAGCTGGATGGAGACATTGTTGGATGGATTGTTTGAAGAGGGGTTAAGGAGAGGGGGCTAGGGGAGTCACCCAGATGGTTAAGATGTTGGGGTATTGGTATGGGCATAAAGCCCCAAACCGTTTGTTGAGTATAGGTAAAGAGACAAAGGTAGCGGCGACTAAAGGGCCAGATTTGTAGGGATGGCTATGGTTTAAGGAGGGGCCACGAAATGCAGAGAAACAGTTAGCAGAGAGACCAACAATTTATGGGAGGACCACAACTTGTAGGGTAGCCACGAAAAATGGGAGAGGATAGCTATGGATTATGGAGGAGCCACGAAAGTGCGGGAAAACCTACGATTTATGGGAGGACCATGTTTTCGTTGGATAGTCATGATTTATGGGAGATAGGAAGCCACAGTTCGCAGCAGAAACTCGAGGGCTTCATTCATGAAGGAGGCCAACGGTTGGGGTCGAGGGTTTTGCTCGAGGGTGCAAGTTCGTGGTCGCAGATTCGTGGTTCAATGAAGGCTTGACGTGGTTCCTGTGAGAAGGGTTCAACAAAGACTAGGGGCACATGATATGGCTCGCGAAGGGGGCACGAGGTCCTAGTCGATAAAACGTGGCGAGATAAGTGTTACGGGATAGGAGTCATAAGGTAGGAGAAGGTGAAGGTCGAGGGAAAAACACCATTATCGCAGTTCGCAAGAGCTCTCATGGTCGTAGGTCACAAGAGTTCTCATGGTCAAAGGTCCTTAGAATGCAACAATTACATTCTAAGTACCTTTGACCATGAGACCTCTTGCTTGGAATATGGAATCTTGCACATTGTTAGCAGGTCCTTAGAATGCAACAACTACATTTTGGATAGAGCCTAACACATAAGCTCAAAATTAAAAAATTCAAGATCTCGAGAGGTGGTTTAAGCGGGTTTAGATTCAAGCTCCATTGTCAATTTTGATACCGAACAAAACTTCCATGAGCACAAAAAGTTTAGAACATATTAATATTTATATATGAAATCACGTGAAGTAATTTGTAGTTTCTCTAGTAAATACAATATTTTTGCGAAGGGATAGCAACATATACTGTTATTTCCAAAATAGTTTTAGACTATAGCTATCTGTGGGCATTTCTCCCTTTTTCAAATCATTTTATCATTTTATTTCAACAAACCCAAGTGGTAAAGACTTAAAAATCGAATGGAATAAAATTTCATTGCCTTTTTCTGTTACGGGCACTTGTATCTGTATACCGTTATTCACAACGGGAATGCCATAAAGGTTAGATAGTTGGTAGGGGGAAACAACCACTTTCCTTTCCATGTAAGAGCATTGATATTATGTTTGTACAACAGTTCATAAAGTATTAAATACATAGAGCTTGAAGCTTTGGAATTATTAATGTAGACATTTAGGCACGTGATATTTTTATTGGCGACGTCTCTCTGTCATCTCTTGCCCACCAAACAAGTGTTGAACAGGTCCATCCGGAGGATATCTACAGTGCTTTATTCAGACTACTTGGGTGAATCCTCATGGGGGTTTGTGCCCTAAGATGTCCTTTTATGCAGAGCATTTTCTTGAGATCAGAGATGGACTCATCATCTACCCTCAGTACACCTTTCGTCACTGGATGCATGCCCTCTCGCATACCTCTGGGTCAATTTCGGGTTGGCTCCCACAGACTTCGGTGCGAGACTGATCACCACATTGACTGGGATGACAAACTTTGTAGGCTCTGTAGCCTTTAGGAGGTGGAGACCGAGACTCATTTCATCTTCCGCTACCCCATATACTATGAGATCAGAGGACGATTTCATTGCCTCTTTAGAGGGTTCAGACCCTCTCGGTTTTCTTCAGATATATTGACCAATGGTGTCTTGCCCTCTACATCCGTGAGTCTCTGTTGCTTCGGGACCAAATTCTTCATCCCCTCTCGTGAGTCATTCCCACGAGACGGATTACAACCTTCTTTCGGTTCTACCCGCAGTTGGAGGAACTAAACGAGCAGAGCCATTCCGACCCAGTTACAATGCATAGATCAGTTCATCCCCGGTTGGACCTTCACATCTCCCACAGTCACCACCAGCAGGCTTGACCACACACTCGTACCAGAGGGCAGCCCAGCTCCACCCGTCTCCCTAGCTGTTGTTTTAGTCTCAGATCTCAGCAAAGGAGGGGCCCTCGCCCCCCTCTTCGGATTGCCATTCCATCAGGAGCTTCTTTTCGTCGGCCTCAAATGTTAGGAGGGATGTGGCTACCATTTTTGAGTAGACTATTGGTCCTTGTTTGCCCCCTCCTTCATTCCCTTCTTTGCTTCTCCCTTCTTTCTCCCCGTTTGTTTCATTGCCCCCGCCTGTGGGGGTTTGGCTTCGGGGTTCTTGTTTGTTTTGGTTCTTTTCCTTTCTTCTGTTTTTGGGAACTCGTTTTGAGTTTTCCTGCTCGCACTTTGTATATTGTTTGGGCTGCAGTCCCATTGACCTACTTTTGTGGTCATTCGTTGGACATTAATATATTTATCTTATCTTTATCTTATCTGTGCCAGGTATGTGACATTTCTAAACTCCATCTTTTTAAAATTATGCTACCAGTAATATACACAAGTTCTATTCCTAAATTCTCTTTTATACCCTGGTTGGTACAATTCTATCCATCAAATGATGTTACGTTCCGAGAATTCTGTCATCTGTGTAGGTGAAAGAAAGTTTGAATTCTGTCAATGTCTCTGACAAGAATCATGCTTTCCTGCAACAAAAAGTTGTATCTTGGGCAAAAGATAATTAGTGTCTAATGAAATGTGTTTTAGCATGGATGAAATTTAGTTGTACTAAGAAAGTTAAGTTCAGGACTATGCACCACAAATTAGATAAAAGTCTATCTCTTCTAACACGTGCTTTTAATGTCTGCTATCCATCGTCACTCCTCAGGATTTGTGACTTTCATGTTTTGTTCCTTCAAAAACATTGCCTCTTGATATTACATTTGTATGCCACTTCAAAATAATCTCTGCTGATTTGCAAGCTTGTCACGTGACCTTCTATCAGCTAAAACCTGTTTCCTTTACACAAAACATGATGGAAACATAAATATTGAATTATGCTGTTTGCAACGTTTAATGTCAGAAATTGGAGTATGTAAAACCTTGTATTTATATTCTTTTGAGGTTCCATGACAATGTTCTAGTAGTGCAGCCCTTTGAAATATCTTAAAATACAACATATTTGTCAGAATTTTCTGCATTTCAGATAACTCTTCTGTGTAGTCTGCAGTTTCTCTTGGTATACAGATATGGAAATTTTAATTCTGTTTTATGCCCGAATTGAAGCCATCATGATTCTTTTAGTTTCTTTGTTGTTTAAGTTTGTTACCATATTTTGATTCAATGCTTATTGTACAGATTCTAAGTCTTGAGCGGCAGTATGGCTATGATTGATGAGCCACTGTATCCAATCGCTATTCTTATAGACGAACTTAAAAATGAAGACATTCAATTACGATTAAACTCCACACGAAGACTTTCAACCATTGCCCGTGCTCTGGGTGAAGAGAGGACCAGGAAGGAATTAATACCGTTTTTGAGTGAAAACAATGATGATGATGATGAAGTCTTGCTTATTATGGCTGAAGAATTGGGAGTTTTTATTCCTTATGTCGGTGGAGTTGACTATGCCCATATTTTGCTGCCTCCTTTGGAAAGTCTTTGTACCGTAGAGGAAACATGCGTGAGAGATAAAGCTGTGGAGTCACTATGCCGAATTGGTTCCCAAATGAAGGAGAGGGACTTGGTAGATTGGTTTATTCCACTTGTGAAGGTAAAATCTTTATATCCATTTTCATAAATGTATTTTATCATGAATATATGTAATTTAGTAACTTCAATGTGTTTTCTTAGTTAATTAAAATTTGTCTTATCTTGTTGGTGCATGTCTATGTCAGCTTTTCCATTTGCGTTGTAGATGTCTTTTGCTATCATAGTTCAATTTGGAAAACGTGACACGGTCTTATGTGTTATGTAGTGTACCTCATATGCTTTCACAAAGTCTGAACTCACTGATAACATTTTTGGCATTTTCTGAAAGGAAGATTATATTTCTATCCAGGTAGCTATATGAGACAAGAGAATCTATGTTGTGCCCACAGGAAAACCATATGTAAACAGATTTCATAATAAAGAGCCTGATGAGATCTTAGATAACAATTAAGACTCTCATATTTTAGATGAAGAGCCTGATGAAATTACATTTGCAAAGATTATAGCCTACACTAAAACATGTCTGTTTGGCCCATCATACAACTGAGATAGAATAAAAGCTTAGTATTGCAAATAAATGCATTGCTATTAGTATTGAAAACATGCCTTCCAAAATTTAATTTAGGCATATTAATATCAACAGTACAAACAATGTTGAAAGAACCATCTGTCAGAATCACTAAGGCCTTCCTTAATCTGCTGTTAAATTATCCCGAATCTTTGAAGTTTCTTTAATAACTGGAACATTGATTTGGCCAGCATTATTAGTGGCGAAGTAAGCAGGATAAAGACATGAACCACCAACCTTAACACAAATATTAAAAAGACAGATGAAAACACTGTTTTTAAAGTTAAAGGCTACAGCAGGGGCCTTTCCCATCAAGCTTTTGGAGGAATATCATCAGAAGACTGCCTACCAGGAGCAACAACAAACACTGTAGTATTTGGAATTGAAGCTTATGCCACCAACAACCATTTGGAGAGTGAAAACCAAAAATATAAGCACATGCGAAACCAATCTGACATGACAATACTTGTTGATGGAGCATCATCTTCTAAACTGTACTCATTCAATTTATACCACAATCTATGTAACTGCATTCAACGAATCAGAAGGGGAAAAATCAAAATTCGCCAATTCAACAAGGTAAATAAAAATCGTTCAAAATCGCAAATTAATTTGTGTTTAAAAGGGTTTTAACTGTTCAGATTTTAGGGTTTCCATCTTTAGCTTTCGTGACTGTTAAGTGTTTGCCGCCATTGCTGTCATTCTTTGCAAAAGGTCGAACGCGATGTTGGTGTTAGCAAGGTCGGAGGCTAGAGTGAATTGTGCAGTGTGTATGAGTGTGAACCCGTCCACTGGTTTGGAGGCTTGCTGCCTCATCGTGCCTTGCCACTTGCCACTCACCACTCCCCAGTCGCCACCACCAATTAGGTTTACATTTTTTGTTTTGTAATTTTAATTTTTTTAATTAAGTTTTTAATTAGTTATTAAAATTTTCATGTTTTATAATTATATTAAAAAACTAATCTTGTTAAATTTTAAGTTTTATTTAGCTTTTAATATTTTAAAGTTTTAACTTTAAAGTTATATAAAATTGTTGTTAATGCATTCAATTTTATAATAATAAATTGAATATTTTTATATATAAAATGTATATATCTAACATTTTATCAAATATATATACTATATAAAATTATATATATTTTTATAAAATACATATTAATATAATGTATTTTATAAAAATAATACATTATATTGTTAAACTATTTTTTGATAAGTCAAAAAAGGGCTTTAAGCCCAACTATATTAAAAATATCGATCAAAATATCGAACAAAAACCTGAAAAACAGGTACCAGTATCAAGTTAAGGCAACCCAGATTGGTGTTTTGACAAAAACAAACTATTACATAATATCTATACTAAGAAAGAAAGCCAGAGAATTAATTCTTTTCTTCCGAAGAGCTAGAAACCTCCACCGTAGGCTCCACAGATTGCGAGCATCTTCTTCAATGACCAAGGCCGCGAGTGTCAATGCCAACTTCGAATCTTCAAACTTGTCTGTTTGTATACCCAACACCGAGCAGATACCATCCAATTTCTTGCCTGCATGATAGATTCCAGAGTAAGAGCCTTCGTGAGCGACCAAATCTGCTCCAATCCAAATGTCAAGACCCAACTGGTCCATATCCTCGTGTATGGCAAAGGAATTGCTAGCACCCAACAGGACAGTTTGAACTCCAATAATTTGAGCAACTTTGAGAGTATCCGGGTGAGTTTTGATTGACTGGGATCACCCATGAATTTCACCACCTCTTGCACATCCGTAGTATCACCCACCTAGCAGAAAGCTGAGCCTTGAGTAAATTGGTGGACATCCAACAAAGAAGCCGTGGGTCCTTCACTCCTAGCAGCCAGCGTACTCTGCCAAAATTCTAGGGCCTTCTTGGTTGTAATCTTGGTGCTCTTATCCAAAAAGATGCCCAACATTGAGCAACTGCCTAAGCTTCAAATCATTCACCAACCCTAGGAAAGAGAAATGAACATCCTCCAACGAATACTTGTGTATCAAATTATCATTCATCTCATGCACAATGTTCATGGTTGTGTCCCTCTCGAGACTGCCTCTGTACGCTTGCTTGGTAGGGCCGGAATACCTTTTCCTTTATCCATTTTCGTAACAAACTCGGCCTCAATTTTGCAGAGCAAATTACAGATGGCCGAAGCAAAAGAAGTGCTTGATTCATAAATCCCTTCGCACGCGATTTCCCACATGACAGAGCGTGTGAAGTTATGGTGATTAATGCCCGCGGGAGGTGGGGAGATCATAAAAAATATGGCATTTAAAAAGAATGACATTTGTCTTTGTCCTCGTTCGCCACCTTGCTATTTATATAATTGCCATCTTTTTCAATTAATCTCCCCACAAATCCTTTCAGATCATTAGGATGAATGATTAATAAGCGCCTAGTATTAAGATCCACCTTGTTGGTGAGAAAATTTGTCGGTGGACAAATTAGGTGTCTCCACCAACATTCACGGGGCTACGCCCTCTGCATTGAATGGTACAACTCCCATTATTGAAAGTAGACTAATCCCAATCCTATCTAAATGCTATGGGTGGCCAAAATTGGCTGGGAATCACACAAGAACACTCCATTGAACCTGTGGCAAAGTGCTTGTACAAGGTACAAGGGAGGAAATTACAGCGATGAGGGAAAAAGAGAGAAATTATGTAAGGAAGATTACTACTGTGAGTAGATTGCAAAGCTCACACCCAGTAACCAGAGTAGTTCAACCTTCAATATAGAGGAAAGCACAATGAAGCTAGTGGGACCAACGAATTAAAACACCAAGTTTTTAAATTCATCTATCGAGGACACCAAGTTCCTCTCCAATTCCATATAGGATCAACTATGCTTGCAAAGTGCATGAAAGAGAGAAATAGAGGAAAAACAAGGGAAATAGAAGAAGTGTAGCTTTTATTCCATGTGTAGTGATGAATACAAAGCTTCAACCAAGCTATCACAATTCACAATGCTACATAGTAAGAGTTCTTCAAAAATCGGAATCCCTTGGAATGGAGAGGCCATCCCAATTTATAGCAATCTGAATTGTCCTTTCACCTCCCTCACATGACTCTTTGTTTCCATATTCCACTCGTGACCTTTTGTTTTCCATGAATTAAGTATTTCCCTTATAATTTTGAGAAAATACTTTTTACAAATTTAAAATAGGTCACTTAAGTGAATAGGACGAAATACAATGATGACGCATAACGAAGAATTAGAATGGAGAGAGAAAGAAGAGAGGGAAAGAGAGGAAGAGGGAAGGAATGGAGGGAAAACACTCCTCGTGATGAAATGCTTTGAATGCCTTGATGCAGTCATGAACTTTGAGCGAAGATTTCTGCCACTGGTGATCTTCTACACTGATGAAGATGGCTCCCTTGAATAACTTTGAATCATTTTCCCAATCTAGTGATGACCACAAACTCTATGATGCATAGACATCCTGGACCATAGAATGAGTGTTTAGAAACACTGTTTTGAGGTTTACTGATGCAAGCTTGAGATGAACACATACAATGCCCATGATGACCCTCCTTGAAACTTGGTTGATGAACCCTTTGACTTGTTGAAATCGTTCTGACCAATTCACTTTGGATCACTCGGTTCCTTAAGTGATGAAGATGAATTCACATGATGTGCCTTGTGATGCCTTGCTTTGCTTTTGTAAACCATTGCACTCAAGATGATGCTTCCAAGACCTCGTGAAGTTCTCATTCCTCCTTTTCAACTCATGAAACCATCTCATTATCCAAAAGGGAGTCCAAAAAGCAGTAAGGTGAGTGAAAACAAAGTCATATGCAACTTTCCACTCCCGAAATGAAAACTTTCTATTTTTAGAATATGAGCCCATGCTCTGCTATTCTGGGACATATCACCTGTCTTGCTCAGTTTCACCTTCTGAACCTTCTACCATATTCCAACCTCCTCTGTTCTCGAGATATTGCTATTTGGGGACTTGTTATTTTGGGAAGAAGTTGTTTTCTGTCTTACTTTCCATTTTACCCCTTTTTGATTGTCCCGAGTGGTCGAACTTGCGATTCGGTGGGACTTTCCATTTATAGCATGTGAGGAAGTATAGAATATGCTATTTTTAGTAAGTGCACCATGGATGTTAGATTGCAACAAAACAGATCTTGAAAATCTGGGTTTTATTCTAGGGTTCTACGCTCCAAATTTTGGGCAACTCCTTCGTCTCGAACAAGTTGTAAAAATATATTTTTATTGGTGGGGGCAAAATATTGACAAAAACACAACCCTCCATATCCCTAAAAAATAGGGGCTTCATGGCACAAAAACTAGTTCACGCAAAACTAGATTTTTCAACGATCATTCCTCCATTTTTACTCGATTTCGTCCATTAGAACCTTGAGAATCAAGAGGTAGCTCGCTGCCTTTTCACCGATATTCTTTATGTGACAGGGCAAAATGCTGATGAAAACTCAGTCCTCCATATCCCTAAAAAATAGGGGCTTCATGGCGCAAAAACTAGTTCACGCGAAACTAAATTTTTCAACGATCATTCCCCTCAATTTTCGTGCAATTTCGCTCATTGGAACCCTGAGAAGTGGAGAGGTAGCTCGCTGATTTTTTCCACCACTGTGTCATGGTGGCCATTAATGGAGCTTCAAAATTGCAGGTCTGGTTTTCTCCTCCGTTCACGATGAAAATTATGTTTTTGATATGGGTTTCTCTTCTTATCTCATTGGTGAAATTTCTCTTTGGTCCGATTGCGGGTTTGATGAGAAATTGAGCTTTGTTCGCATTTGTAAGTGAAATTTCTTCATTTGTGAGCATTCCTTGTCATGAACGGGAGGGTTCAAGGTGAGTTTTTAATAGCCTTCAAGAGTGAAGAACTTAGTAAGACGGTTGGTTGTTTCGTGCCTTTGGTTTGCAAGATCTCTTCGATTCTTTGTTTCACGACAATGGAGATTTTCACTGTTCTTCATTTCTTCTTCTTCGTTTGATCAATCTTTCTCCTGGGACCTGCGTATTATCATGGGAAGAGGATTTTATTATTGTAGCAAAGCTGGTTTGGAGTTCATCAATGGTGAAGTGACAACAAGAAGTTACAGAGGAAGTTGTAGAGCAGGCTGTGCACGGAAAAATTAGATGTTAGAAGTGGGAAGCAGGAGGAGTTTTAAAAATTTGAAAAATAGCACAGCAAGGAGAGAGGCATTTTCATGTCCCTAATGTCCCCCACCTCAAAGGGACGTGAGGGACATCAAATTGCACAACGTGCCTCAACTTGACATGTGGCGGAAGGTAGGGATTAAGGCTAAAAACAACTTTAAAGCACTCGAAGGGCTGAGAAGCGGTTGCATGAGGAACCTTGAGGCATCATGAGGGCTGGGCACATTTTTTTCATCCGTGATGTACCTCACACCAAAGGGACATGAGGGACATCAAATTGCACAGTGCGCCAAAAGCCGCCACTTGTCACGATCCGAACGAGCGAGAGAATGAGCCTGACAAGCACCTGGGAGCTAAACTAGCGATCCTAGGGGTCACATGAAGGTCCAAAGGGCTTATGGGGACTAGGCGTGTTTTCTTGACCCCGATGTCCCTGAGCTTGAGGGACGTAAGGGACACAAAAATGCGCCAGGCTCCTGGAGCTGACATGTGTCCTCATCAAAATTTGACTAACTCTTGAACTCGCTTCAAGAGGGCAACTTGAAACGGCGATAACTTGAGCTCCCAATGGATGTTTTTGATGAAATTTTATATGATCTTGACTGTAAATGGCCTTCAATCCAATGAAGTGGGTATCGTGTCTTGATTCCTCCATTTGATCCTTGAAAAAACAGTTTTTATCTAGTTTGCTAGTGTGCATGGAAAAAAACTAGTTATAAACCTATTGCGCCAAGGTGTTGTGAAAAATCTGATTTCACTATCTTATAGGGCTTGGAATTCCCTTTTGATGATGTCTTGTTTTGCTCCTAACTCAATCCGGATCTCCGGAATCACCTTTCAAAGCTCAAGAACCATTTTTGGCTCGTGCTTTGCCAAGGCTTGTGAACCCTGATTTTAGTGAAACTGCCCCAACTTCTCTGAATCCTTCCTGAATCTTCCTAAATCACTTTTATGATGTTCCTAAGCCTTCAATCCACCTCCATGTCTAGTTTGGCTTCTCTATTCTACTCCATGAGGTTGCTCAGTCCTAGGAAGGCCAATGATAGCCCTTCCCAATACTGCCCAAAAGTAGCAGTTTGCAAGAATACCTAAAATCACTAGGGGGTTGAATTGACTTTCCTAAATCACCTAGGGGACTGAGTTGACATCATCTGGGAGGTCATTGGACTGATTGGGTAGACCCGGGGTGTCTTGGGAGGGTAAAACTTGAAATTTTTGACACATGGGTATAGTTGTCATTCTTCGAAATCGTCAATTTCCCTGTTGCACATTCGCATGACAACACACCTCTAAATTAGCAAGTTTATCAGCCACTCTGTTAGCACTTCGGAAGATGTGAGCAATTGAAAGTGGCCCGATAAGGGTTTGGCAATCGTCCACAATGCCAATCAGCTGCCAATGGTTAATTTTCCCTTTATTTATTGCATTGACGATAATTTGTGAGTCACCCTCAATGTATAATTTATCCCAACCTTTTTGTTTCGCAATTTGCAACCCTCGCCAAAGAGCTTTGGCTTCAGCAAAGTTGTTGGAACACTTTCCAAGAGCTTCTACGAAGCCTAGAATGGGTTGACCCGTAGAGTTCCTAAAAACACCACCAACACCAGCCCATCCGGGATTATTTCTTGCTGTGCCATCAAAGTTCAGCTTGAGGAAATCATCATTAGGAGCCTTCCAAATTTGATCTCTGAATGTTTTTGTTTTAATGCTTACCCCCTTATCAGGGATTGTTAAACTATTTGTTGTTTTAATATATTTAATTTAAATGTATATTTCTTATAGTCGAATTTAATCACGAATTTTTTAGCAACGAATTTTTACGACTTTAATCCTCAGCAAATTCGAACATGAATTTGAATGCCGCAACTTAGCTCACAATCACACGAATTCTTGCTTATAAGTGACAGTGCTTGTCTCATCTTCAAGCTTCTCTATTTTTTTAGTAGTGAGATAGAATGTTTACAAATTATGCACCCAAGCATGGTGTCAACCACAATGTAAGTTCATTGCTTCAAAGCATATACAATCACACATTTCTGAAAATCATCATCTAACTACTACATCATGGAGGTTCCTCTATATTCTTTTCTTTGATCTCCTTGAGTTGTACTCCCTTTCTTGAGATACATTGAAGAATATGATGCACATGCTTTGGATGCTTCCGTACAGTTTTCTGACCGATGAGTTTGATTTCAATTTTCAATCGCTTTAATGTGATATTGTTAGACCGAGAGTTGTCCCCGCACATTGTTTCTTTGGGCTCATAATTTTAGCCCCCTTGATCCCGTCTTTGGCCTTGAGATCACTCAGAATGGCCCAGAGATTTGACATATCACTGTTGACATGGTTGATTAGACTGCTTTGGAAGTGTTGGAAACTGCTGAAGCTCAAGAAAGAGCTTATCTAATTTCCTCTGTAACTCAAATACTAGTTTACAGGGCCCCTGCATGTCAGAAATGTATTTACAGATCTCAAAGTCAAGTTAGCTCTGAGCAATGACTGATATGAAGGATATGTATTTCAAAGTAATCTATCTCTCCGCACATAGTAAATGGAAACCAAATTATAATGATTAATTTGGAGTTTGTGTTTTCAACTCATGCTTGCTGTGATAAGCTTCCAAATCGGCCATATAATCTTCAGCTGCATTAAACGACCATTTAACACTAACTACATTACAATGAGTTTAATGCTTCAACTGGCTACATTAATCAATTTGTTTGTGGGGAAGCTTCATCCTATAGCAATTGAAGAATAATGTTCATCCTATACACCACCATTTAACACTAACTACATTGCAACGAGTTTAATGCTTCAACTGGCTACATTAATCAATTTGTATTTGGGGAAGCTTCATCCTATAGCAATTGAAGTATAATGTTCCAATGCAATTTATGCCTCTAATATTTTTTTCGTATACCTATGTAAATATCTTGGGCTTTATGTTTTCACCTAGGCCTCTGGTCTTCCACCTCTTTCATGGTTGCCGTAGCAGCCCCATAAATATGATGTCAACTTTAATGTGATTGGGCATCTTCAAGATGGAATACAGAATATCTATACCTTCTAATGCCTTTAAGTTACTTATATTGACTGTTCACCAGTCAGCAATGAGGTGGGTTTTGGCTACACCATTTTTTCAGAAAAAAGAATGGTTACAGGGAAGCATTTGTATTTGAGAAAAAACATGACGTTTTGTCAGTTTCAAAACCCAGAAGTAAACATATTTTCAAAATTTTCTACTATTGATGAAAAATTCAAAATGCTTAGGGTTCATTTTGGTATATATAGAGGCTGGAAGGCTGTTGGCAGGCTCATGCTTTTTTAGCGATTGTCAGACAAAGGGTAAGTTCACCCAGACAGGAAACTGCCAAAGGTGTTTGGGGCATCTCTATGAGTACTTGAGATGTGTCTCCAAGCATCTTACCTCCAAGATGTGTTCTTTGTCCTCAGGACATATCCCTACGGTCAGGGGATGTGTCTCTAGGTTGCACTGCTGTTCACAACTGTTATTCACGTACAATTTTTGACCTTTTATAATTCCCAGTATCTCTGGCATCACTTATTGGTGGAGATTTTTTCTTCAAAGATTGCCATTAGCTTCCATATAAACATGTTTTGACCTGAGTGTGAATGGGCATCCACAAGTGATTTACATAATGAATATCAATCCCCTATAATATCGTGAAGTTGGTTGTATTGACTGTTCACGATTCACATTCATTAATTAGTGAAAATCTTTAATAATTCCCAACAGTCTTTGATGTTCACTTTTTCATGAAGGCTTTGTTTAAGTCTGGATTGAGTTTTAGTTAAGTGGAGGACATTATTCTTGCTTTGTCTTTCATTCTGCAGGAGCTGTTCTATAATAAAGCTTTAAAGTTTACTCCCATGTACAAAGCATTTCAATATGAGGCTTTTAATGGTTTTCATTGATAAATCAATCATTGCTATTTTTATGAAAGATGTTCGGTTAAATCTTCTTTCACCTTTCCAATGAACTAAAATAAACCTGTCTGTGTTGAGAAGAAGTTGCTTTGTCGTGAAGAAGTTTTTGGAGATTTGTTTTTGTTTTTACTGCGTGCGCACACCTGTTTCTGAAGAAGAACATTCGAGGATCACATATAGGAGATTTGTTTTTGTTTTTAACTGCGCATGCCTGTTTCTCAAGGAGAACATTTCGAGGATCACATATAGGAGATTTGTTTTTGTTCTTTACTGTGCACACCTGTTTCTGAAGAAGAACATTTCGAGGATCACATATAGGAGATTTGTTGAAGTCTTGTAGAGAAGGAGATTTGTGTTCTGAAACAGTTAAAAATCCCTTGGATTCATTGTGTTGTTGCCAAGCCTCTTAGTTCATCCTTCCTTCCTGAGATTGGAGTTTGTTCAGATTGCCTTCTATAAATCCCGTAACTTATAGAGTTTTATATTTTAATATACCACTGATGAGGCATTTATATGTAAGCTTCATATTTCCCTCTAACTAACTATAACAAAGGTGGGAGATATCAGTTTTCAATAAATTTTAAATGGAGTCTGGAGAAGCTTGTGAAATTACAACCCATGCTTCAATTTGAAAGCAAGAAAAATTTGGAGAAGACAGTTTGTGGGCAAGCAGATGGCCTGTGATTTGGTAGCAAGAAGAAAATCAGGCAAGACCATTGATTTTTGATGTTTATTATACTCAACCGAGTTAATTAGTTTAGGATGTTTTGCTCAAGATCTAGGTTGACTAGAGATGGGTATGGGTATGGGTTCTGTTGGTCGTCAAATAGGACTTTTATGAAGAGCAACAGTCAGGGGACAAGAAGTCCCTCCTCTTTAATGGGAGAGGTTCCCTTATTCAGAAACAAACTTATTTACAAATATACAAAATATCATTTTCTGGTTAAACTTGGATATTACGAAAGTGTCTTTCGTAAGGATCATCAATTACAAAAGGACTGAGGAATGAGAGTGCGAGAATGAGCAGAAAGGCAACATGCAGAATTATAGATAGCAGAGTAATTCTTTATGTATGCGAAATTATAGTGAATTTAAAACAAGATCATTCGTATCGTATAAATAAGATGGAATTTAAAGACACAAAGTTCTGTAAATAACATCTGCCAGAACACAAAGTTTCTTAACGTAACACAGATTCATTAATCAAGGACACAAAGTTCCTTCTTGGTTGTACAAGATCACCATGTATTGCAAAGTTGAAGAGTATGCAATCAGCGAGACTAACAAACTAGTAACAAATGATCTTCACAAACATTAAACGAAAGCTCAGAGATAACGGAGATTAGATAGACAAAGAATGGAAAGCCCTTTTGTATTGATTTCTTTGTAATCTATTTACACGAGAGAAAATATGCCAAGTTCTTCCTCCTTGCGAGAATGGCGTAGAGAGGCCATTATATAACTTACAAATCAGTTACTCTTCGTAACAGCTTCTTTTAACCAAGAATAGTTAAGGGCTGCCAACCATGATACCTCAACTTCTTACAAAGAAAACAGAAAAAGAAAGGGAAGAAGAGAAAGAATAAGAGAGAAGAGAGGTGGCGATTCTTGGGAGGACCCAGCGACTTCAAAATCTCTGCTGCTGAATTTCTTCAACGCCTCGGCTATGTCTGCCACGAGGGTGCGTGTTGGCTGCGGGATGAGTCAAAATCCAAGACACTTCTCCATCTCTTTATCAAACTCGACATGAGTATGATAATCTTTATTTGCTTCTTCGATGGCAGATTGAAGAGAGCAAATATCCTTCATTTTCTCCTTGGAGATGGAACTTTCCTTGAATAAGTTATCTTTGACAAAAGCTACGAATTGAGCTTTGATTTCTTGCGAGGAAGGGGCATACCGAAGTTTCATCTTGAAGATGACAGTGTATGTCTTTGAAAGCGAGAGACCACCGGTGTCTTGAAAGCTTCACCCTTGACAATTGTTCTTGACTCTCCCAAAGCCTCCTCCAAGACTTTGATCTTCCACTCCCAGCCTGTAAACCCGAGGATTTTGATAGATTATCCTTTGCATCATCAAAAACCTTATTCGCGCGATAAGATGTTCTCATCTGTCTGTCCCATAAGGCGGAGGTCTACTATGCAACTACCCCGAGTTTGAGCTCTTTATCCATGATCCCGATAGTAGAGGACAACACATTGCAAATTGTTCACTTTTCCATGGAGTTTAAAAGCTTCATCGATGAAGTTGACCTACTGACAAGCATATCATCCACCATGGCTTCCATAGCTCTGCCATAGCGGAATACTTGTGCATGTCTTTGATACTCTGTACTTCATCTTGGCTCAAAATTACAGGTGGTGGAAGAGTGGTCAGCGGAGTAGGGTCAAAACTTTGTCCTTAGACAAAGAGACTTGATGAAACTGTGAGAATTTGGGCTGTTCTTCCATTTGTTCAATAGTTTGCTGCCCTTTCTCTACCCTCCCGATGACTCGTGTGACCGTTTCACGGAGGTTGTGGATCTCACCTTCGGGAGTAGACTCTCCCATTGGAATTCTTGAGAGCTCTAAGTCGGATGGCTGTAAGTCTGCTCGATTTGTCCACTTTGTAGGCTTAGCGATCTCGAGGAATTGCTGACCTTGAGCATCGAGACACTATTACGGAGGTGGTTACGGCTTTCTTGGCACGAAGGAGTGGTGCCCAACAAGGTGCGGACAAGCATCAAAGTTTGGCCCTGAGCTCGAGAGGAAGATTTCCTCTTTCTTTGTCAACAAAGGTGAACCCATGCGAAAAGAAGAAGAGGAAGAAGGGGGTGGGGCAAGAGTACCGAGAGACATAGAGCTCATGGACGCTCAAGGTTTGCACGGCTGTGGTCTCAAGTTGAGATGTGAGTGGGGCGCTGGAGACAATTGCTGCAGAAGAATCAATAGCACTTGGAAGTTCAGTGCTCTGGACCTCTTTGTCCTTATCAGTTGGGTCTTAGGAGCATTTGCAGGGGTTGGCATTTCGCTTTCTTCACTTTCACTGAGAACAATGATGTTCTCTGGTCCCATAGGCACTTCTACCTGCTTTCTTTGAGGGTCATTTTCCACAGGCTCCTTCTTAACCTCCTTGAGTTTCTTTTGGTACACTTGAGTGGATGAAGGAGTGGAAGGCTGAGTCCTTGTGTTGATGAGGCGAGGTGGGGTTTGCCTTTGGTGTTTCGACCTAGGAATTGATGCCTCTCTCCTTGGTGTTGAAACATCCTTGGAAGAGGTTCTCTGAGTGCCTTGAGCTCTCGAACTTTCTGTCAAACCAGACCTTAGTCGACTAAGGCGGAGCGAGGATCTCGGCGAGATCATCTTTTTCTTTCTGTTCCAATCCAAGTCCTCGAGGGGTGTGCTTAATCACCTTTGTCATACTCATATGAGTATAGATCAGAATTGTCATCTTGGAGTCCTTCGGGAACTTGAGTACAAGCCGAGTTCTTGGATCGGTGCAGAGGAGAACTGCCACAATGCCTTCTCGGCCTCAAAATCATCTGCACAGTGATCGGCCCGGTAGTCTTACATATCGCCCTATGATGGTAGATTATCTTGATGTTACATTGATGAACTTCTTCAAGTCGAAGCAGGTTCTTGGCTTGAAGAAATGAACGGTGATAGGGACCAGGGCTCTCTCTATGTTCTGTGCGTCCAGGGTTGTTTTACAAGTGTAATTTCCCAAAGAGATGGGAAAGTGCAAACCGGAAATCTTCTTGTCTCTGCAGGTTCTGTGCAGTTTGTCTAATTGCCTGCATACTTCAATCAAAGCCATCTTATCATTGTAGAACATGGGAAGCCGCAGAGGGGTGCTCTCATAGCCGGCAAGCCTGATATAGGAGAATTTTCTGAATTGTATGAAATAAGCACCGTAGCGTGATATCAGATTCATGGCTTCATCAGAAAATCTCCTGGCAGTATCACCTTCAAGCAGCCTGACCACGTACATGGTGAAAGCGTCATTGACCATACGAAATTACGATTCTTTGGTCTCGGGGTGAAGCTGCGGGCGTGGCATATCTTGGATCATCTTTGTGGCGTCGATGTAGAAAAGCCAAACCATTGCCGTGTGTTGCGGGGGTATACATCGAGTAAGAAGTCATGTAGAACTTCTTCGTTTCTTTGTACATTGGACATTTGCTCTGCCAAATTCATGCGATGATCTCGCCCAGATTGATATTTTGCGTTCCCTCGCACACCATCTTGATGAGCGGGCACATCCGAGAAGTGAAATTCGTTGGTAGAGGGCAAACCCATAACCGAGCGAGTAGAATTATAAAGTCTAGACAATTCTTCATTAAAATCTGCCTTTAGGAAAAGAGTTTTGGGACGGGCGAGAGGCTCCTTTCTTAGGGTTCTTTGCCGAGGACTTCGCCACCGCGCCTTGTATTTGTCGTTGTCTTGATTGAGCAGGCATGCTTGATCCGAGGAAAGCGACTATGGCATTATCCATCTCTGGGATTCTCGGTGCGGTACTAATGGCGGCGGCGTCGGCAGCTTGGCGATGAGTTCCCCGTGTATATTGGTTAATTCACTGGAAACAGGGTCGAAGTGAGCTCCGCACGAAAGTACAGTATCAGCGCACTGTACTGAGATCGGAAAACCTCCAGCAAAAGCCAAACCGCTATCGTGAATCATTTGTGCCATTGGTGTAGGGTTTGCATCTGCCACCCTCCCCAAAAATCACCGAAGTCAAGATGCCGAGCTTCGCTGTCTCCAATATTGGGAACGGTAGATTCTAGTGGCAAAATTTGTTCCTGTCCCTGGAACTTGATCTTCATATTGATAGCAACTAGAGCTGCAACCTAAACTCGGGAAGGAATTACAGAGAAAAGGGATACACGCGCAGGGAATTAGGTTGCAAGGGTTCGAGCAAGGATAGCATGGAAACAATGTGAAAAATGCAAAGGGGATGCCCGTTATATAGCCGTTTAGGAGAGAGAAAGGCCATGAATGCGCATTTAATACATACCCACCAATTTAAATAAGCTGGATATTCGGGTAGAGCGGTAAAAACTAGCACGAACGGCACTTGGTTCATTAGGGACATGTGAGACGCGAATGCGCGAAACACGCGGCTCGGCCGATTCGGGCGAAGCGGGAAAAGACGCACAAATGCCTTTTGGGACACGCGGGACATGAGTGCGCGAAGTACGCGATTCGGGTGAATCGGCCGAAAAGGTTACAATGGGTCGGAAAAGTTTGGGACATTTGGGACGAAAATGCGCGAAGTACGCGGTTCGGGCGAATCGGCCGAAAATGGAACAACTTGCACAATTTGACTTGGGACATTTGGGACATGAAAGTGCGAAGTACGCGGTTCGGGTGTTTCGGCCGAAAATGGAACAAGCTTGCCCGATTAACTTTGGGACATTTGGGACGAAAAGTTCCGACGGGCCCGAAAATGGAACAACTTCGGGGATTTCGGCCGATCGGGGAACAGAACGCACTTTTGAACTTGGGACAGTTGGGACAAAATTGTCCGACAGGCCCGAAAAACACACAAAAAGACCCAAAAATGCAGACTTTTCTCAATTTCACGACTTTTAACAATTTCAGCACAACAGAGAAGACACTAAAACTCAAAATTTTGAAAGTTCACTTTCTTTAAGAGTAGGGAATTTTGAGTGGACAACAGCTGGCTCCTTCTGGGGATGACTTGGCATAAATTCAAGGAATGAGACAAGGCAAGAACTTAGACAAACTCGGGGAAGCAGACCAGTACCTTATCCATTGGGCAGCGGAGTCAAAAAGCAGACCAATACAGAGGACAACACACCAAAACAAAAAGGAAAGAAAAGCAAAAACGCTGCATGAGAATATACTGAGGACTCCTAATCACCTAGGACTTGAACAACTTGAAGTCTGCCCACTATAAGGAAGTGGGAGAGGAGAACCATCCATGTAATCAAGATAAAAGGAATTCTTACCACAAAGTGTCGATCTTGAAAGGTCGAGCAAAGGGAATCAAATTTTCCATGGCTGCCACGTGGTTCATGCCTTTTATCCCATAACAAAGACACAGTGTCTCCAACTTGGAAATCTCGAACCTAGCTTTCTTGTCAAACAGGACCTTTACCTTCTTTGGTGAACAGATATCCGATCAAGACCTCAATCTGTCCTCATTTAGTTTGTGAAGGTACATAATTCTCTTATCTAAAGCATCACTTTGAAACTAGTATCTTCATGGCCTTCATTAGATGCGAGGCCGGCGGTTCCCTTTATTCTTGGCGGTTGAGATTCTACTCCATATACCACTTGAAAAGGAGACATTCCAATAGCTCTCTTTGGTGTAATCTGTGCTGCCCAAAGAGCATCGTAGAGCTTCTTGTGCGGTTTCGTTGAGACTCATTGACTAACTTGCTTATAATAGTCACCAGATTTTTGTTAGTGGATTACGCTTGCCCATTTCCACGAGGGTAATAATCGAAGAATGAGCCGGGGAGATGCCATATCCGTGGAAATCCATTATCTCGGTTGAAGAGAAATTGAAGCATTATCTGTTCTGATCTTATTAGGTACACCATACCTTACCAAGATGTTCTCTTTAATGAAGCGCACACCACTTCCGAAGTAGTACTCTTAAGCGGAATAGCTTCCACCCATTTGGTGAATAGTCGGTGGCGGTTAGTACATGAGTATGACCAGCACTAGAAGCGAGGATTAAGTGTTCCGATGAAGTCAAACCCCACTTTGATGAAAAGGTTCTTCAATTACTGCTGGCTTAAGAGGCAAAGAGGCCAATTTGGGTCTTCCCACGAAGGTCTGACAAGCCTCACATTTATCAACCCACTTGGATGCATCTTTGAACAAGGAAGGCCAGTAATATCCTCCACGGAGTATCTTATGAGCCGTAGCTGTTGATGAATAGTGCCCTCCACATCCACGATCATGAAAAGTGAGAGCAACTTTCTCTGTTGTTCCTTGTCCACACACTTCAAAAATCTCCCATCTAACCCACGCTTGAACAAGGCGTTTTCCCACAATACATATTGCACTGACCTCAATTTAACAGTCCTCTTTTCTTTGGCGGTTAAATGAGAGGGCATTCCCATAGGTGAGAAAATGGGCAATGTCGGCATACCATTCATCAAGCCGAGCTAAGGAGCGAGCGGTAGGAAGGTCAACTTTCTCCTCCGGCTGACTCATGTTTAGCTCCTTGACCAATGAGCTCACAAAGGCCTTTTCCACGAACCGGCTTGGTCGGTTTGATGTCAATGTCATACTCTTGGACTTTATGACCCAGTTCCCTCTCTTGGCTCCAAATTCTTGCTTTGTGTGAGAATTGACTTTGATTGTATGCAGGACCAACACCATGGAATGAGAGTTGAGGATGTAAAAGCGAAAGCGCTTGCGGCTTTAACCCCTGCAAAAGCATGTTTCTCCATCATAGTGTATTTCAACTCATGATCCTTGAGAATATAGCTCATGAACGCAATTGGGAACTCATGTTCGTTAGAGTCTTCTTGAGTCAAAATAGCGGCTAAGGTTTTATACGTGGCATAGCAATAGATAATAAAATCTTTCTTTGAAATCAGGACGGGCTAAAACAAGAGTTTTAGCGATAGCTCTCTTGATACCTTCAAAGGATTCCTTTCCTTCAGAAGACCAACCAAATGTTTGCTTCCCTTTCATCATCTGAGAAATATTCAAAGTTAATTCTGCAAAATCAGGGATGAATCTTCTTAAAAATTGATCTTACCAAAGAAGGAGTGCACGCCCTTTTTGCTGGTTGGGAGAGGAATTTGCTGGATAGCTTGTACTCGTTCAGGATCAATCTTAATACCATCTTTGGAAACGATGTGCCCTAATAATTTTCCCTCTGTGACACAAAAGACAGATTTTTTAGGATTCAAAGAAATCCCATGCTCTCTGCATCTTAGCAGAACTGTCTCTAGGTGATCAAAATGATCCGCTCTTGTCTTGGAAAATACTGTCAGGTCATCAAGATATATGACAATACACTTCCCTTTCAAACTTCCAAAAGCCAGATCCATAGCTCTCTGGAAAGTGGCACCAGCATTAATAAGCCCAAAAGGCATTCTCTTGTAAGCAAAGGTACCCCAAGGAGTAGTGAAAGCTGTTTTGTGTTGATCTGCCCAAAGATATCAATCTCTACACGATTATATCCCGAGAATCCATCAAGCATAGATAACATTTGAGATCCATTCTTGCTTGCAGAGACTGATCCATCATAGGCAAAGGATAATTATCTTTCAAAGAAGCCTGATTCAGGTTCCTGAAATCAACACAGATGCGGATCTCACCATTTTTCTTCCTAACAGGCACAATATTTGCAATCCATGTTGAATGGTGAATGGGAAAAATGATTTTAGCCTTCAACAACTTCTGTATTTCCTGAAAGATGGTGTCAGCTATTTTGGGGTTGTATTGCCTCTGTTTCTGCTTGAAAGGCTTAATTCCAGGCTTAAGAGGAATAGAGTGCTGCATATCTTTTGGTTTGAAAGCTTTCAAATCTTCATAAGAATAAGCAAGAACATCCTTATACCTTTTTAAAAGATCAATTGCTTTTCTCCTCTCATCTATGCTGTGCAACATTTTCCAATATTCACTAGCGTAGGGTCATTAGGACTCCCAATATTAATCTTGTCATGTTCGGCTGATTCTTTGAGGTCGATAGAAGCTCTAGACTTCACGTACTGTCATGTTTATCAAATAGTTCCTCCAAACTCACCAACCCTTTAGGAATCTTGTTTCCTTTGAGATTGATGCATCTATCTTGATCTGTTTCTTCCCCTTGGTATTGCTTTGTCAAAGGGCACACTCTCACGAGGTAGGTTGTCACTTCCCTCAAAATACGGTTGTTGAAATTACCCTTGAGTTCGGGAAGGAAAGCAAATGTTGATCATCATTGAAAACTTGCGATTATTGGTATTATCGGGTACACTAGGCCGATGGACCATCTCGATGGTGAACTTATCTGAGAGAAGTCGGGATGAGGAATCAGTAGTGACCCTGAGACTGCTAGTGAATCAGCCTGCTGTTCTTCTCCCTAGGTATTGCCTCAATGGAGAAAGCATCAAGAAATTCAATGGAATCCCAAACCTGATTCTGGTAATGTTTGACCTCCCATTTTTACTTGAAAAAGGTTTCGACTTGCTTTACAATCAATTCGCATCACCACGAGCGAGGAAGATTCTTTACACCTTGTTCTTTGGCCATTTGCGGTCAAGAATGAGAGCCTCATACTCTTTGTATTATTAGTATTTTCGAACTGCAACTTGAATGAAAAAGGATGTAGGCTTCCTTCGGGTGACACGGTAGGGCACCGGCTCAGGAACCGGTGAGGAACAACTTCCGTCAAACTCTAAAATCCAAACACCATTAGGATCTTTAGGAGACACTTTGGGGAGTCGAACTTCATCAGGGGACATAATCATGTAGTTACCATGTCCCATATCCTCATAGAGTATTTGTGCTTTAGGATCATCCGTTTTTGCACAATATACTCAGATTGCTTCTCAGGCATCAGCTTCTTCATTTGTCCATTAACAGGTACGAGTGCATGTGACCAGTCCATTTGGATTTCTCCACCCACATCTTTGCAGAAGTTCCTACTTAGCAACATCCCGTATGAAGGAGGGATATCTGCTACTAAGATGGTAGCCAACACTTTCTTTTCAGGCAAAGCAGCAAAAGCCACTTGTGCATCTTTAATTCTTCCGACCAGGGGCACTTCTTTACTCTCCATGGAGTAACAAGATCCATAAGTGCGTGTGAGGGTCAAGCCTAAAGCATGAGCTACTTTAGCGGGTATCACATTATCTGAGGCTCCGGAATCTATGACACAGTTACTGAGCCTATGGCCAGCTATAAGAAGTGTTACATAAAAAGGCTTGATTTTGTCATTGGGCGAGGTAATGTAATGCTACCTGAGACTAGGGCGTGGTGCGAAGGAAGGAGGAGTGGGCAAAAGACCTTTAGAGGTGGTCTTAGGATTGGGAATTAACAAAGTGAATCATTTTAGCAAAAGCTTTGGGATGGGTTTGATAATACTCAGCCTTTGAGATTTGGACCTTGGTCTTTTTCAGGTGATCAACAATATCAAAGGACCTAGAAGTGGACGGGCCATCATCATTTGAAATCCTAGGCTTATCAACTTTAGGAGAAAAAGAAGTAACTTTACTAGTAGGATTGACAGGACTCACCTTTGGTGTAGATGAAGTAGGGATAGGAGATCCTCTTTTTGAAAATTTATTGACATCAAGCCGACCAAGCTGGTTTGTGGAAAAGGCCTTTTGTGAGCTCATTCTTTGAAGGAGCTAAACATGAGTTCTTTGGAGGAGAAAGTTGACCTTCCTACCGTTCTGTTCCTTAGCTCGGTTGATGAAGCAGTATGCCGACATTGCCCATTTTCTCACCTATGGGAATGCCCCTCTCATTTAATCGCCAAAGAAAAGAGGACTGCAATTGAGGTCGGTGCTGATATGTATTGTGGGAAAACGCCTTGTTGAGCGTGGGTTAGATGGGAGATTTTTGAAGTGTGTGGACAAGGAACAACAGAGAAAGTTGCTCTCGGCTTTTCATGATCGAGGCATGTGGAGGCACTATTCATCAACGATTACGGCTCATAAGATACTCGTGGAGGATATTACCTGGCCTTCCTTGTTCAAAGATGCATCTAAGTGGGTTGATAAATGTGAGGCTTGTCAGACCTTCGTGGGAAGACCCAAATTGGCCTCTTTGCCTCTTAAGCCAGTTGTAATTGAAGAACCTTTTCAACAGTGGGGTTTGGACTTCATTGGAACACTTAATCCTGCTTCTAGTGCTGGTCATACTCATGTACTAACCGCCACCGACTATTTCACCAAATGGGTGGAAGCTATTCCGATTAAAAGTACTACTTACAAGTGGTGTGCGTGGAAGCTTCATTAAAGAGAACATCTTGGTAAGGTATGGTGTACCTAATAAGATTGTAACAGAGATAATGCTTCAATTTCTCTTGGTGAGATAATGGATTTACTGCTACGGATATGGCATCTCCTGGCTCATTCTTGATTATTACCCTCGGGGAAATGGGCAAGCGAGAATCCACTAACAAAAATCTGGTGACTATTATAAGGAAGTTAGTCAATGAGTCTCAACGGCGGCACAAGAAGCTCTACGATGCTCTTTGGGCGAGACAGGGATTATACCAAAGAGAGCTATTGGAATGTCTCTGTTTCAAGTGGTATATGGAGTAGAATCTCAACCGCCGCAAGATGATGTGATGGAACTCGCCTTTGCATCTAATGAAGGCCGGTGAAGATACTAGTTTAGATGATGCTTTAGATAAGAGAATTATGTACCTTCACAAACTAAATGAGGACAGATTGGAGGTTGCTGATCGGATATCTGTTCACCCAGAGAAGGTAAAGGTCTGTTTGACAAGAAAGCTAGGTTCGAGAGATTTCCAAGTTGGAGACACTTTGTCTTTGTTATGGGATAAAAGGCATGAACCTCGTGGCAGCCATGGAAAATTTGATTCCCTTTGGCTCGGACCTTCAAGAGATCGGACACTTTCTTTGGTAAGAATTCCTTTTATCTTGATTACATGGATGGTTCTCCTCTCCCACTTCCTTATAGTGGCGGTACCTCAAGTTGTTCAAGTCCTAGGTGATTAGGGAGTCCCTTGTATATTCTGTGCGTTTTTGCTTTTCTTTCCTTTTTGTTTTGGTGTGTTGTCCTTTGTATTAGTGCTTTTTGACTCCGTTGCCCGATGGATAGTCTTGATGTCCTTCCCGAGTTTGTCTAAGTTCTTGCCTTGTCTCATTCCTTGAATTTATGCCAAGTCATCCCTGAAGGAAGGAGCATTTGTTGTCCACTCAAAATTCCCTACTCTTAAAGAAAGTGAACTTTCAAAATTTTGAGTTTTAGTGTCTTCTCTGTTGTGCTGAAATTGTTAAAAGTCGTGAAATTGAGAAAAGTCTGCATTTTGGGTCTTTTTGTGTGTTTTTCGGGCCTGTCGGACAATTTTGTCCCAACTGTCCCAAGTTCAAAAGTGCGTTCTGTTCCCCGATCGGCCGAAATCCCGAAGTTGTTCCATTTTCGGGCCCGTCGGAACTTTTCGTCCCAAATGTCCCAAAGTTAATCGGGCAATTTGTTCCATTTTCGACCAGAAACACCGAATCGCGTACTTCGCACTTTCATGTCCCAAATGTCCCAAGTCAAATTGTGCAAGTTGTTCCATTTTCGGCCGATTCGCCCGAACCGCGTACTTCGCGCATTTTCGTCCCAAATGTCCCAAACTTTTCCGGACCCATTGTAACCTTTTCGGCCGATTCGCCCGAATCGCGTACTTCGCGCACTCATGTCCCGCGTGTCCCAAAAGGCATTTGTGCGTCTTTTCCCCGCTTCGCCCGAATCGGCCGAGCCGCGTGTTTCGCGCATTCGCGTCTCACATGTCCCTAATGAACCAAGTGCCGTTCGTGCTTAGTTTTGCCGCTCTACCCGAATATCCACTTATTTAAATTGGTGGGTATGTATTAAATGCGCATTCATGGCCTTTCTCTCTCCTAAACGGCTATATAACGGGCATCCCCCTTTGCATTTTTCACATTGTTTCCATGCTATCCTTGCTCGAACCCTTGCAACCTAATTCCCTGCGCGTGTATCCCTTTTCTCTGTAATTCCTTCCCGAGTTTAGGTTGCGGCTCTGTTGCTATCAATATGAAGATCAAGTTCCAGGGACAGGAACAAATTTCGCCACTAGAATCTGCCGTTCCCAATATTGGAGACAGCGAAGCTCGGCATCTTGACTTCGGCGATTTTTGGGCGAGGGTGGCAGATGCAAACCCTACACCGATGGCACAAATGATTCACGATAGCGGTTTGGCTTTTGCTGGAGGTTTTCCGATCTCGGTACAGTGCGCTGATACTGTACTTTCGTGCGGAGCTCACTTCGACCCTGTTTCAGTGAATTAACCAATATACACGGGGAACTCATCGCCAAGCTGGATGCTGCCGCCATTAGTACCGCACTGAGAATCCCAGAGATGGATAATGCCATAGTCGTTTCGGGATCAAGCACAGGCTCTGTTCAATCAAGACAGCGACAAATACAAGGCGCGGGTGGCGAAGTCCTGGCTGAAGAACCCTAAGAAAGGAGCCTCTCGCCTGTCCAAAACTCTTTTCCGGGCAGATTTTAATGAAGAATTGTCTGACTTTATAATTCTACTGGCTCGGGTTATGGGTTTGCCCTCTACCAACGAATTTCACTTACGGATGTGCCGCTCATCGGCATGGTGTGCGAGGAACGCAAAATATCAAGCTGGGCAGAGATCATCAAAGCATGAATTTGGCAGAAGCGGTGTCGATGTACAAAGAAACGAAGTTCTACATGACTTCTTACGATGTATGCCCTGGCAGCGTCCACGGCAATGGTTTGGCTTTTCTTACATTGGCGCTCACAAAGATGATCAAGATATCGCTTCACGCCGCATGATTCACCCGGAGACCAAAGAATCGTAATTTGAAGGGTGATAGCGCTTTCACCATGTACGTGGTCAATTTGCTTGAAGGTGATCTTGCCGGGAGATTTTTACGATGAAGCCATGAATCGATATCACGCTCACGGTGCTTATTTCATACAATTCAGAAAATTCTCCTATATCAAAGCTTGCATGCTATGAGAGCACCCCTCTGCGGCTTCCCATGTTCTACAATGATAAGATGGCTTTGATTGAAGTATGCGGCGATTAGACAAAAACCGCACAGAACCTGCAGAGACAAGAAGATTTCGGTTTGCACTTTCCTATCTCTTTGGGAAATTACACTTGTAAAAACAGACCACGGGCCTTGAGAACATAGAGAGCGCCACGATCCCTATCACCGTTCATTTCTTCAAGCCAAGAACGTGCTTCGACTTGAAGAAGTTCATTAAAGCAGAACATCAAGATAATCTACCATCATAGGCGATACGAAGACTCACTTGGGTGACTATGCGAGACGATTTTGAGGCCGGGAGAAGGCATTGTGGCGGGTTCTCCCTGCAATTGATCCAAGAACTCGGCTTGTACCAAGTTCCCGAAGGACTCCAAGATGACAATTCTGATCTATACTCATATGAGTATGACAAAGTGTGATTAAGCACACCCCCTTGGAGGACTTGGATTGGAACAGGAAAGAAAAAGATGATCTGGTGAGATCCTCGCTCCAGTCTTAGTCGGGACTAAGGTGCGGTTTGACAGAAAGTTCGAGAGCTCGAAGGCACTCGGGAGAACCCTCTTCCAAGGATGTTTCAACACCGAGGAGAGAGGCATCAATTCCTAGGTCGAAACACCGTCTGAAACCCCTGTCTCATCAACACAAGGACTGCGGCGTCACTCCTTCATCCACTCAAGTGTACCGAGAAGAAACTCAAGGAGGTTAAGAAGGAGCTGTTGAAAATGACCCTCAAAGAAAGGTAGAAGTGCTATGGGACCAGAGAACATCATTGTTCTCGGTGAAAGTGAAGAAAGCGAAATGCCTGGCCCGCAAATGCTCAGGAAGACCCAGCGTGATAAGGACAAAGAGGTCGAGCTTGAACTTCCAAGTGCTATTGATTCTTCTGCAGCAATTGTCTCCAGCGCCCCACTCACATCTCAACTTGAGACCATGGCCGTGCTGAACCTTGGCGTCGCCATGAGCTCTATGTCTCTTGGTACTCTTGCCCCTCTACTTCCTCTTCTTCTTTTGCATGGGTTCAGCCTCTTGTTGACAGTAGAAAGAGGAAATCTTCCTCTCGGAGCTCAGGGCCAAACTTTGATGTTGTCGCAGCCTTGTTGGGCACCACTCCTTCTCGTGCCAAGAAAGCCAGAACCACCTCCAGAATAGTGTCTGATGCTCAAGGTCAACAATTCCTGGAGATTGCTAAGCCTACAGTGGACAAATCAGAGCAGGACTTACAGTCATCTGACTTAGAGCTCTCAAGAATTCCAATGGGAGAGTCTACTCCTGAAGGTGAGATCCACAACCTCCAGGAAACGGTCACATGAGTCATTGGGAGGGTAGAGAAAGGGCAGCAAACTATTGAACAGTTGGAAGAACAGGCCCAAATTCTCACAGGCTTCATCAAGTCTCTTTTGTCTAAGGACAAAGTTTTGGACCCTACTCCGTTGACCACTCTTCCACCACCTGTAATTTTGAGCCAAGATGAAGTACAGAGTATCAAAGACATGCACAAGTATTCCGTCATGGAGAGCTATGGAAGCCATGGTGGATGATATGCTTGTTGCATGGTTGAACTTTATCGATGAAACTTTTAAACTCCATGGAAAAGTAAACAACTTGCAGCGGCAAGGCTGTCCTCTACTATCGGGATCATGGATAAAGAGCTCAAACTCTGGAGTAGTTGCATAGTAGACCTCCGCCTTATGGGACAGACAGATGAGAACATCTTACTGGCGAATAAGGTTTTTGATGATGCAAAGGATAATCTATCAAAATCCTGGGTTTACAGCGTGGAGTGGAAGATCAAAGTCTTGGAGGAGGCTTTGGGAGAGTGAAGAACAGTTGGCAGAAGGGTGAAGCTTTCAAGACACTGGTGGTCTCTGCTTTCAAAGACATACACTGCTGTCATCTTCAAGATGAAACACAGTATGCCCCTTTCCTTGCAAGAAATCAAAGCTCAATTCAGAGCTTTTGTCAAAGATAACTTATTCAAGGAAAGTTCCATCTCTAAGGAGAAAATGAAGGATATTTGCTCTCTTCAATCTGCCATCGAAGAAGCAAATAAAGATTATCATACTCATGTCGAGTTTGATAAAGAGATGGAGAAGTGTCTTGGATTTTGGACTCAGTCTGCGGCCAACACGTCAGTCCCTCGTGGCAGAGACATAGCTGAGGCGTTGAAGAAATTCAGGCAGCAGATTTTGAAGTCAGTGGGTCCCTCCCAGTAACCGGCCACCTGTCTTCTTCTCCTTATTCTTTTCTCTTCTTCCCTTTCTTTTTCTGTTTTCTTTGTAAGAAGTTGAGGTATTGCGGTTGGCAGTCCTTAACTATTCTTGGTTAAAAGAAGCGGTTACGAAGAGTAACTGATTTGTAAGTTATATAATGGCCTCTCTACGCCATTCTGCAAGGAGGAAGAACTTGGCATATTTTCTGAAAGTGTAAATAGATTACAAGGAAATCAATACAAAAGGGCTTTCCATTCTTTGTCTATCTAATCTACGTTATCTTTGAGCTTTCGTTTAATGTTCGTGAAGATCATTTGTTACTAGTTTGTTAGTCTCATTGATTGCATACTCTTCAACTTTTGCAATACATGGTGATCTTGTACAACCAAGAAGGAACTTTGTGTCCTTGATTAATGAATCTGTGTTACGTTAAGAAACTTTGTGTTCTGGCAGATGTTATTTACAGAACTTTGTGTCTTTAAATTCCATCTTATTTATACGATACGAATGATCTTGTTTTAAATTCATTGTAACTTCGCATACATAAAGAATTACTCTGCTATCTATAATTCGCATGTTGCTTTTACGCTCATTCTCGCACTCTCATTCCTCGGTCCTTTTGTAATTGATGATCCTTACGAAAGACACTTTCGTAATATCCAAGTTTAACGAGAAAATGATATTTTGTATATTTGTAAATAAGTTTGTTTCTGAATAAGGGAACCTCTCCCATTAAAGAGGAGGGACTTCTTGTCCCCACATTGCTCTTCATAAGAGTCCTATTTGACGACCAACGGAGTTGAAACATGGAAACACCAATTTTAAAAAACATTTGGGTACGAAATTACATGGAAATGTCTCATGCACAATATGGTATTAAAAATAAATACAAAATGCATAATACTCATTTTTAGTCCATCAAAGATGAAACGCTTAAAATACTTTGTATTCATGAAAATTCAAAACATTCAACTTGCTTCAATTTTCACATGTACATGATTATAATCTAGATTCTAGAATATATCATCTAGATTTTCTTCAAATTCAGCGTCATGAATGCTATGAGTAGCTTCACGCCCACTGGCACTAGCCTCACTATCCAACCCTTGTGAAGAACTCCCGGGTTTTCATCATTGATACCAAGTAGTGAAAGTTCTGGAAAAGCATCAAAGTCACTAGTCTTAGGATGAATATCCTAAAACTTGTTAGGACCTCTAGTATAGTCTTTAGTCTTGTGTGTTAGGAGGCACAAATTAGAATGTACATATACCAAATCCTCATCCATCTTGGATGCCAACATGTTTCGTTGAACTGAGTGGATGAAGGTATATGTACTCCAATTTTGCTCTACTGAAAATTTACTAGCTAATTGTTACAAAAAAGGTGTTAATAATGTACAAAAATGTGTGTTAATATCTTAAATTTTAATAGATAAACAACAACTTTTTGGTTAATTGTATACCTATGAGAGAATTTAAATGGCAATAGGTCGTAGGTACTTAGCGCATCATGGCCATATGCATACCACCACTTGATTGGAGTCATGTTGTCCTTGTTACAAAGACCCTATATTTCACTCATGCTACGTTAGAAGATATAAACATCCCCATAACATTGCGGATTGCACTAGCTACAGATGGATCAAGAAACAACCTCTTGAATGTTGCCCTAGTTCCATTTGGAACTTTTTGGTCATCATATAGTGTGGTTGCCTGCAAGTAACCCAACTATTTCATTGCTATTATAGTATTTGAATGTAGGGCATATGCAAGGAGATGATGCAATGGTGTGGTCATTTTATTCCACCTCCCCATGACCACACTCTTAACTTCGTTATAAATGTTTTCTTCATGGTCTTGCTCTTTATTTGTATGATCTCTCATATTTTTTCAAGCATGAAGTCAATTCCATCATAAATTTTTCCTATGGAAGCATCATCTGTGTTTGCATATATGATCATAGAAAGAATAGGCTTTATGAAACTAAACAAATACTCAAACTTGGCCCACTACTAATTATTAAGGAAATGATTTTATCTTATAGGCTCTTTCTCTATTTGCTTGTCTCCGCATGGTCCAAATGTTGCCAATTACCATCTTATCTAAGACACTCTTTACCTTCACAAGTCATCTCAAGATGAGCGTGTGAGAGACAAATCTGGTCTCAACAACTTATAAAAAGAAAGTACAAATTTAAAATAAATTCAAATTATTGAAAGTTAGATAACTTAGATTATATAAATTAGAAACTAATGAATTGTTCCCTTACCTTCAATAGCTTAACCTCGAGAGTCTCTTAAAAATAACTTGAGATGTGATGATTTGTGACAAACATCTAAATTTCATTTGCCTCCGTGTAATTTTGCTTTATATATGAAGATTTTCCAAAATTTTGCAATATCAAATTGATGGGCGTATTACACAATGCATCTACAAATATGTGCTTCTCTCATCCCATTACAATCAACCTTTTGCCTTAACAATTTTTTGCATTGTCTGTGATGACTTGGACAAAGCTTTGGGGCCCACCAACTCAATAGCCTGAATCAAAATGTTAACAATGAACTGAGTATCTTTCACTTTACCCTCACAATCAACGACATTTGAGAACATTGCCCTTTAGGGCTTATTGCAACAATGTTGATTAAGGGTGCATTGAGCACATCTTTCTATCCATTTGAAACAGTGGACACTCCTGAATCCTTCAAAGAATCTCTAATTAGTTTTAAAGAAGTTTGTATATGTTCCACTTCTTTCGTTAAGAGGGATGTGTGAACCTTCTCATAGTTAGGGCCCTTATACCCTTGTGGTGCCTAATTAATGTCTTTCACCATTTGTTGCCAATATGGTGACCTCAACACATTGAAGGGCAGTTCATGTGCATAAATGCATTGAGCCACCAATTTATCAAGCAATGTCCCTCTTCTCTATGTTGAATGCTTGTTCTAGGGGTCTTTTTGTTCTCTTTCATGAGGTAGCTTCTTCATCTAGGGAGTTTCAAGTGGCATTAACAGAGTTTTAGTTTGACTTTGAATGAAAGGATGATTTGAGTGTGTGGGGGTTTTCCTAAACCCCTTATTTGCAAAGGAATTGTTCTAGAGCAAGCTGTTGCAGATTGTTAGCTAATTTTTTCATGCTCTTTCAAGTACGCCAACATTTGCGCCTTTTCAACCTTGTCACACTTGATAATCCCCATTCTTATTACCCTAGTTTAGTGAGCTTTCAATTGGGTATATGCGGACTTCAATGGCATGTTGCAATGGTTGCATAGCCAAGATAGAATGCCACCACTAACAATGATCTCCAACACTTCTACACGTCTCCATAAAGGAGAACAATGATCATGTTTTACATTCATGGGACCCAAAATACTTTTTTGTGGGTCTCCCTCCCGGCTTGCTTCCCCTTGCCCCCTTGCCCTCCACTTGAAATTGTACTTGATGTTATCTATATATTTTTATCTCAAACCTACTGAGGAGAAAGATGCACTCTAAAAATAACAAAAAAAACCAAACAAACATTTCATCCTCTTCTGTTTTAATCACCAAGTTCTTCATAAAAGTACGAGGTGAGAACATACACATAAGCTCTGATTTGTTTCTTAATATAGCTAAATAAACTCTAAAAAACAACAAACATATCTAAACCCTAGGCATCCTTTTCTGTTTCGATAACTAAGTTCGCCGTTATAGTGCGAGGTGAGAACATACATAGAGCCATGAATGCTTTTGTGGGTCTCCCTCCTAACTTGCTTCCCCTTGCCCCCTTGCCCTCCACTTGAAATTGTACACGATGTTATATATTTTTATCTCAAACCTACAATGAGAAAGATACTCTCTAAAAATAACAAAAAAACCAAACAAACATTGCATCCTCTTCTGTTTTTAATCACCAAGTTCTTCATTAAAGTGCGAGGTGAGAACACAAACGAAGCTCAGATTTATTTCTTAAAATAGCTAAATAAACTCTAAAAAACCAACAAACATATCTAAACCCTAGGCATCCTTTTCGCATCGATAACCAAGTTCGCTGTTACAGTGCGAGGTGAGAACATACATAGAGTTTGGATTTTTTTAAACAACAAAGTATACTCGAAAAACAACAAACAAAACTAAACCCTAGGCATCATTATTTGTTTATGATTACCAAGTTCACCATGAAAGGTACGAGGTGAGAGCATACATGGAGTTAGATGTTTAAAACTTAAAAAAACAACAAACCCATAATTAGTTAAAAATTTAAACTCTAAAAAAATTTAAAAATACATACAAAATTAAAACTAAAAGAAATATTACATAAAATTTAAAAATAAATATTATGATCAATGATCATGAATGATGTGTGCATTATGCACACATCATTCATGATCATTGATCACATTAACAAATTTGTTAGAAAAATGGAAAAGAGGGTGAATGGAGAGAAAAACCTGATTTTTCTCCTTCAAGTTGCTCCTTTCTCCTTGCTCTTTGAAACTTCTAACTTTCTCCTCCAAGCTGCTCTTGATTCTTACTCCTTCAAGCCCCTATCAGGTACATTCGTATGCAGGTACATGGGGGCTTGTATGGTGTTTCGGGTATCTAAGCTCAAGGTGGATAAGGAAAGGAAAAGAGATTAATAGTGAAAAGATGTGTGGTTGCCTCATAAAAGTTGATTTTGTTATGTTAAAAATTGAATTGAATGAGGCGCTTGATTCATAAAGTTGTAAAATCAAAATGAGTTTTGGAGATGTCTTGGAATTAAAAGGAGCTTATTACTATGTTGCAATTCAGTGGAAATACATTGTGTTGAAAATATTGAAAACAAAGAATGTGTCACTTTTCAAGTCAAAAAAGTTGAAGGCACCATTCTTGAGCATCTTGTGAGTGTGGAGAATTCAAGAGTTAAGGTTACTTCTATCAAGAGTCTAATAATTCAAAATTTATTGTTGATTGTTGCTTGTTATGTGTCAATGTGGTTCACACACCAATGGGACAGGCTTTCTACTTAAGGTGCTTGACTGGATTGCCCATCCTTAACATATTTTCCAGATTTGATGGCGTTAAACAGTTTTTGAAGTTAGAGATTGTATGAGCAAGTCCCACATCAAAATAGTGGTGAAAGCACTCGATGACACAATTGACATATCAAAATAGTGATGAAGGCACTCGATGACACAATTGAATGATTGAGATATATGTTTTGCAGTCAGAGATTGCATTGTCATGGTTGATCTATTTGAATGACTTTTGTTGATATGATTTACTCTATATAATTTTTAGCATTGATAATGAGCTGGGAGGCTTGCTTGAGAGGTGGGTGGAAGCTTGTTAGGGTGGGGTATTTCTTCCTTGGATTGGGTTGATCGTCAAAACTCATATAATAATTGTTCTCGGTTGGGTATTTCTCAGATGAGCTGGTTGGTTAAGGTGAAATGTGAAAAGCATGAGCTTTTGAGCACTGTCTAGACTTTAGATGCATCTTTGCTGATTTATTGATGCATTGAGATACCTCCCCCAAATCCAGTTTGACAATTAAAATAAAGTATTATGTATATTACTATCCATGAATGACCAAAGTTGAGTTAGGTGGCTGATATGGAGTGTACGAGGGTCAGGTATGCTGGTACGGTGATGTCATTTGGGGCTCGGGTATGGCTTGGGATACGACTTGACAAAAAAATATATAAACTATTAAAAATATAGCAAATAAGTGAATTTGACCATACAACACACACAGAGTAAACAAAATAAGTTACATAATAATCACAAAACTCCAAGACCTGAAAAGGTAGGTTTGTTAAAAAGAACTCCAAGACCTGAAAAATAACTGAGGAACGGGACTTGAAAGTCGAAGTTATAGCAAGAGGAAGGTTTGTTAAAAACTTAAAAGCACTCCAAGACCTGAAAAAATAACGAACCACTATAAAAGTCTAAGCAGGTAGGTGTGTTTAAAAGAACTTCAAGACCTGTAACAATAATTAACACTAAAAGTCTGGAACAATCAAAGATCCTATCTAAAGGGGCGGATCCAAAACAGGTAAACCCCAGACACGATGGGAAAAAATAAAGCCATACATCACAGATAGAAATAACATGTGAAAGGAAGTGTTTTCAATGAAACCACGTGAAGGGAGGTAAATGGAGACCATAGTTGTAGATGAGCTAGATCTAATGTTCATAAAGTCCACGGTATGACCAACAACTTTATCGTTGATCACCAAGGAAGGGCCGATTTAGTATCTGATGATGTCAATAGGACAATGAACTGGGCTGCACAAGCTGAGGAGAAAGTAGAGTACCCTCCCCTACAATCTCTCTTAACATCCATATCTGATAATCCTAGAGATGAAGAGAGAAAAAACGTAATGTTCATTTCTTCCTATAAAATGGATTATGAGCAAGGGGAACTAACTGGTCCTCTAATTGGAGAGTGGCTAACCTGCCATGCTTGGCATAATGATAAAAGGACTGGGGCACTATGGTGGTAGCTCGCAAAAGAGATGCAGTCTCACTGATTTCTCTGCATTTGTGCGTGAAAATATGATATCAAAAGGGTGCTTGACACCTTCAACAACTGGAATAAACAGAAAGGAGGTCATTGGCTGGCCTTTACTTCTGATTTTAAAGTGAAGCTCGTATTTGAAAAACTTATCTACAATATGTGGCTATTGAGGCTACCACAAGAATAAGATGACTGGGGTACCCTGATGATAGCTTGCAAAGGCATACATTGTCTCACTCACCAGTCTGGCCTGTACTTCTGATTTTAAAGTCAAGCTCGTATTTGGAAAACTGATCTACAATATTTGGCTACTGAGGCTACCACAAGAATAAGATGACCGTGGTACCCTGATGATAGCTTGGAAAGACATACATTGTCTCACTCACCAGTCTCTCTCTGTTATGAAATTGCAACATCCAAAGGGTGCTGAGAACCTCCAACGGCTGGATTAGGCAGAAAGGAGGTAATCAGTCAGCTCGAGCTTACGGTTTTGAAGTGAAACTTGCATTTCTAAAGCCAATCTGCAATATGTTTGGCTATGAGGCCGGCTCTCAAATTAGTCTGGTGCATGGCAGTATATCCAAAAATTTGAGGAAGAGAGCAGAAGTAGCAGTTGCCTTTGGATATTCAAGGTAAGAGTTTGCGATTGTGATAAACCCATAGTTACGCTGTGGGACGTGTCCCCCAAAATCCTGAAGTTCGGGACGTCCCAACGTTTTGGGGACGCTGGGACGGGGGAAATGTTTCCCCCACGTTTCCCACAGGCCAAGGAACAGAGGAAACGTCCCGGGATGTTTGGAGAGGAGGAGAAACGTCCCGGGGACGTATGGGACGGCTGGATGTCCCGAAATGTTTTGGGGACTTCTGTTTTTTTTTTTAAAATTTAATTTAAAAAAAAATTAATTTGTTTATTGTTTTCTCTTTATAAATGTTTACCCGTTAACCATAACCCGACTGTATTGTATTACAAAGACATATTAAGAAACAAGAGTGATATATGAATACAGAAATTTTCGAGCACAAATGCACATGGACTGTAACAACATGCTATGAAAACCAGCAACATACATATTAATATTAAAAGTTATATGGACATATAACATTAGTATAGCTATATGTATGCTGTGAGTTTTTAATATGGACATCTGAATGTGGACTGTATGCACATGGTGGACTGATATATAAATATGAATTGCTATTCATAAATTTTTAAAAATTTATCTGTATATTTTTAATATTTATAATTTTATATATTATTTTAATAGCCGTCCTCCGCCGTCCCAAAATTTTAGAATTTTTTGCCGTCTTGGAAAATTCGTCCCGCCGTCCTGGAGTCTTAGGTAACTATGGATAAACCTAAGTTGTTGATTTGTTTTGGGTACAAGTTTGGATACAATGATTTTGTTTTTGCCCTCGGTACAACTTTGGTATGACCATACAAAAAAATATAAATTCTAGCCTAATAAGCACGAATTAACCACATAGTATGCATAGAAAATAAAATAATCACAAAACGCTACTGCTAATTTATATAATGCCAACCAAGTGCCTTCAGATATTTAAGATGGCAATTGAGATATAACTAAGTTGTCGATTTTGGGTATTGGTTTGAATACAATGATTTTATTTTTGCCCTGGGCACAACTTTGGTATGACTGTAATAACAAATCTAGCCTAATAAACATGAATTAACCATAGTTACCTAAGACTGGGATGGGGTTTTGGGACGAAAAATCTTTTCCAAAATTTGGGGACGGCTATTAAAATAATGTATTAAATTATAAATATTAAAAATATACAAATATATATTTTTAATGAATAGTAGTATTCTGTGACTGTCAAGCCTCTGCATTTGTGCTCGAAAATTTCTGTATTAGTATATCACTTTTGATTCTTATCATGCCTATGTAATACAATAAAGTCGGGTTATGGTATACCAGTACATTTTTTGATCTATGCATTATTGCTTTTATCATCTACACCACCTTTCTCTTCATATCTTTGTAAGTTTGTTAAGTGATTAGTGCATCCAAAGCAAATTTTAATTAGATTTAAAACTTTATATATACAGACCTTTTTCCAAATAGATATGAGTGACTTCCAGATCCTTATCCTTCCCAAATTTATTTCATTTTCAAGTTTTTTTGAGCCCAATGCAATGGTGCAGCTAGATTGAGGCCATCCATGACTGTAGATTGCTTGTCCGTCATTTTACCATGCAAGAGATAGTTACAAAATAGTGACCTAATTATAAAAGGTAAGCCTTATATTCTGATACTAAATATGCTGATTTTTTCTTAAATGAGGATCTGGATTAATGCAATACTTGCTTCTATTTTTCGTTTACTTGTCCTGATTTTCTCAAACATTTTTGATTCTGGTAACAGTGCTGACTTTTTTTGTTTGATTGAAAAACTGAAAATTCTTATTTTTAATAGTGGTATAATCAAGAATGATCTATTGGAACAACTTCTTGATGCAATATACTATATGTTTTGGTAACAAACTGAATCCTGTTTTTCTTGTACGTAGAGGCTTGCTGCTGGGGAATGGTTTACGGCACGTGTGTCTGCATGTGGGCTTTTCCATATTGCATACCCTAGTGCACCAGAACTGTTAAAGGCAGAATTACGGTCCATATATGGTCAGATTTGCCAGGATGACATGCCAATGGTCAGGCGATCTGCTGCGTCGAACTTGGGAAAATTTGCTGCAACAGTTGAACCACAATACTTGAAGATAGATATCATGTCATTTTTAATGATCTTACTCATGATGGTATACGATCTTTCTCATAACTCGAGTTATGGTACAGTGCATTTGTCTCTATTCAGCGACCTTCAGTCAATTCTTAATATTTCTGAGGATACTTTGATCATTTTATTCTTCTTAGAGTCGCATTTGTTGGCCAGAAGAAAGTTCCAAATAGAATAAATCCCGTTTGCAGAGTGCATCAGCATATAGCAGAACTCTGTATGAAAACACATTTTGTTGACTGGATCCCAATATTACCGAATGCCAACTAAAACCATGACTGTGTACTGTTAGATGCGTGCACCATTTCAGTTATATTGTTCTTTTGATAATTGTAAAGTTTATTTATCAAAAAAGGGAGGGAAACCCGAAAGCACAAAGGAACAGAATTCCTAGGCTTTCATAGAACACCTGGAAGGAAAAGACAACAATTCAACCAGACATGGCCATGTCTCAGGGCCATAAGATGAACCACTACAAAGCACTTAATTAAAGCAGACCTAAGCCTCCACTCATCCATCTGGAGCCATGGTTGCATTTGCACAATCCTCCTCTTTCAGCTCCCTTGTTCCCATAGAATTGTATATTGAATTTCTTGTGAAAGAAACTGCCAAGGTTCTCCATGCTCGTTCTGGTGATTTGCAAAAGTTCATGAACACTTTCCATCATGTAGATTTCTTCCTCAGAAGGACCTTTTTTGGGTGTGCCACCCTGTCATTCAGCTTCGTGAGAATTTTATGAGATACCATTTTGACAGTCTTCTCCAGTTCAGTTCTGTTGGGAACCATCGGCCCTTTCCCTTTCTGCTTCATATCATCACCTCTTGAGGGGTTTTATTTTTAATTTTCAGAGTTTCACTTCCACTTGCTGAAGAGGATTAGCTACCCACTCTTATCTCCACATTCCTCTTCTTCTTCAAAATTCTTTATAAGGCTGGCTGGATCCAAGAATGATCTCCGCTTCTCCTGGCTAGGGTGCAGGTTTGTTTTTAAGACTTCTTGCCCTAGTCTTTCCTAGGCTCTCAAATAGATTCTAATATTCTCATGCTCCTCCTCCATAATACAAATTTCAAAATTTAGTTGCTCCTCCTGTTGTCTCTTTCAACTGCTCTCCTCCATTTCTTTTCCTTTCAATTGGTTTACCATATTTATTCATGCAAAGAGGGAAATTGCTGCTCTTTGCTCGTCTCTCCTGAAGCTTTTCATATAGTGGGGACCTCTCCTTTCTCTTTCAGGGCTCAACCATTCAAATATCTTCTTTCCCATCCTGCTTGAAGACCTCCTCGCCAGATTGCATTCTTCTGCCTGAAATCCACTCCAACCTCCTCCTTTAAAGGGTTCGTAACACTTGATACATTTGTGCTTTTACCATTTCAGTTATATCCTGTATACAAGACATCCTACCCACAAGAAATACAGAATATCCTTTGTTTTCTTATTTCAAGCTGCCTGACTTCCTTGTCTATGCTTTAGCGTGTTAGAATTTTTTTAACTGGTTCTTTATCGGTGCCCATGAATTGCATCTGGCCTTGATATAAAATCTTGCTTTATAAAGTTATCTTTCTGACATTTTTGGAGAATTAAGATGCTACAAGTTGAACGCATAGTGACATCCATATAAAGGCCTATGGAGGACTTGATGACTAAATGTGTAACCAATCCAAATATGATATACCGGTCGATGTTAGAAACAATTCTTTAGCCTTGGGGTATATGTGAAATTATTTTGTAGGAACAGATGCTAGTTGTACTTTCAAGTGTATCAGCTTAGACACCTGGGCAAACATTCCATGGTCACTGTTAAAATATAGAGCATTATATAGCATATAATGCAGTTATTTAGTTGGTAACTGTTCAACCAATTTGTAACGACCTACTCTTATATAATAAACGTTGTCACACCTGTTTGTGTGTGTATTGAATTCTTTCTTCTCTTGGCATTTGCTAACAGCCACATGAAGTACTGATAGCAATAACATTTCTGTTGATAGAAATAGGGAGGTTTTTTGAAATCCAAAATGAAAGACATTTTCAGCACTTGTTGGGGAATTCTATAAGCTTATGAAAAGCACTATGTAGACTGTAGTCAATCCCCCTATTCCATTTTGGCAACTTATTCGATTAAAGCATCTTTGAAACTGCCTTGTGTCTGTTTCCATGTGGGGAAAACATTTTGAAAGTCGAATATTTAAGTTCTTTCATCTTCATAAAATTGCTGATCAAATCTTTTTATCCTAATCTTATTACGAAAACTATGCTAACATCTACCAAAAGATAGGAGGGCTTGATCCGTAAACTTCTACTTTGGAACTCTACGAATCACACAACTATGCTGTTCTACTTTCAACTTTGGAAAATGACAGATTTGCTTGAAAAATAGAGCTTCGTGACTGATTATCTAGTGCTATAGAAAGGAAATTGCAGAGAAGGAAATAATTCAAAACTTCAACACCAACAATTTTATCTTGAAACCTCAAGGAGGAAAACCAGTCGGGAAGGGCAACTGCTCTTTCTTCCCACTTTTATTGGTCTAATATAGACAATTACAGATTACAATAAGTATGAAAAGAAGCAACAATGTAAACCTTCTCTCCAATTACTTGCTTGCTCTGTTTCTACACCTTGCTCCTACAATTCCATTCCAACATTGAAGATCTTGCTCATTGCTCTCATTAAACTTTGCTTCTCGATCTCTTTGGATCTTTGAATGCCTATTCTCTTACTCCTTTCATGCATTTATAGGCCTTCCCATGTCCTCCGCACTGGAGGATGTGAAAGGGCATGGAAGGGGAAGAGACATGGTGGGCGCTTCAAATTCACGTCCATTCGCATTCCATTCTTCTTTTTCTGTTCGAAAGTGATAGGACCGCTGCCTCGATCGGACCGGTGGTCTTAGGACCGCCGCCTGTCAGGCGGTTCCTTCCAGAACCTCCGTTTACCTCATTTTATTCATTTTTCTTGTTTCTCCTTCTTGGTGCTGATGGAACTGATGAAGTGGTGTGTTTTTCTGGATCCCTATGGATCATACCTCCCCTACTTAAGAGGCTTTTGGTCCCACAAAAGCTTAGTGGGGGAGTGGTAGAGGAATCAACTCCCTCTTGTGCTCATTCGAGTACCATTGGGTCTACCTTGGTGTCTTCTCTCGTCCAACCTGCCAAGACTCCTGTGGATCTTTGGTTTGTTGCTCCAGTGCTACATCCTCCTCCGAGTTGCCTTGAGTACAATCCTCTTTGGAAGGTAAACCGTATCTTTCCTTCTTTGTCATGCATATATGGCGTTAGTGGATGTGAGCTCTTGCAACTTGTTATTGCGTGCATCTACATGAAATATGGCCTGAAGGTTTCTTCTCCAACCTGCTCAAGTATGGCGAAGGTCCCATAGTGGTTTAGTCCTTGCCTGTCTTTGTCTCTTGAGATGGATTGGCCGAATCCTCTCCAAGTACGCCACTTTGCTATAGTCACCACCATTCCTTGTATCTCCTCTTCTTCTTGCTGCCCCATGGTTAGGTCCAGTGAATCCGTAGGTAGATACGGTGACTGCATAACGGAAGTTTGTTTTGCTCCTTGAATGAGCAATTCTGTGGTGGCTTCTTCTGCAAAAACTGACAAGTGCTATCCAAATTCTCCATCCTTTGGTCAAAAATATCCGTGCTCTCACGTCCATTTTGCTTTTCTTCCAATGAAAGCAAACAAAACTGATGATTTGCTTGAATAAGTCTTGGTGCTTGGTTGGCACTTACCATAGCCTTCTTTGATTTGCTCTGGTGTGCCCAGGATGTTAAAACTGACTCCGTCCTTGACCCATTTGTACCGGTTCTCCCTCCTTGTGAACACAACATCCCTGGCATACAAGTAAGGACTTCCGAAGACAACGTCAAATGCATCAAGTGGAATAATATCAGCCTCTAATACATCTATGTATTGGGTATTTATCCCAAACTGAAACTTACACTTCCTTGTAACTTGTATTTCTACACCCGTCTTCACCCTTCTTCACCCATCCCAGTGGGTATGGATGTGGATGTGCGTAAGTCTCTAGACCAAGCTGCTCTACAATTGCATCAAAAATCAAATTTGACTGAGAACTAGAAAAAATGATCCGTAAACTTCTACTTTGGAACTCTACGAATCACACAACTATGCTGTTCTACTTTCAACTTTGGAAAATGACAGATTTGCTTAAAAAATTAGAGCTTCGTGACTGATTTTCTAGTGCTATAGCAAGTAATTGGAGAGAAGGTTTACATTGTTGCTTCTTTTCATACTTATTGTAATCTGTAATTGTCTATATTAGACCAATAAAAGTGGGAAGAAAGAGCAGTTGCCCTTCCTGACTGGTTTTCCTCCTTGGAGGTTTCCAGGATAAAATTGTTGGTGTTGAAGTTTTGAATTATTTCCTTCTCTACAATTTCCTTTCTATAGCACTAGATAATCAGTCATGAAGCTCTAATTTTTCAAGCAAATCTGTCATTTTCCAAAGTTGAAAGTAGAACAACATAGTTGTGTGATTCGTAGAGTTCCAAAGTAGAAGTTTACGGATCATTTTGGTATCAGAGCTGATTATATATCCAGGACTGTGGTATTCGAATCTTTCTTGTTTCTCCTTCTTGGTGCCGATGGAACTGATGAAGTGGTGTGTTTTTCTGGATCCCTATGGATCGGGGCTCACGGTTTTTGACAATTTACATTTGTTAGGAAATTATTGATAGGGCTCCACGTATGTGTGAATTAGTAAATAATTACAGTAATATATTGTTGTAACAGAGTTGTTTTAATAACTCACGTAGTTAGAAGGGTGGTTAAGCAACCTCCTTATTTAGAGGAGTTGCATTTCCTGTATGTATGGGTTATTCGAAAAACATAACCAATTGTGTTTTGTTGTGTAAGTCTGATCCAAGCTCTGCATTTGGTATCAGAGCAGGTTCTTCATGGTTTGTTGATTGTTTCAAGGGTCACTCAATTTGTTGTCGATGCCCCAAATAATGCTATCAGTTGCAATACTTTTTCCATTTTAGAATAGAGTATTATCATCTATTTCTATTACTTTAATGATTGTTGCAACTTTTTTTCTTTGAAGAGATTTACATATCACTGTGTGCTATCAGTACAGTCCTAGATTATTTTCGCAGCATTGAGATCTCATCGAGTCAACAAATTTGCTTCATTAAACTGTATTTCGGGCTTGCCTAAGTTGTATTTTCACAGTAGCGAATGAGAATACAGTCAAATGTTATCTTTGAATACGCATTGCCATACGATGTAATTGAAATCAGTATGACATCCATTCTGATGTAGATCGGTCATTTTTCTTTGCCAAAGTTTCCATGCCTCTGTTAGAAAAAGTTCATTACGGTCTTGTGCACTCAGATCCACATTGCACCTTGACTCATCCAACATACTATTCAACTGCTGCTTGCATTGTTTTCACTGATAGATCTTTGATTTGAGCTGACAGATTTGAAGCATTCGTGTATTCAGCTGATCAATTTCCTTTTGACTTGATTTAACCTACATTGTTCACGCCTTGCACAAGCTCACTGTCATCTGTTGCGTGGCTGTTCTATATGCAATCCATGCAAATCATGGCAGCATACTAAAACAATATACATTCAATTGATCAGATCATAATTTCATTGGTGTGGCAGAACGTAGTGGTGCAGATAAGTAGAAAAGAGAATTGGTATCTGCATCGAAGTCTCATTGCATTGGACAGTGAATCTCGCATTAGAGTTTTCCTGTTCCCGCCTCAAAGATTCGAAACCCCTCTCATCGTGATCGCGGTTACATTGGATAACTGTGGAAAAATTGGAGTTGTTGCATGCACGTGGTTTCAACAGTCCAATTTGGATACGTTTCATATGTAATTCAAGGAGAAAACATATCCACATGCAAATTTGTTGGGGTTGATCCGTAAAAATTGACTTCGACATTGTTGGACGCAGTTCATTTTTCAATGATCTCTGCCAGGCTGTACATGACGGCCAGTAAGCATGCAAGAGTACTTCAGTTTGTTCGCGGTTAATTTGGAGCCTTTGTACTCAGTCCTCGATGGTCATAATGATTTTCAATTGTGTCACTGATAAACAAAAGGCAAGCTCGGTCAACTTAAACTTTCCGTTTTGCGGTCGTTAGTTTTAGTATCTAGTGAATAAAGATTAACCCTATACTAATTTTGGTCTACATAATAAATAGTATTGTCTATACTACAAGTTTAGGTATTGTATTGAAGTCACATAATTCAATTTGTTTTAGTGGTCAAAAATCATAAACTGTCAATTAACGAGTCAAGTTGTTATTTAATACTGTTTAGAGCAATTTATTTTTATTTTCAAAAAGTCCATTACTAGAGTCAAATTTTATTCATCGTTATTAATGTCAAAAATTGTCATACATCATTGGAGAGTCATTTTCAAAGTCTTAATTGTGTCATTTCTTGTAAGGATCATCAAAACACTTGTCATTGTGTTTGTAAAAGAAATAAAAATAAAAATTGCCATACGAGACACATTTTCGGTGGAATCCTATGTCCGTGATAAATTAATGAGCCTCGGAGTCCAAATTTACTGAGTTAGCAGCTTCTTATTGGAAGATGGAAGCACATGAGGATGGAGGACAAGCAACGTCCTCTCACCAGCCGCAAGTGATGGCACCACACAATGAAGTTGTGGCAGTTTTGGTGTGTGTTTTGTTTTTTGTTGTGGTGTGTTGCAATGTCAATGTTCTTGTTTCTTGTATGAGCAAAATTTCCTATGTTATCCCTAGATGTAAAAATGTTGTAGGGAACAAAAGCACCAATGTAAGATAGTTCATGGATCTTGAAAAGGTTTGTGGTAGATCCAGAAAACCACCACGAGGTGGACAATCGATGGGTTCCTGTTCACGTCAAGGTTTGTGGTAAACCTGTTTAAAACCATAGAAGGTTGAGCATTGCTCCTTTCATTTGTATCAAGGTCATGAGCCATGAAGATGGGCATGCCACATAGAGGTGAGCATACTACAGTTGAGAGTGTGAAAGTTTTTCTACCATGTTCGCACTAAGGGGGAATGTTAGGAAAATATTGATAGTGCTCACGTATGTGTGAGTTAATAAATCATTACGTTAATATATTGTTGTAATGGAGTTTTAATAACTCACAAGTTAGAAGGTTGGTTAAACAATCTCCTTGTTTATAGGAGCTGCATTTCCTATATGTATGGGTTATTCTAAAAACATAATCAATTACATTTTGTTCTGTGTAAGTCTGATCCAAACTCTGAAACATTATGCAGCTATCTTGTTTGTACCTTGCAAAGTTGTTCATATTGAGTTTCTCATATTTTGGAATTTGAGTGGTTTCAAATCATGTATTTTTCATCCAAAATCTTTCCTGACAAGAAGTGGGTTGGTAACTGTCATTATTGTCAAAACTGTCTTTATAGGGAGAAACATTTTATAACAATCATAAATATCCAAGCAAGAATCATCATTTACGTTCTGCATTCTGTATAAAACAATCTGTAAGTTTGTTATAACTTGGTCGACTATGGTTTCACTGTCTTAATTCTGAAAACTATTGTGAGGTAAAACCCTTATGCTGGTAAAATATGGCCAACATTTGTGGCTATTGGTTTTTCTCAATTGCAGCAAATCTAAGTTAATTATAATGAAAACATATGGCAATACTGCTATTAGAATATTGCTTGATTTACCTTTGTCTTCGTTTCTTGTATCAATTCATCTAAAGTCTCCAGAAGGGTTGAACTATCAACGAGATTACTGTTAAATTTGTGTTTAGCTGTTTGGTATATGCAGTTTGAATCTGTATTCTTGAGACTGTTGCCTCACACTGTAGGCAACTGTTCTGTCTTTGCAGATCAGGATTCAGTAAGACTATTAGCTGTTGAGGGTTGTGCAGCACTTGGAAAGCTGTTGGAACCCCAGGATTGTGCAGAACACATTCTCCCTATCATTCTCTCTTTCTCTCAGGCAAGAAAATATTGTAATCATTTGAAATTGATTTGTTCCATGCACATAATGTGAAAATGCACCAGCATTGTTTTTCCTGTTGATTTTAATTTGAAATTTAAATGTCGAAGGAAATTACATTCTGGTTGAACATAGGGGTTTCTGTATTTGCATCACATGCTTCCATCAGAAGGGAGGAGTTATGGGAGAGCGTAGACATTATGGAAACCATTTGGGAATAAGAAAATACATTAAAAATTTAAATGTCAACATATACAAATTTTAAGAAAAGATTGCATCCACTGAATGTACAGGTTTCTGGAATCAATGAGGGTGTGAAGTTAACATTAGCAAGCTACCATGGCATTCTGTAAGGGGTTTCTTGTCTCAAACTTTGGGCTATGGACCATCACAATATTTGAGTGCTATGAACTCAATTTATCTTCAGACTTAATGAGAGAATGAATGGGCCTGCTTAGCAGTATCAAATGATAGTAGTTGGAGTTATGTGCGTGTAACTTACATGCTTGCTAGTGGCAACTTACGATGGAGAACTATAGGGCTGGGAAAATTATGCAGTTTTCCCCTCCTCGTTACAAAGAGGTCCTATTAAATATGTGCAATTGAAAACAGTGAGACACACCAGAGATTGGACAGATTTCTCTGTCCAAATCCAGTGCAAAATAGTTGTGCACTGTTCACTGCAATTATGAAAAATTACTTTTATCTTTTTAGCATTATTTCTGGATATCATTGTGGCATAATTTACAAATCAATGTTTGAGTGAGCCACCTTACTCATCCTCAGGGAAATTACCTTGAATTTTCAAATTGGTGTGAGTGAGCTATCTCACTGATCATCAAGTGTTGACAAATCATTTCGCTTTAAGTTTACCGGAATGAACGTTATCTTTTCTAGTCGTGTTTATCATTGCACACTGCTGTTTATTTTTAAATATTGAGAGTTAACCTTTGCACAGGTAATACTCATCAATTATGACTAATAAGTGTATGCAACACACAGGATAAGTCTTGGCGAGTTCGTTACATGGTTGCAAATCAATTATATGAGCTTTGTGAGGCAGTTGGTTCTGAGAGTACCAGGTGTTTCTCTTTTCTATGCTGAGGAAATAATTTTTGTTTGCATAATTTTGCAACCATTTATTGAGGAAGTTTCTTAGAGGGATTTATCTGTATGATTAACTCAGAAATTGTGGACATGGTTTGGGCATGATTTGTTCCAGGCCACGACCATTTTCTTTTTTGAATTTATTGGCCAGAAGGATTTATTCACCTCAAACAAATCAATGAGTGTATATTAGCATAATTATAAATGTAATAGCACCTCAATTTTGATAGGAGAAATTGCTCAAATATGTCTAGGTAATTTAGATTTTAATCCTGAAAATAATTTAGTAGTGCTGAAAATTGTGTTAAGGATGGATCTTGTGCCTGCATACGTACGATTGCTGCGTGACAATGAAGCAGAAGTGCGTATTGCGGCTGCAGGAAAGGTGACAAAGTTTTGTAGAATTTTGGACCCGCAGCATGCTATTCAGCACATCCTTCCATGTGTAAAGGTATTTTTATCTGTGACTATTATACCATCTAATATTCCAAAATAACTTTTGATTTAGGGAAGATATATCGTGGAACTAGCATATTGTGTAACTTTCATCTATGAATGGATTGTTCTGTGAATTGTGTTGCCATGAATAAAGAGTTTGCTTAGCATAACAAAATGTAGGTGTTTAGCAATTAATGGCATTTCATATTTTAATGACTATCAAATCTCTTATTTATATTTTGCAGGACCTGTCAACAGATTCTTCTCAGCATGTTCGCTCTGCATTGGCTTCTGTTATCATGGGAATGGCGCCTGTCTTAGGAAAGGTAGACTTGATAACACACAAATTATTGTTCATTATTGTTGGTTATATGAAAGTACATTAAATCATGTTCTATGTTTTAAACATCTTATTGTATTTTTCTTACCCATTCTGGCATTTTACTATATAGCTGTCCATTAGTGCTCTGTCTAGCCATATGAATTTGAGTGTTTTTAAATTAATCTATTTCCAGGTGCCTCTGGAGTGCATTTATTCCTTTTATTGACATTTTGCTTTTGTGAAGACAATGGCAACAAATTAATATTATTGCAAAATCGCATTAAGAAAAGCATCAAAAATTTCTTTGGAGGCAAAATTGCATTGATAGTATCTTTCTTAATTAGTGAGTAATATATGCATATTTCTCTGCTAGTGCTCTTTCTAGCCATTTAAATTTTAATGTTTATTAAATTAATCTATTTCCAGGTGCCTCTGGATTGCATATAGTCCTTTTATTGACATCTTACTTTTGTGAAGGCAATGGTAACACATTAATATGATTGCAAAATCGTGTGAAAAAGCATTAAAATTTTCTCTGTAGGAAAAATTGCCTAGATAATAGATTTCTTAATTAGTGAGTAACATATGCATATCACTGATGTTCCACTTGGTCAGTCCCATTTGCCTTTGGCCCAGTTAATGCTAGTGTTTCTATAAGTTATAGAGGTACAATGAAACTATGCTTATAGTTTAATACTGGATTTATTATGAATAATTCACCATGTAATAGTTTTCTGTGGTTTTTATGCAGGAAGCAACAATTGAACAACTTCTTCCTATTTTTCTTGCTCTTCTGAAAGACGAATTCCCCGATGTTCGGCTGAACATAATAAGCAAGCTTGATCAAGTGAATCAGGTCCTTAAATTTCTTCTTTTATATCTGTTTAGAATTCTGCAACATTTTCTTGTCTGTAAAGTATAGCAGGTTGTGTGTACATAGGGTTTGAAGATGCTGGAATGCTTGTTGTCTATGGCAGGACATTATGCATTGCAATGCCTCCTTATTTATATAGCAAAGCTAATATTAGAAATTTCCAACAAGAAAGATGTTCATAATTTTGGTTGTACAAGGGTCGGTCCATTTCTATATATTTCTCCATAAAATTTGCTTAATTGTTAGCAGCAATCTTTGTTAGAGGCAGAATTTATGTTGGTTTAGCAGTGGTAGCATATACCCTGGTTTTGATAAATTGTCAACGATATTGTCAGTTTTCATTTTGTTTATTCATTGAATGCATGTCATTAAGATGAACACCAAATTGTCTTAAATTTCTGCAAGCAAGACTCAGGAGTACGTTACACAATATTGCCATCATAAATTATTTGGCTACTTTAGATCTTTATACCTCATATGCGTGTACTTATCTAAAATTTTCCAAGGGCTTCCTTGATACGTATGAAGAAAATTGGCTGTCCACTATAAGTTTTTTTCCCACTTATGGTACCTGGGGTTAAGGTACTCCAGACCCTATAAAAATAAAAGTAGGAAAGTAATTACAACTCAGCCCAAACAAACTGTCTTCATTTGCTTGAAGACTAAAACCTGTGTAGAAAGAATTCAAAATTCAACTGAATGTCAACAGGATGTTGGTCCATTGGTGAAGTTGTTTGGCTCACAAAGAGCCCACCAGGGATTAATTCTTGGTAAGTGCAAAGGTCCTGACACCAAAAAGGGATGATGCCTACCCCTCAATCCTTGACACTAAGCCTAAGAAGGCAGGTTTTCCTGTGCACCTAATCCGTGCAATTGTTGTCCGAAGGATTATGATGTTTATCCTTCAATCAAAATAAATAAATTCATGTGAATAAAAATATATATTTGCCTATGTACCGACTTCTTCTAGAGGTGTCGTTGAACATATCCTTCATCTAACACAACCATTGTTGAATTGAAGTCAAAGAAACTTCAGAAACACTGCATCTCTTACTCAATTTCCTTGCTTTCTGAACTGAATTAACAGAGGACATGATAGAAAGAGTGAAACTATAGGCCCAAGCTTTACTTATCAATTGTGACGCATCCAATCACTGGAAACCAGGGGATCTAAGACAAAAAGACAAGAATCAGATAACAAATTTTCCACTCGTCTCATCTTTCTCCAGAGTTCTCTTCTTTGATTTTTAAACAGAGCATTGATATTCATAAACTCAGATCTGCTCCTTTGCTTGCATACTTTGTGTTTGTTCAGTGTAAAAACTTAAAAGAGCTTCAGGTATTGTCTACACATGTATTAACTGACTCAAGCAACCAAAATTATCTAACTGGTCTATCACTGGACTGACAACCGACTTCTTTTTTCATTCAGAAAAAGAAAGCAGCAGATAATTAAAAAAAAAGTTAACTTCATTCATTGTAATCACTTATCAAAGTCCTTAGTCTCAAACTTAAATGTTAAATTTGATATCCCAAAGGTTTTAGAAGCCAAAACTGAACTTTAGTCAGTGTCTGCTACAGTTCAATTTTCATCATCTTTTTCATCATTGCCTTTTTTTTTTTCTTTCACAGGATCTTCTTCCCGCTTATCCAAATTAATTGGATTATTAGATCTATTATTGGGGAGCATGGATGGGCAATCTCCTCAGGCATTCTGCAACAAACTCTTTTATCAATTTCTTCTGCATATATCTGTATAATCATATGATCCTGTCTCTGAATCAGTCAGTTGCCTTACATTTGTGGATCATGATAGAATTCTTGAATTTATCATGAATTTTATTCACTAGTAACCTTCCCTTTTATGCTGTTGTCAGTACAATGACCTCTGCTGGGTCATATTTGTGGCCTCATGACGATCATTTGTCCAGATTTATGTCCGGTTTCTTTTAATAAAACAATGCCAGCTTTGCTTTTGCAAAATTTTGACAAGAGATATCTTCATCCGATCTTCGATACTAGAGCTATAAATTCCACGATATGATTTTCATGTCTGATTTTTAGACCTGTATTGTTCTAAGGCATGATGTAAAGTTAGATATCCTCCCACTGCTTCAAAAGGTTGGAAAATGACTTGGGATTTTTATAGTTATTAGGGCTAGAAGTTAGATGCTTGAACCTATAAATGTGTTACCAATAAATTTTATTGGTTATAACTTATTCTATATAAAATAAGTAATTTCCTACATGTTTTAGTGTCAGAAATATACATGATTGGTTTGGCAAGTTTTAGTGCAGAGTACTGATTTTCAAATGTCTCTTGAGCATTGCAGGTCATTGGAATTGATCTCTTATCTCAGTCCCTTTTGCCAGCCATTGTCGAGCTTGCAGAAGACAGGCACTGGAGAGTTCGACTGCAATAATAGAGTATATTCCTTTGCTCGCTAGTCAGTTGGGAATTGGCTTCTTTAATGATAAACTGGGTTCACTCTGCATGAAGTGGCTTGAAGACCAGGTTTCTACTTGAACTCTCAAAAGGTTTTCAGAGGAATTAGCAAAAACTTATGTAACTGGAATTAGCAAAAACTTATGTAACTGTTCACCCAATGAAATTAATGGAAGAATTGAACACATTTACAAAGGTCAGAAAGAATTGAAAGTTGTCCTTGGCTAAGAACAGGTGCAAAATGACATTGTTGTATAATGTGTTCACTTGACATCAGCTTTAGTTTGTCTCTCTTATAGACTTTGAGTTCATAGTGTCAGATTTCATCTCTGTTTATAAAATTAAAAGAAAAACAGTGTTACCTAAGCCTCTGGGATGGCAATTTTTTTCTAAATTTTGGGGACGGCGGACAGATTGCGAGGGGACATATGTTTAAAAAAATATAAATATTTAAAATATAAAAATATAGTAACTAAACTATATATATAAGCTGAAATAAAACCATTTGAGACTTAAATAAGATGAAATAACATGTATTTGTGGGAAATACCAGAGATCCTTAGGGATACTCTGATAATCAATGTCTTTGTTATCATAGACATGGGTACATCTATACTCTGATAATCAATGTCTTTGTTATCACAGACATGGGTACATCTATGGAGTCGCCACCTAATTAAGCCGACAATTGGAAGTAGCAAATGTATAGTTTTAGACATCAACATGCTAGCATACATATACAAATAACATTAAATTAGCAAACCAATAGCGAGGGAATATAAATCAATTATCTTACATTTGTATATATTCATATTATAAATTTACTTGATTTATTTGAAGCTCATAATGCAGGTCACAATGAGGATGATTTTTTTCCCCACAAATACATTTTACGAGCTTTTCATAGAATTACATTTGAAGAGCAAACTTAGACTATAACCATTGTATTTGGGAACACACATTAAGAAATGCATAGCTGCTCAAATGGTATTTCCCACAAATATTTTAATAGAAATACCAGTGTTTTTTTATAGAAATACTTTTTAATGAAAATACCAGTGTTGTTTCCAAAGAAAAATTGTTAAACACCCTGCTGTGACGTCGGGGACATCTGGACGTCCCTCGAACGCCACGGGATGTCCAGACGTCCCCGACGTCCCCCTCAAGTACCAAACGTCCCCAGGACGTTTCCTACCTTTCCCAAACGTCCCCGGGACGTTTCCCTTCTCCTTTGGCATTCAGGAAACAGAAAGGGGATGTTTCCCCCACGTTTTGGTGTGCCCAGAACGCTCGGGACGCCCCGGATACCTGGGTTTCGGGGAATGCGTCCCGTGTAACACTGCAGAAAAAGTGAATTTAAACCTATCAATATTCAAGAAACAGAATGATATAAAACTTGTACCATTTTTGACATGTGGATACTTATTCTTACACACTTTTTATAATTTTATTAGTTTTTGCCCATGTATTTTTGAATGTTTGTTACGAAGCTTTTGAATTCTAATAATGCGGACAAGATAAAGTATTACTTATGTTAGAAACTTCTTTCAGGTCTTCTCAATTCGTGATGCAGCTGCAAACAATTTAAGGCGACTCACTGAAGAATTTGGCCATGAATGGGCTATGCAGCATATTGTTCCACAGGTATTGTTGCTTAGGCAAGATTTTAAAATAGATTTTAAACCGTTATTCATGTATTTTGTACTGGCAAGATTTGTAAACTGTAATAAAACTGGATTTCCATGAGTTAGTTATCTGGATCGAATTAAAATTTGTCTAAGCGGGCTTTATCAGTGTAAATAACCATGTTTGAGTTGAGTCTGATTTATCAAAAGAGAGCTTTCATTAGTTTTAGGTCGTGTTTATGAAGTTGACTTGATGCAACTATTTTTGTCCAGTTACTCAGATCCTCGCCCTTTCTGTTTCTACTCTGAACCTACTGAATTGGATATACCTCTATGTTAAATCAAGGTATAATTTTTAGGGAGTATATTGGCCTCTTGAGTTTTCTTTCATGTACATACTTGTATTGAGAAGGACACGATACTTGAAAATAGTTGTCTTCCCAAGAACAGTCTCAAAGTTATAAATTATAGGCAGGGGATTAATGATGATTTAAAGAGTCAGGCTAGAGAGCTCCCTGAAGAAACAGTTTAGGGATACATACCCCTCGGTCAAAAGATTTGGTAGTGTATAGTAGCTAAAGATATAGTTGCATTCAGCTCTGCTTACTTTGTAATGGAGTGCCCATTTCTGTTTGGTAATCAAGGATTATGGAACCGTATGGCATACAGCATTTTTAGTCTGCAAAACATTGATGAAGAGCATCTTGTTTAAAATGTCTGCATTGTTGAATATATAAAAAGTTATAGCGGAATAGAAAACAATTGATTATGTAACCATTGACCAAGTGGGTAATTGCATAGTACTTGAATATTCAAGTGCGATTGTGTCAGATCTCCACTAACATTTTTAGACATTATCTATGATTCTATGTTCACATTACCGCTCATAGATATACCTGTCAGACCTCAACTAACATTTTGAGACATTATCTACATTCACATTGCCTCTCATAGATATTTTTACCTAAAATGTTTCCTGTCAACACAAGTGATTTTCATAACTTGTTGCTCATCAGTTGACAATTTATTTAAAGGTTGAGCCGCTTATGTTATCTCTTTTTTCTGGACAGGATATACCATGCATTGGGTATGCAACTTCTACACTAGTGTCCTAGAGGCTCTTTTCTGTTTTGTATATACTTCAGCTAACCCTGCAAAACACTTTCCTGAATGGAGCAATGTCACCAATTTCATTTTCACTAACACATTGAGACAAAATGCAGGGGTTCCTTTGTTGAATTATCTCAGGATGTATAATCTACGCAATAACTAACTGTTGAGCTCTGACATTCTTCAATGAATGGCAGTGTGGAAGTATCCCTATGTAATAATTAATTGGGGAAGACTGTCCTAACCCCACATAAATTCCTTTGCAAGTTTTTGATATAGTGCCATCCAAGCAGGGCATATAAACAATTTGAATGTGTTTCTTTTGTTTCTTGTTTTTGTAACCCAAAGAAGATCAGATCTTTGGACATATACTATATAGGATTTATAATCATTGGTCTCGCCCTTTGGGGTTTTATCCAACATATATGGCTAGTGTATTCATTAAAGCTCTCATCTTTAGGGAAAGCTGAAAATTTGCTTTGCGGGTCATCTTTGGTGATGTATGCATAATTGAATGCATTAGTAAGAAACAAATACAATCAAGAGAATGTAAAATGCCAAATGTTTATGAAGAGAATGGAAGATGCCAAATGTTTATTAATGATCATGATATAGCTACTGATTTGTGCAGAAGTATGAGAATATGTGTGGTGCCAAAGCCTAAAATAAAACAATAACAAATGCAGCATGAAGTGAGCGATTAAATAATTTCTGCAAGATAGAGGATGCTATACTAGCATAAACATCTAGAAACAAGAGGTAGAATGGACATTTAACAACATGTAAAATTTGTCCAGTTGGTAAGCGTTTCTATTAGGCTTGTAGATTATGACTAGGCCACTATTTGCATTTAAGGTGAAATGTCAAGGGTGAAAGATAATCTGGAATCATGGTTGGTCAGACTTGAAGCTTTAGACTATGAACTTAATGATATTCTGCAATGTAGTCTTGGGTTTTGGAAATATTATCTGAGGGTTTGATGGTCTTCCTGTTTTTTGAAAAATAGGTCATGCAGATGATAAATAACCCACACTACTTGTATCGCATGACAATTTTGCACACTATTTCACTTCTAGCCCCTGTAATGGGTCCAGAAATTACAAGTCAAACAATGTTGCCTGTTATCATCAATGTAGCCAAGGACCGGTAAAGTTTTCTTGCAGATACGCAAATTCAAAGCATTCTTTTCAGTTTTAATTTCTATATAAAGCCAGTAATGCTTAGATTCTGAGGGCCATGTGTATTTTCTCAGGGTTCCAAATATGAAATTTAATGCTGCAAAGGTCTTGCAGTCCATCGTTCCAATTCTTGATCAGTCTGTAAGTGTCTGCTATTTACCTGGTTACTTTTGGAATTGCAACTGTGCGCCTTTTCTTATAATTCTAAGGAATTAAATAATCTTGGAATTGCACCTGTGGCTTTGCTTAAGTTGTAAGGATTATAAGAATTTTAATTAAGTTTTCATTTACAGGTCATAGAGGAGAATGTTCGTCCTTGTCTAGTTGAGCTAACTGAAGATCCGGATGTTGATGTAAGATACTTTGCTGGCCAAGCACTGCAGGCCTGTAATGAGCTCACAATGTCATCATGATAGATGCTTTTGGAAATTTCTTTCAATTCTGGTTGTTCTCCAGGATTGGTTGACATCGATTTTATTATGTGAGTTGTATGAAAATTAGCACGCTTTCAGCCTGTTTAATAGACAGCAAGCGTCCTTATTCAAGATTTTTGCAAATTTGTATTTCGTGTCTCCAGTGATATGTAACAATTCAAAGCCAAAACATTATGCACAGTTTCTACTTGAAACATGCAACTTGATCTTACCCATTGTTGTATTCTTTGTACTGGTTATTTGAAATTTAAATGCAGTTTTTACTAATATTAATTCAAGTTTAAATCCCACAGTGGTGTGTTCTATGCCAAGCAAGCTTAAAACCTCTGCTTTGAGAGAGGCTATGATAAATAAAAATTGAAAGTGCCTCGCCCAGAATTAAATTGATTCGAGTAATGTAATGCATTTTATTGTTTGAGGTTACACTGACATTCTTTTTGGAATCCTTCTGGATTTCAAATTTCGTTGATCTACATGTTAAGCATTAACAGTGTTAGTGTCTCAGATGGGGTTGACCTGCATGGAGATGGGTTCAAGAGCTTCAGTGCTTTCACCTTTCTGTAGAAGTTATCATTTCACATCTTGCTCGAGATTTTTATTTTCTATTATGACAAGTAGGCAATTATTTTTAGGATAACTATATTGCAGACTTACATTACGATAGTCTGTAGTCTGAAATAGTCAGAAATGGGTAATACCTGAAACATTAGTTATCTAAGTGATCTAGAATATGGCAGCCATTATTCATCTACGTGCTTACATTTACACAAAAGATATTGGTTTTTGGAAAAAGGGATTGAAAAGTTTGTAAACAATTGAATATCGTATTTCTACTTTCTGTGTCTGCAGTGCTTGAAAACTGTTCTGTTGCTGCAGGGGTCGAAAGGTATTTATTTCATTCACTCAGAAATGGTGGCATGAAAAGAACTCTATCCTATGGCAAAAGATCACCAACCCAAAATCATTGTAGGGCTTAAACCTCAAAGACCTATCCTTATGCAATGGATCACTAGCAATGAAACTGACTTGGGAATTCCATGAGAATCTTACTCTTCCTTTGTGCAGAATCCTCTGCCCAATGTATGTTTCGGGGTTAGCTTTGGGGCATCTTCAAATTTCTCCTCAAGGAAACAGGTACCATAATATGGAAACAGATATGGACTGGTCTTCATCTCTTCAAAATGGGGAGGTGGCCTTGTTTTGGGAGGACAAGTGGAATGGTGGAGATAATTTCCCACTGATGTGGCATTGTTACAACCAGAGCTTGAAAATCAGAAACTTGTTGTCTCGATCGCTTATGACAAAACTATGTTGGAGAAAGACTTCAAAATGTAAATGCTGAGCTAGAACAGTGTATCTCAGTCTCTTTTAAATGAAGGAATGGTTCACCATAGAGGAGGTACGTGTTCAAATCCGGAGGCAGGTAAGGTATTTTCACCTTGTTGAACAAGATACAAGGTAAACGGAAAAGCTATCTCCTTGTGGCTGTTTGCAAGGGGGGATTTCATATACCAAATTGGTCTCTCTTGGTGGTGACCTTAACAACTACCCTTAGGGCCTTATCTTTATCTGTAATATTAGGTAGACCCAAATTTGGGCCATGAAAATGTGGTTGGAAATCAAGGTTTTTATTTTGCTCCTGCACAATAAAGTCATCACATTTGATGTGCTGTGGTTGAAGGATGTATTGGACCTGCTCTAATTGCCTTTATTAATATACTAGAGGAATTGTGATACAATTGTCCTCGTAATGGCCATTTGCTCATCTTCACTTGTTTTTCCCTGTTCAAGCGTGGCTAGCTGTCTCTTACGGCGGGCTCACTTGAAGGTTGACTTTGAACTTAACAAACTAATCTAGTCTATTGTTCCCTCCCTTGTTTGTTGGCACCTTTGGTTGGAGTGTAATGTGAGGATTTTTGATGGCATGAAAATCTCGATTTGGGAGGTACAGCAATCGAATTGTAATTAAATCTTGAGACAGCCTTGGTACACATGAATGCTTTCCCAACAATCCTCGTTTCTATGCATGATCATGCTATTCATAGAGCATGGAGACATCCTTTCAGTTAAAATACCCACACTTAACGATTCAACCATGAGGCTGATGGGTCATTCCCACATCACCCATCCTCAAGCTTAAGATTGATGGGTCTTGTTCTTGTAACCCAAGAGTTGGTGGCGTTATCTATGACTTGCAGGAGATTTGCTTGTGGAATACAACCACTATTGGGCATGAGCAACCAAAATTTGGTTTGGTCCTTCACCACGACTTGTAAATTTCCATGTTTAAGATTTTCTAACTAGGATGTATATGGATTCCTCGTGCCTTATTTTTTACTCTAGTGCACCGACATTAGTTATGTGCCAAGTAAGCTCTTTTCAATCCATGATACTAATGCCATTTGTATAGCATGGAGACATCCTTCCAATTTTTGTTCCCACTCTTCACAATACAACCACGAGATTGATGGGTCACTCCCTCACCTTGATAGACATATATATAACTCACTTGGGAGATTTGCTTCTAGAGTACAACCAATTTATTCGGCATGAGCTATTTATAATTTCCCCCAAAGCACGGTCCTTCTATCAATGCATGTAATCCATATATTTATTTATATAGCGGGAATTTATAGAACTATGCATAAGTGCATTGGAATTAGTGCCCTCAAGTCCACGGAACTAAACTAGTACAATAGTTACAATCAATGAATTGTAAGTCACAAAAACACTAAAGAATGACAATCACAACAAAATTGATGTAAGGATTTTTAATTGGGGAACTTAAATGTGGCGAAAAGCAATTAGAGGTGGGAATGATTTAACTTCCTTTTCTTCATGTGGTCAAAATAGTTAGAAAGAGGTCAAAATAGTTACAAAGAGGTCAAATAGAGCATAAAATTAAAATAGTACAATAGTTACATGCAATGAATTGTAAGTCATGAAAAACAAAGAATGACAAGCAAAACAAGAGGTGGAAATAGCTTAGCTTCCTTTCTTCTCGTGGTCAAAATAGTTACAAAGAGCTTAAAATTAAAATACTACAATTTTTGCATGTAATGAAATGGAAGTCATTAAAAACAAAGAATGACAAGTAGATTAAATTGATGTAATGATTTTTAATTTTTAATTTGGAAACTTAAATGTGGGGAAAAGTGTTGGGTTTATAATATTAAGTGGGAAGTTGTTTATTAAAAAATCTACCAAAGACTATGTTTTTGGTTTATAGCTTATATTTAAAATATAAGCATAATAGACCCTAAAGTGGGTCGACTTTAAGAGTGGATCATGATCACCTAACTTGTATATAAAGGTGATCTCATTAGAGATCGGTCATAGTGTTGATAACATTTATGCAAGCTATATGAACAAGTTGATGGATAAGTGATTTTCAGTTGTTTTTACCTTCCAAGTTTTTTCCATTTATATCTTGTATCACTTGTGTTCATCTTTTTCAATTTTATGTTGTTTACATACTGTAATCTGCAATATAAATATCTGGATCTATGTTTCTAATTATTGTACTTCTTAAACTGTAATATTTGGATATCTATATTGTGGATCTATATTTTATAACATTATATATCCCTTAAATTTTCTAACATGGTATCAAAGCATGCGTTTATGTTGGTTGTTTGTGAATTGCAGGTGCAAAGAAACTTGAAGATTTTTCAAATCTGTGAAACCCTAGCTTGTTTCACGACTTTCTTCAAGTTCATCAGGTGCACATATCCTAATTTATATGTTTTAAGATAAATGCAGCGTGTTTGGATGCTCTAGATCAGTGTGATTGATCATAATCTAAGTTGCCATTGATTTTGCATACTTAGATCTTTGTTTTTTATGATTCGTAATCATTTTTCACTTGAATTAGGTTTTCGTGGCTTATTTGAATGTTTCGTGCCTTTTATAGTTGTTTTATAGCCGTTGTGCGACTTATTTGAATAATTTGTGTCTTTTTAGTCATTCGTGGCCTTCCTTAGACTTTTTTTAGGCTTCGCAAATATTTTTAGTGTTCTACGTCTTTTCCAAGTCTTCTGCGGCTTTTTTTGACTTGCGTGACATTATTTCTTTGTTTCGCGGGTTTCACTTGCTTGTTGCACAAATTTCTTTGTTCGTGACTTTCACCGCTAGGTGCGAGATTTCTTCCGCGACTTTCACCGCTTGTTGCGCGAATTTCTTTGTTGTGCGAATCAACACCAATTTCTGTCTTTTCGAGAAGAATGGTTGAATTTGGTTCCAACCATCTCCTTTTTGGGATTTTGGGGTTTATAATGGTTTTAGGCTCGTGGAAAGTTTGTTAGGGGGTTAGGGTTGTTTAGGTTGTTTTTGTTTATTTTGTGGTTATGGGTGGTAAAATAATGAATATAGGTCGGTAAATGGGTAAATTGGTCATGTGGGTTTATGGAGGAATGTTTTAGGGTATATACATACGCGTAGGAATTAGGGTGACCTAATTCTGGTGTCTACACAATGTACCGTGATTTGCCAATTTTTTTTCAAAAGGCCATATTTTTTTCCTTAGAGCCTTGCGACCTCTCTTATTGTTTCTTTGTGTTTTTGAGACCTCCATCTTTGTATTAGAACGTTGTTTGGGTGTTTTCACCAAGTTACAAATAATTAAGTTAATCATGAAATTATTTACAACCCCTATGAAAGCTAATGAAAAAGTTGTTAATTACCCAGCTAAAATTAAGGATATTAAAGCTCAATTATATGGATGCAATTATGAATTGTTTCAAGATAAACTACTATACTTTATTATTCAAATTAACATTCACGAGAAGTTTAGAAACTCCATCTCTATTCTGAATTCTAAATATCAAAATAATGAAGATGTACCGATTTAAACACATTGTCTTCTCTCCTTATTCAAGAAGAAAGTGTCATGAAAAACTTTGACTCAAAAGAGAATGCCTCTCAAACATTGTTCTCTCAAAGTTAGAAGACTTCTAAAAAATCAGAATAATAACAATAGGAATAAGTAATCAAACCTTAGATCCGAGTTTAAACTTAAGCACAATAGGAATAATCAAAAGTTTAAAGTAAAGTTTGATGACACTTGTACCAATTATGGTAAATTTGGTCATAAATAAGTTGATTGTCATGCAAACAAGTCTCATAACAATCCTAATAATAAGAACAACAATAAAAAGAACAATAAAAATCAGAGTCATACTAACAACTAAGCCAATAATATTGAGCAATCTATTGTTTTTTATACTACCCTTTCAACCTCCAATGACAATGAATGGATTCTAGATAGTGGTGCATCTAGACACATGACATATATGCATGATATTCTTCATAATGTTGTTGAGTGTCATGAACATATTTATTTAGGAGATTACTCTATCATCAAGTCTGAATGTTGTGACAATGTCAAGTTAGCAAATAAAATAATTAGAAATGCACGTTACTTAAAGAAAAACCTTTAATCTTGTTCACGATTAACTAAAAATGACTCTAAAGTTGTGTTATTACAAGATAAATGGTATGTTAAGATTGAGCCAGTAAAATAATTGTTGTTGGTTTACAAAAGAGTGGATTGTAAATTTTTCATGGATTTGTTGCGAATCTTGTCTTTCCACTTCTTTTTGTAATGTTGTTCTATTTTGACATGAAAGACTTGGGCATGTAAACTATAAGAGTTTGTATGAGATGTCCCGCCTTAACTTTGTTGTTGGTCTTCCTAGGGTAAAATTAGATCATGAATCTTGTAAAAGTTGTTTGCATGGTAAACAACATGTACAACCATTTCACAAACAACATGAGTCTAATTCCTCTTGTTTGTTTGAGTTGATTCATAGTGATGTTAGAAAATCCTTTAGAAGTACCTTCTCTTGATGGTGCTTAATATGGTGTTAGTTTTATTAATAATTTCTCAAGTTTGACTTTGTTTTTGCATTAAGAAAAAGTTTGATGTCTTATTTAAGTTTGAAGAGTTTAAAGCCCTTGTTGAAAACATGGCTGATTTGAAAATTAAAAGAATCAAAATTGATAATGTAGGTGAGTATGTTAATAAGAGGTTTGATGAGTTTTGTGTATCTAGTGGAATTCAAAGGGAGCTAAACACTCCTTATTCTACTCAAAGCAAAATGATAAAGCCGAAAGGAAAAATAGAGCCATCATAGAAATGACTAGGAATATTTTTAATGCTTCTAATGTGCCTACGTTTTTATGGGCGAAACAATGAACAATGTTGTTCATATTCTTAATATAGTTCCTACAAAAGCTTTACATCAAACCACACTTCATGAAGTATGGACTAAACAAAAAATTGATATATCTTATTTAAAGATATTTGGCAGCCCTGCTTCTCTTCTTATTCCTAAAGTTAAAAGACAAAAGCTTGATCTTACCTCTTACTCTTGCATTTTTGTTGGGTATGAAAGTTAAAAAAAGGATTAAGAGTCTATGATCCAACTAAGCATGTGATTGTAGAAAATATGAATGTGCATGTTCTTGAAAAACGTTTTATGAATGTCTCTCTTCCCTCTTATGAGTTTCCTAAAGTTGAAACAATTTTTCTAGATGACACTACTTGCTTAGACACTATGGAAATTGATTTGCAAGATTAATCATCCTTTTCTCGATATGATGGATGTAGACATTGAGGGGGAGTCTTCTCAATCCTTGACTCAATCTAGGATTCCTAAATAGGCCAAAAATTTGGTTTCAAACTCTCAACCTAATGATTTGAGAAAAAATGACCCATAGTCAACATTTTTATCATGCCTTGTCAATTGTTTATGAGATTGAACCTCAATCTTTTGAAAAAGCCAATTTAGATGAAAGATGGATAGTAGATATGAAAGTTGAATACAATGCTCCAATCAAAAATCAAACTTGGGAATCAATCACTCTTCCTTCTAAAAGAAGTATTGTAGGATCTACAAGGATGTATAAAATCAAATATAACTCTACCGATAAGATTAATCAATTCAAGACTAGATTAGTTGCTAGAGGGTTTACTCAAAAACCTAGTTTGGATTATGTTGAAACTTTTTCTCCTGTTGCCAAAATGAGAACTGTTAGAATTCTTCTAGCCATAACCGCTCAACATGGTTGAGAGATTCATTCAATAAATGTTTTAAATGTTTTTTTAAATGATGATTTAAAAGAAGAAATTTATATGCATCAACCTAAAGGTTTTAAAAAACAGAGCAAAGAATTATGTGTAAAATTAAGAAATCTTTGTATGGTCTTAAACAAGCTCCTAGAGCTTGGTATGCTAAGATAAATAGTTTTTTTCATAAGCTTAGTTTCTCTCTAGCTTGTTTTTTTGATAATGATTTATTTGCCAAGTATGAAAACAATCATGTTGTCATTATTGTCTTATATGTTGACGATTTCTTGATTACTAGTAGTGATAAATATCCAATTCTTAGAATCAAAGAGAAGTTAAAACAACATTTTGAAATGACTGATTTAAGATTGTTAAATCATTTTCTCGGGCATGATTATTCCTCAAAATTACAAATCTATTATTGCATCTCAATTACAATATGAAACTAATCTTCTTAAAAGATTTAATATGATTGATTGTAAGCCTATCTCGTATTCCTATAGAAGTTGGAGTTAAATTATATCTAAAACCTTTTTGTGATAAATTTAATCCTATTTTATATAGAGAACTTGTTGGTAGTTTGATCTACTTAATTATCACTAGCTACGATATATTCTATAAAGTTGGAATTATTTATAAATTCATGTAGAATCCTTATGAATACCATTGGAAAATGAAAAACAGATTTTAAGGTATATCAAAGATACAATCAATATGGTTTGTGTTATTCTTCTTGTGATAATGTAATTCTATTTAGTTATTGTGATTCTAACCATCTTTGGTGATATTGTCAATATGAAATCTACTGGATGTGTTTACAAGTTGGGTGTAGGTGCAATAACTTCAAATAATAAGAAACAACCAACAATATCTCTTTTCTCAAGCAGAGTATAAAAGTTCTAGTAAAAACAACAAAAGAAGCCACGTGACTCAAAAGCTGTTGGAGGAACTTCATATGGACATCAAAGGAAGTACTCTACTTCTATGTGACAACGAAAGTTGTATTGCTCTCGCAAACAATATAGTCCAACATCAAAGAACCAAACATATTGAGATCTATATGCACTTCATCCGGGAGAAAGTTCTTAGTGGTTACATAGATCTCAAGTTTTGTTCCACTAAAGAGTAGGTTGCAGACATTTTTACTAAGCCCTTGGGTGCTACAAAGTTATGCAAATTCTGTGCTATGTTGAGCATTTTAGATATTATCTTCTATGATCATGTGAATGATGTTGATCTTCACATCTGGATTATATGAGTTTTGGCCTTTCAGAGCTGCTCTTGAGGGGGAAATAAGAAATGAGCATGTTGCATGTTTTTCTTGTGTAATGACATCTCTTAATAGCTTGAATGTGTTAAAATGGATACTCCTAGACTGTTTCTATGTTGTTTAAATAAATTGTTATGTATGTAAAGTTTATTTGTAATCCCCAACGAAGCATTAGATATGAAAAATTTATTAACTCCATAATCTTATGTAAGACTTCATCCTTAATCAATTTATCTTGATAATTTGTAATGTTCCTTTGTATTGTGGTTTTTATAGAATCTGCGGAACACTGCTTTGAACCGTGACAAAACAATGTACTATGGCTTCTCTAAAATTCACAATGCGTTTAAAGTTGTTCATGACTTGTATAAGTCCATGGGACACTGTTGTAGTATAACATAGAGTTGAAAAACTTCCAGGACACTACTATATTCTACCACAAAAATACAAAATCCATGGAACAAGTATTTTTGCATGCTATCCTAAATCACTTGTTGATTTATGGATTGTAATTCCTTTTGTACCAAAAGGTGACTTGGCATGAGGAACAAACTTGACATGTGAAAGCAATTTTACATGTTTCCCTACTTAACATTAAGGGGAGTGTTGGGTTTATAATATTAAGTGGGAAACTGCTTATTTAGAAACCTGCCAAAGATTGTATGTTTTTGGTTTATAGCTTATATTTAAAATATAAACATGATAGACCCCAAAGCGAGGCCGGTTTCAAGAGTGGATCATAATTACCCACCTTGTATATAACAAGATGATCTCATTACTGATTGTTGGCACAAAATCATGCACTTGGGTACATTTTTAGGTCCTAAGCATATACTATCATTCATATGATTCTTAAGTGAGAAAACTAGTAATTGACAACTATCTTTGGCCTTTTGTATGTGTTTCTTATTTTATAATTGGTCTTACACACCCCACATCCCGATCGACATTTTACTTGTTTATCTTTTATGGCTCAAACACCAACGCCCAACCGGGACGCGGTGCCCATGCTCCCTCGACCCCTCACGGGCACCCGTGATCTCTTTCTACCTTACTCTTTTTGAGCCTCTTTTATCTTTTGGGCATCTTAATTTCTTATGGGTCAACCTTCCATTTTTCAATTATGAAATTCAACCAAGGGAATCATATAAATACAAAATTATGTAACCAAAATAAAGAACCAAACTCTAAGCATCTATTATCATCACCTAAGCTTGTATCCGAAGGCATCTAAGAGCACTAAAATCATCCATCAAGCATCCATTCAAGGGACAAGGGACTGCATTTTCTACATACATTTCATAGGAAGGGGAAATTCATTTTTCCATTCACATATCTACCTACATTGTTACATCTAGCTAGCCCACTATCAAGTGCATTTGCGTTATGGAATCCTAGGGCACGATTCTTACACACACTCATAAGAACTACATGGAGTTTGAGATGTAATGTAACGATTGGTCATAAGTTCACTCAGTTGGGTGACCACTGGGGTTAGTTCGACTCCCCATATTGCATATTTCTTTTTGGGATTTGATGTAGTTTGAGGGTTTTGTAGGTGAACATCTCTTTGCAAGGTACATGTGTCTTTAATGATCAAAATGCGACATATAGATGACTAACAATGATTATCAATGAAATTCTTATGACAATCCAAAAATTAGATTATGAGCTCTTACACAATCATGGGTGCCTCCTAGTAGTCACCAGTGCCTAGGCACCCTAGTCCTACTCTAGGCGTCATGATTTGGCCTTATCTGTCATCTTCAAAATTTACGATTGCACAATTGCGATAGTCTTCCCTTGCTTTTCATCTGTTTTCCCAGTCAAGAACAACTCTATAATAGCACAAATAAACTAAATCATCCTTTCCCTCTCTTGCACTTAGGGTTTCATAATTTGTTAGCTTATTGCTTGTGTCATCTATATTGGAGCAATTGCTTATCATAGGTTACATCGGTTATTCTACAATATTAGGATTTAACATTTTCTATTTTTGTTAAATCATTTGGTTAACCCCACTCATTCAAACACTCTTGGATCCTCATTTCTTCCTAGCATCAATATCCTAGGATCCTTCCCCATGGATATCTCCATCCATGCTTTCTTGCAAGCTAATCCTGATTGTAAAGCTAAAATCAACTCTCTCTTAGCTAATACTCATATTCCTTCCAATACTCATCCAAACCTTGTATATCAGTTATTCGTAGCTACCTTTTTGGAACAACTTACTTTTCCATCTAATGTAGCTACTACTCTTTCTGTTTATGACAATGATCCTCCCTTTATATTTTAGTTTGCGTCTATAAGATGAGCATTAAGTGAACACTAGTTGATAATGGATCTGAGCTCAATCTTTGTACTTTAACACTCCTTCAAAACCTTAGACTTTCCTTAGTGATGTTAGCCCATCATCCATTTCTCTTCGTGCATATGATTCTTTTATATGTCCATGCCTAGGAACTATCACTTTACCCCCTAAAGTTGGGCCAAAAACCATTCCTACGATTTTCTTTGTTATCGATGCCGTAGTTTAATACAATTGCTTACTTGGTAGGCCATGGCTTCACACTATGCAAGCAATGCCTTCCACCATTCATCAATGCATTAAATTCCTACATGATGGCTATGAACACACTTTTGTTGCTAACAATGACCCACTCAAATCATTGCGTAGACCCAATCACCGCACTTCTTACCCCAATTCCTATCAACTGCTACACCTGACCCATGATGATGATCAACTCATGGAACATCCTGCTTCCACCGCCGACATGCCTCCTCTCTAAGGAACTATTCATGCATTGAATTCCATATCACCAACATCATCCCACTCTTTGTGGGCATCTCATCCTTTCACATGCACTCTTTTCATACATGACTCTTATTGGCCTCACATTCTACTTGATCCTACTTGCTTTGACACTGTTTACACGCATGATGGCTTAGCCTGACTTGGATTCACATTGGATCATCTCCACCCACCACCTCATTCTCCTCACCTTTATCATGGATGTGTCTTTATTATTGCCACTTATGGCCTTCGTGTCCTTCATTTACCATTCTTTCTTGCACACACTTTTCATGCCTCTCCACTTACACTAGGACAGGTCTTGGCATGAGGGAACTTTAGATTCTAATCACACTAGTATCACATTTCCTATTCCTTTTTGCCACGTTTCTATTTTCAATGATTCATTTCTCGACTATACTCAAAATCTCATTCGCTGGTATGCACACAATTGTCCACAACCACCTTTCATTGATGAAGAATATGTTATGGGCATGTACAATTTACATCGCAATGGCTCTTTATATGATCAACCTCATACTATTGCTTACCAAGTCTCGCGCCTCTCAATTGGCTTCAATCCTAACAATGATGATCTCCTAGATGATGTTACTTGATTCTTCTCCACAACATACACTTGGGGGCATCATGCTTATTCCCCCTCTTAACATCATTAACTATCTATCATTCCTACAAACATGCTCTACGCCTCATGATACATCTTTCTAGTGTATAGTTTCAAACCATTTCCCTAAGACACACTTTTGTGCTACGGTTCACACTTATTTGTTGAGGGCATACTACATCAATGAACCTCACACACTACACATTTCACGCTCTACGCTTCACACTACATCATTCTAGCATTTGATTCTCACACTCCCAAACCATTACCATATGACGCACTCTAGTTCCATGGTTCATACTTTACTCTTGATGGTATAAATCTGAAATGAACCTCACCACATTATTATTTCACGTTTTATGCTTCACGATCTATCTTTCTAGTGCAAAATTTCAAACTATTTCGATGACACACTCTTGTTATATGGTTCGTTCTTAAATGCCGAGGGGTATTTTATAAATGAGCCTCATCTCATCCGTACACATACGTTGGGGGACACACTCCTCCTATCACATTCACATTGCATTCCATTCCACTCATTCACAACATATTACATATCTTGGTTGCACATACTCTTGTTTGCTTCTACTTACATGTACACTTTGTTTCCATGCTAGAAGGATACTTAGTATGTCATTATCTTTCTATATACACATGTGTGTCCACTTTGTTTCTTTGAGTGAATGTAGACCTTCTACAACTCTCTACACACAATATTGATGCTTGACACAATACCTTTTACCAGTCCCACTAAGGCTCCTAGGGGCATCTACTTTCTCACACATCACAGGTGCTATTGTTCCATTATATAATACTTCCTATTCTTACTAGCACATCAATTTACATTGATGCATACACATCTTGACATACTTTTTATTTTTCTAACATGCTAACGGGTGATTCATGTGCAACATTTGTTTTGCGGGATTATTTGCCACCATGGTTATCATTACACTTTTCTTGCAATTGATTTCTAATTGTATGCTATTGTTTGCGGGTTATGCCCTTTGTCTTGTGTGCACACTATATGCTTTTTGTTAGGTTGTGGAGCCTATTTTCATGTGTTAAAATGTTGAAGACTATAAACTAAGAGTAATGTACACTTTCCATAGTTGACTTCCCTAAAAAAATGTGCTTGATATATCGGGAAACGTGTTTTTCTCATATGGACAAAATTTTTGACCCATAGGTTTATGGGACGGTTTTGGCCCATGGTTTTGATACCCACGGTTTTATAAAAATGCTAAAGCATTTGCCTACTTATGTGGTTTTGTGCATATGGTAGGTTTTATGTAACATTGTAGATGTGTCTGAATTCGGGTGTGAATTCTGTAGAGTTTGTTGAGCATAGCTCCAAATAGATCTGGGTATTGTATTGAGAGAGTAGTGGCTTGTAATAAAATTTGAGCAAGTGATTGTTGGTGGAAGTAGCACAAATTGGGTGAACCATGTTAAATATTGTCTCTTTGTGTTGTTCTTTTATTATTCCGCACTTTTATTTCAGATCTGTAATATTTTCTACATTTTAGTTTCTACTGTTGCGATTATGTGAGGGATTATTCCACATATTTTATCCCTTATTTCCTATTAATTGGTATCAAAGCTTGGTTTGGTTTGCTCATGAGGAAAATTTTATCTTGGGTGAGAGCTATGGCAGATGATGGAAGATCAAGGGTTGATAAATTCAACGGGCATAATTTTAGTCTCAGGAATATGCAGATGGAAGATTACCTTTATCAGAAGGATCTTTATATTCTGTTGTTTGAGAAGGTGAACAAACCCTCAAGCATTACGAATGCGGAATGTGATTTCTTTGGATAGGAAGGTACTTGGGACACTCCGAGTGTGTCTTGCATCTTCAATATTATTTAATGTTTAAAAGGAAAAGACTACAAAAAAATTGATGAATCCATTAGGAAGTTGTATGAAAAACCCTCGGCCTCTAATAAGATATTTTTAATGAAAAAATTGTTTAATATGAAGATGTCTAATAATGGTTCAGTAGTAGATCATTTAAATGATTTTAATATTTTTGTAAATATGCTAGATTCGGTTACTATAGAATTTGATGAAGAAGTTAGGGCTTTATTAATTCTGCGCTCTTTACCGAGAGTTGGAATAGTCCGGTAATGGCGGTAAGCAACTCGGTTCAACTAACTCAAATTTGAAGTTTGAGGATGTTGTAGGGGTGATTCTAAGCGATGAAATACAAATAAAAAATCTCTTGGGGATCTTCTACTTCAGGGAATGCTTTGAAAATAGAAACTAGAGGGAGACAAAGAATAGAGGAAGTCATGGAAAATCGAAGGATTGGACAATGTCAAAATCTAAAAATAAGATAGTATGTTGGCACTTGTGGAAAGTCTAGGCATATAAAAAAGGAATGTTGGGAGCTTTAGGACAAGACAAAACAACGGGGAAGAAAACAAGGAGACAAATGTGGCAATGGGTAATGTATGTCGGGATGCTTTGATCCTTTCTTTGCACAATATTACTAAATCTTGGGTTTTAGATTCGGGGCTTCTTTCCATGCTACTCCACATAAGCATTATTTTTTTGATTACGTTCAAGGAGATTTTGGCATGTTTTTCTTGGTGATGATGAGTCTTGCAACATAGTTGAAAAAGGTTCTATTCGGGTTAAGATGTAGAATGGGAAAACTTGGCTATTGAAGGATGCTAGACATGTGCCTACATTAAGATGAAACTTGTTATTGGTAGGGTAGTTGGGAAGTGATGGTTATACAATGATATTTATAGCAAACTCTTGGAAGGTTACCAAGGGTGGTCTTGTGTTGGAAAGAGGTAAGAAGGTTAGAACCTTGTATTAACCACTTATAACACTAATGTTTGTAATCTTGTGGCTTTGAGCGAGATACAACATTGTGGCACTATAGGCTCGGTCATATGAGTCACAAGGGCATGGATATCATAAAGAAGGATTTGCCCGGATATACAAAAACAAGTTTGGAGTTACGTGAGGATTTGCGCATATATGAGAAACAAAAGTAAGTAAGGTTTCTCAAGGTTGGACCTACAAAAAGAGAGTAAGTTAGAGTGGTGCATTTTGATGTGTGGGGTGACTCAACATCTCTTAGGGGTTCAAATTATTATGTTACTTTTATAGATGATGCAACAAGAAAAGTTTGGGTTTATTGTATTAGAAACAAATCGATGTATTTGACACTTTTGTTGAATGGAAAGCCTTGGTAGAGAATGAAACATGTCTTAAGCTAAAATGTCTTAGGTCAGATAATGGAGGGGAGTATTGCAGCAATGAGTTTGATGATTATTGTTCTAAGAATGAAATCTGTAGGAAAAAGATGGTTCTAGGAACTCTGCAATAGAATGGGGTGTCAGAAAGGATGAACATAACAATAATGGAATGTGCTAGGAGCATGAGGTTACATGTAGGACTACCTCTTTCTTTTTGGGCGAAGCGATGAGCACTGTTTGTGTACTTTATAATTAGAGGACCCTCAAGTGCCTTGGATGAAGGTATATTTGAGGAGGCTTGGTATGGTAAGAAAGTTGATTATTCATTTCTTAGAGTCTTTGGATGTGAGGTGTTTTTCCATATAGAAAAAGATGATAGGACCAAGCTAGAGGCTAAATCGGAAAAATGTACTTTCATTGTTCATGGTGGTGATGACTTTGGATATAAATGTTGGAGTATTAAAGACAAAAAAATCATTCGATCTAGGGATGTGGTCTTTAATGAGAAAGTCATGTATAAACAACGAGTTGCGGAAAACATGGAATAATCCAAGAAAGAATATGCATTGGTAGAGGATATTTCGGATGGAAAAGTGACACGTGAATCAATTTAGGAACCTCCTCAACAGGAAACCCAAACTCCTATATTAAGGAGGTCTTCTAGGGTAAGAAGAGAACTTGAACGTTTTTCTCCTTCTATTTATTATTTATTACTCACTGATAGTGGAGAGCCAGAGAGATTTGATGAAGAAATGCAGGTAGATTCCAAGAAGAAGTGGGAGCAAGCCATGGATGAGGAACATCAAGCTCGATGGAGAGCCGGACGTGGGATTTGGTGAAGCTACTCGGAGGAAAACCAGCATTACATAACAAGTGGGTGTACAAAGTCAAAGAGGAAGGATGAAAGAAAATATACAAGGCCCAGTTGGTGGTCAAGGGGTTTGCATAGAAAAAAGGTATAGATTTTGATGAGATTTTTTCTCCTGTGGTAAAAATGACTTCTATTAGAGTTGTTCTTGGAATATTTGCGAGAAGAAGACTTGCACTTAGAAAAACTTGATGTAAACACTGCATTTCTCCTTGGTGATTTGGAGGAGGATCTATATATGCAGCAACAAGAGGGCTATGAGGTCAAAGGTAAAGAGGAGATGGTGTGTAAAGGCGAAGAAGAGCATGTATGGCTTGAAACAAACTCCAAGTCAATGGTATAAGAAATTTGATAGCTTTATGATGGAGTAAGGCTATATTATATGTCATTTTGACCATTGGGTTTATATAAAAAAATTTGAGGATGACAGTTATATTATCTTGTGTCTTTATGTGGATGACATGTTGGTTGCATGTAAAAACATGCGAGGAAATAAAAGTGCTCAAGAAACAACTAAGTGACCCCTTTGTTATGAAGGATTTGGGGGCAACCAAACAAATCCTTGGTATGAGGATATCTCGGGATAGGAAGGAGCAGTTGAATTTATATCGGGAAGAGTACATTAAAAGGTTTTGGAGAGGTTTAATATGCATGATTGTAAACCGGTTGGGACTCCTTTGGTAGGCCATTTCAAGTTATCAAAGGTGTATTGTTCCAAGACAGAGCAAGAGAGAAACCAGATGTCAAGGTACCTTACTCATTAGCGGTTGGCGTTTGATATATGCCATGGTGTGCACCAGACTTGATATTGCCCATGCAGTTGGAGCGGCGAGTATATTTATGAGTGATCTAGGTAGAGATCACTAACAAGCAATAAAGTGGATCCTTTGGTATTTGAGAGGGACCATGGAGACAATTTTGTGCTACTGTAAATCAGACACCACTTTGCATGGTTATGTAGATTCAGATATGGCTGGACATGTAGACAACATGAGGAACATGACAGGTTATATTTACACTGTAGGTGGGACAACAATGAGTTGGATTTCATGACTACAAAAGTTGGTGGCTTTGTCAACCACGGAGGTTGAGTATGTTGCTGCCACAAAGGCAAGTAAAGAGATGATTTGGCTACAACAATTGTTTGAGGAGTTGGGGCATAAGCAGGAGGAAGGGAAGCTGCATAGTGATAGTCAGAGTGTTATACACCTAGCTAAGAACTCTGCTTTCCACTCTAGGACGAAGCATATACAACTTAGGTACCATTTCATCAGGACAACTTTGGAGGAAGAGAAGTTGAAGCTAGATAAGATTCATACCAGTTAGAATCCTGTAGACATGATGACCAAGGTGGTCTGAGGGAAAAGCTGAAGCTGTGTTCATCTTTGGTTGGTCTTCACATAAACTAGTGAAGGGTTGAGAAACTTACTCAGAGGAAAACTAGTCTCCAACTGAGAGATTATTAAGTTGTGGAGCCTATTTTCATGTGTGAAAATGTTGAAGAATGTACACTAAGAGTATTGTACACTTTCCATAGTCGTCTTACCTCGGAAAATGTGCACGATATCTTGAGAAATGTGCTTGTCTCATATGGGTAGGATTTTTGACCCATAGGTTTATGGGACGGTTTTGACCCATGATTTTGATACCCATGGTTTTGTAAAACTGCTAAATTAGTTGCCTACTTATGTGGTTTTGTACATATGGTAGGGTTTATGTAACATTGTAGATGTCTATGCAATTCATGTGTGAATTCGTCAGAGTTTGTTGAGCATAGCTCCAATCAAATCTGGGTAAATTGTATTGAGAGAGCGGTGACTTGTAATAAATTATGAGCAAGTGATTCTTAGTGGACGTAGCTCAAATTGGGTGAACCACATTAAATAATGTCTCTTTGTGTCGTTCTTTTATTATTACGCATTTTTATTTTAGATCTGTAATATTTTTTGTATTTTAGTTTCTACTGTTGCGATTATGTGAGGGATTATTCCGCATATTTTATCCCTTATTTCCTAACACTTTTGGTTGCTTCGACCTTGATTTCTTATGACATTGTGAGTGATGTCCCATATTTAAAATCCACTTTTTGCGGTCTATCTTGTCTTCTTGTTTAATTGCATGTCTTCTACTTTCATACTAAATTTGATTGCACAAAGACACGTTTCTAGCCATCTTGTTTGCATGTGCCTTGGTTTCTACATTACACATCCCCTCCCCTTGTAGGGATACAATTTGATCAACTTCGAGGATTATCTTTTATGCCGCACACTCTTATCGACATCACATGCACCCTAAATGAGGGGGCCATACATTGGGTGAATCGGTAACCCACACAACCGCTCGAGCTACGGTAAAGGCCTACACAGTACAAGAATAAAATAGATATATAGTCATCGAATGACCCATATTATGACTTGGGTTCTCAACACATCACAAACACTAGCGCCCAACACCAAACACTAGCTCCTGGGCACCTATGTCCTCCCTTTGGCGCTTATGTCCTGTGGGCATATATAATTTTTTTCTCAGATCAACACAGTCTACAAAAGTTCACAAAGTAGTTTCCGGATCGGGCATTGGCCTCGAATACGAGAATGCATTCAATCTCCTACAATATCCTTCAATCGGGACAATAAGTACATTCGGAACAATACGAAACTAATATATAATAACTCGTAACAAACCATGATTACACCATTTGCGGTGGTGTATAATTTGGAAGCGATCATGGAAGGACGAAGAACACTATACCTCTCTCCTTAACACTCTTTTGCCGTGGTGTGAGATCACCCAAAAAACTTTCTCTTGGCATAAGATCGCCCAAAATTTCTCTTGGCATGAGATCACCCAAAAAAATCACTCTTCTACAACATTTCAAGTACATTTTCTATCCTTTTCACTCTTTGTAAATCAGGTGCACACTTTCCTTTTTACACACTTTTACATACTTATGCAAAAAATTCATATACACATATTTGACTACTTCTTCGATCTTATTTTGCATCTCCATCCTTGGTACGCAACAAGAAATATCCCTACATCAAGCAAAAAAACATATACAACACATTACAACACAATACTCTCCACCCCTATGATCACTTTATCTTTCTTAGCTTCTACGCTTCATTTTTTATCACTTCACGCTTTCACTTATCCACTCATCATGTTCTTCTCTGCACACTTTACATGAGTATCGGTACACATCTTCTAACCACTTTATGTTATCGAGTATTCAATCAATAAAACAAAGTGGTGGAAAATGTAGATACAAAATCACTCACTTGGGTACATTTCTAGGTCCTAAGCACATACTAGCATTTATATAATTCATAAGTGAGAAAAAAAGCAATTGACAGTTATATTTGGCCTTTTGTATATGTTTCTTATTTTCTAATTGGCCTTACACACCCCACATCCTAGTCGGTATTTTAATTGTTTATCTTTTATGGCTCTAGACACTAGCGCCCAGCCAGGACACCAACACCGGCCAAGACACTAGCGCCCAGGCGCTCTCGTCTCTCTACGGGAGCCCCCGACCTCTTTCTACTTTACTTGCTCTTTTATGGCCTCTTTTATCTTTTGGGCATTTTAATTTCTTATAGGATCCCCTTATATTTTCCAATTATGAAATTCAACCAAGGGAATCATATAAATACAAAGCTATGTGACCAAAATAAAGGACCAAGCTCTAAGCATCTATTATCATCACCTAAGCTTGCATCCAAAGGCATCTAAGAGCACTAAAGGAATCCATCTAGCATCCATTCAAGGGACAAGGGACTGCATTTTCTGCATACACTTCATAGGAAGGGGAAGTTCATTTTTCCATCCACACATCTATAGTTATAACATTATATATCCTAACAAAAAGTAGTAAAAGGCTGCAATAGACCTTAACTTCCTTTACTCGTCAAAATAATTACATGAGCTTTGTACAACACATTCTATTGCCACATTCATTCAAACTAATCGTGTCAAAATTATTCCCCCCGCAACTAGCAAAACTCTCTATCCACTCTCACACCCTTATCTTTCCTTTGGACTTGTGCTTCTTACTTACACAAATTCTACAAGTGTCCTTTTGTGCATATTAAAAGACTATCAATCGACTCAAAGTGGGAAGAATTTTTTTCATTATTCTTTTTGTTTAATTCTCTCCTATGAAATTGTCACTTTTGTTAGAAAAAATCATTATGTAACTCAAAAAACTCTTGTGGCACGTGTACTTGTACGTAACCCATTTTTCACAGTGCCATAATTAAGGTGCCTAGAGATGATGATGAGGATCTCCAAAAACATGACAAGATGTTTTCAAGAGCTCGAGAACCATTCGCTAGTACTCTCTTATTCCTTTAGCCTATGTTAAGATTTTTTTAGGCTCTTTTGCATCCTTCTAAAACCTTCTCTTTTTTTTTTTTTTTCTCTTATTCACTTCCTAGTCATTCCAGGATGAAACCGCCAAGTACATTTGTCCCCCACCATGGCAGTTTCATTAAAATGACTAGTGGTTTCATAACCACCACTCGAAGGAACCGATGGTTCTATCACGAGTGGAACTTAAGTCAAACTCTTAGTCCAATGCATGAATTTTTATCTTATCTTTAATCTATGCACGCATTTTCCTTGTTTTTAACGCCCATTTCACTCCACATACCTTCTAGCACTTAATTTTACTACATAAATGAGCTAATCCGGGCCTTATATTGAGTTTTGATATTGAGTTAAGATTAGCAAAAACTTAAGAGGTTGGCTATAGGAAAAAGTGGTAGGCTCATTTGTTGTCCTCCTAGAATTTGAAGTTTTTCGAGAGCATTGCTAGTGTGTCATTATTCATCCAAAGAGAAAGATAGCCAACTCTAAGGGTGATTGCTTCCAGTACAAAGCACACCTTAAGGATTATGAGCTACCATTATTACCAAATAAAGAACACAATGGCTACAGACTAGACTTTTTCCTCCCCTTGAGCCAACCTAAGATTTATTGTTTATTATTCCTCATAAGTGCACCAAGTTTCCTTATTTGCCCTTTGAAAACATCAAATACAAACCAATTCTAAAAGCTCAAATAGAGTAGTTTGCTAAGGGCACACATACAAAATTAAAAAAAACTTCATCTCAATTGCAAGAGAGAGGTTGGGTCGAGAATCAATTTGTTTATTTTCATAATTAGATTAGATTAAATTTCCTCACTTCATTAATAATTTTAAAAACCAATTAAAGAGACAAAAAAGAAATAAGTTGAGTACTATTCTTAGTTTTGTGCAAATTCCTTTGTCAATTAGATTAATATATTCAATTATCTTTCTCCAGGATTCTCCCATCTCTGGGATCAAGCTCTAGGTGTTAGAATATGTAATAGTTTGTTTGTTAGATCTAGTTAAAGCTAGTTTTAGAGAACACAAGAAAACCCAAAAATCAAAACATAATTTTCAGTTGTTTATATTATAGATCTATGTCCAAAGTCATGGATTAGAAAACACTCAATGCAAAGTATATTAAACCAACTATATATTTCAGATCTTACCTTGCACAACTATTGTCTTTCCAAATAAGTCTTAAAGTTAGAAACTTTCAATTAAACAACGTAGGATTTTAGATCCGAATGTATCAGTTTTCTTATAAACATTGACATTGTCGCTTCCTTGCATTGTAAAATTTTTGATTTCAATATAAATATTTTGACTTTTTGGTGTTATTTATTTCTTCTTACGTGCTCAAGTGCAATTCAAAAAAATTTAAAAAACCAAAAACATTGTTCCCACAAGTTGTCATTGAATCAAGTGAAGTAAGTTGATAAGTTAATTGCTAAAACACTTAATAAACAATCTGATTTTTATATCCAAAGTTCCCATTTTTCGTGTGCACTTATATTTTGAAATCACATACAAACGTGTTTCAAAACATCCCCACAAACTCTAAAAAAACACTAATAAAAACATAAAGACTGATATTGAGCACACATATAAGACATATTTTGAACTCAGACAAGCCTAAAAACACACATATTCAAAATTGCAACCAATACAACACATAAACGTGGCATTTCGGTGTTAGAATCATTACATTTTGAACAAGGAAGGTTGCTCATCCACAGGACAACATGTAATACTTCAATCTCATCATAAGCTCACTTTCTACTTTGCTCCCGACCATAGCAAGAAATGCATAATGATTGTATCCCGAATCGTGGATGAATATGGATAGCCAAATATTTCTAGGAATAGTTGGACACTTTCCTCAAACGTCCCCACTCCACTTAAATCAAAAAACCTCCAGACGAATTTTTTTCTAAGATCGAATGAGAAGTATTTTGTTCTTCACTATCCCCCACACAAATCATTCCATAATTAGTTTTACTAAATGGCGAAGTCCCATTGGACAACAACCATATTGATACCTCTTTATACACCTAATATCATTATAAATTTGAGTTTTCCGAGCTCATCCACTATCCATTACCTTCTTCCATACGACCTTTCCGATTAGGGTCGACTCACCTCTAGTAATCGTTTCACCTAAGGAGCACAACCAAACATCCATCCTTTCACCAACCATGAAATAGAGCTAGGGCTATGTGTTTCCATTATTCATGATCGTACCATACATCATGATCAAGTTCATAGGAGTATTTCCATACTGACGAGTAAGTTATGTTTGTTCGAGAGTATAGGTAGAGTTTATTTTTCGGTTTTGTCTATGTTCCTATACCCCCACTTCTATCTTCTTCACACCATCCACAATTCTATCCTATCATCATCCCATCATCATTTACGTCAACTATCTTGGCCTCGTACTCGCGAGGAGTTGAGTGCATAGGAAATAACCCCTATGATTTTTGGCGTGTACAATACTACCATCCCAAACATACAAATTCCAAATAATTATCCAAACTGCCATTACACATTTAGAACCATCATGACACACAAATCATTTCCATAAACATTGATGCAATCACCACCAAGTTGTATTTAGGGATTTTATCACTATGAAAAACCTTCGTATGGAGGTCTGATTTTGATTGTGTTATTGGTTTGTTGTAATGAGTTTTTTTAATGGAAAAATTCACACCTAAAAGCATGACAACCATACCCTACTGTGAAGTTTTTGCATAAAGGTCATCCTGAGCCCTCCTATAGATCACCTTAACCCCCATATTAGTCCCTGTCCCATACCTCCAATCACCCAATGTGTTGTGCCATCATGTCTATAGGTAATTTATGGGTATCAAGATCATTTATGTACTCCTAATACAAGTTTCTTCAAGACATGCTCTTTGATAAGCTTAAGAAAGGCTAGTTTATTTCTTCCTAAGGTGGTGTGCACCCCGAGTTCAAAATCATCATGGAGGAGTATAAGAGAGCTAGGAACATTGGGTGACTAGTTTTGAAATATGTGAAGTTTCGAGGTTTCAAGCGCAGTTTGACAAAAGTGGGTCTTGGAGGATGAAGCAATGTACGGTAAAAAAATAACCCCTGAGCTTTGGGAAGTGATTTTGGGAGCTCTGTAAAGAGTTGGAAGCCAAACAAGACATATTCGAGAAAAATATTTTAGAGCTCTATAAGATAGTGGTTAAAATGAATGATAATGAGATCATACCAAGCCAAGAACACAATGTTAATCAAACACCATGATCAATAAGATGAAAGTAATTTTCCAAAATAAATTTACATAAACCTTTGCAAATAAATGAGAAACAATATCATATATTATTATGGAACTCAATGAAATTAATAATATTTGATATTGCTACTCATTGTTTGCAAAGGTTTATGTAAATTTATTTTAGCGAATTAATTTAATCTTATTGATCATGGTGTTTGATTAGCATATGTGTTCTTGGCTTGGTATGATCTCGGTTATCATTCCTTTTATGGTATCGAGTGAGTAAGTGTGCTCAACTTGGAGTAGTATTGGGATGGGTGACCTCCCGGGAATTCTGGTGTCGTTGCCTCCTAATGTCATTGGGCCTAATTTGGTGAATACATGGTGGCCCTGTGGCTCACATGGTTGCATTTGGCTCCATCGTGTGGGGGTGTTGGCGTAGCAGTTGGTTAACACGATGAGATCCCTCTCCACCACCATTTCAAGCTTTTGGTGTGACGACAAGTTGTGCAACTTTGATACCAGGTAGTTAAGCACACTTGACCTGGAGTAGTATTGGGATGGGTGACCTCTCGAGAAGTCCGGTGTCATTTCCTCCTAATGTCGTCGGGCCTAATTTGGTGAATACATGGTAAACCTAGGACTCACATGGTTGTATTTGGCTTTATCGTGTGGGGGTGTGTTGGCATAATGGTGGCTAACATGATGAGATCCCTCTCGATTCAAACTTTTGGTGTGACAAAAATCGTGAGTGGTTTCAAAATTTTCAAAAAGCATCAACATTTTCTTCCATAGACCATTTTTGCATACTCAACAAGAAATAACGAGATAAAATCCTACTTTTAGGGGTTTCAGGGAAAAAATCATAGGTTGAGAATCATGCCATTATTCTCAAAATCATTTTACAATCAAAATAATATAAGGAAGTGCATGCAAAGGCTCTTAGATGCTCAAGTTACGCCTTTGACAAGTTGTTTCCCAAGGTAAAGGAGTTAGTTATTTTTGGTGGAAAAATGGACCAATCAGAAGGTGGCACACTTTTGTGCACCAACTATCCCAAATGTTTGGGATGGTTGGGAAAACAAAGTGCACCCAACCTCATTTTAGGCCCCTGGACCCTCATATGACCTCCGTTGAGCCTAACTAAGCCAATTTAGCCCTCATGCTCTCATTTCTAGCCCCCTCCTTCATCTAACTACATTCCACCAAGTGACCCAATAAGAGAGGGGTGCACTTTTGTGCACCAACCGTCCCAAAAATTTGGGACATTTGGGAAACAAAAATGCGCCCCCTTCCATTTAGCCCTTAGTCACCCACACAACCTCAGAAGTGGGTTATGAGGCTTTTTATAGCTCACTCATCCCTCTACCTCAACCAATCATGCTTCACCAAGTGGGCCAATGGGAAGGGGGAGAAATTTTTACACCAACCATCCCAAATGTTTAGGATGGTTTGGAAAAAAAAGTGTGCCCATGCCCAAGTTGAAGAAATTTCAAGTTTTCAAGTTTTAACTTCTACTCCCACTTCTTCTTCTTGCCCGTGCATTAAACCCCGCCGCCGAAAAACTTCATTCTCCTCCATTACCACCTCTGTGATATATGAAGCTTGAAGAATCCATTAATGGCCATCATTACACAACATCAAAAATTCAATGAGCTACCTCTCCACTTATCAAGGATCCAAAGTGGGTGAAATCACGCGAAAATCGGAGGAAATGATCCTTAAAAATCTAGTTTCACGTGGACTAGTTTTCGAGCCATTGAGTCCCTATTTTTAGGGATATGGGGGATGTGTTTTTTTATCATTATTCTTCCTTGTCACACATAGAATACAACAACAAAAATGTATCGAGCTACCTCTCCACTTCTCAAGGTTCTAAAGTGAAGGGTAGAATCGCGTGAAAATAATAGGAAATAATCCTTAAAAATCTAGTTTCGTGTGAACTAGTTTTCATACCATGAAGTACCTATTTTTTAAGGATATGGAGGGATGTGTTTTTATCAGAATTCTTCCCTCTTTGAATAAATTCTCAAATTCCTAAATATTTGAGGTGAAATCATTTGAAATTGGGGAAGGGTCTCCAAAAAATCTAGTTTCTTTTAAACTAGTTTTTGTGTGATGAAGTTGCCAATTTATCAAGATATGAAGGAATAATTTTTATCAATATTATGCCCCATCGATTAAAATCCCATTTTACCACTTGTTCATATGAAGGAATCACCCAAAATTTGGAGCGTGGAACCTTGAAATAAAACCCAAAATTTCAAGACCTCTTTTGTTACAATCCGAGACTCGTAGTGCATTTAAGAAAAATAGCATACAAGGCAAGAATACGAATAGTAAGTGGTTGAATGATGTGAATTCATGACATTCATGGTCCTCTAGACATGAAAGAAGCATCAGATCATGAAAACAAGGTCACAAGATGATCCTAGAACTCAATCAAAGAAGTTAAACTTCCATCCGAGTCTCGAAAGCATCTTCTTGATCTCAGTTGGGGTGAGCCGGTGAGCTAGGAAAGCTAGATAGCTGGGTGGTTTGAAATGAGTTATTTGGAGTAATATCAATGAATTAGAGAATTTGGTCAACCAATTATCAAAGAGGGTCATTGTGAGTAATGCATGTGGTCACAATGAGCTCACGTCAAGGAATCTTGAGGCAATTTGAGGTATCTGTGCATCATGCTAAAGAAGGAGGTTGTGATCATCATCAAGAATTTTTCATCAAAAGTGTAGGGATCCCCATTCATGCTATGGAGCATTCTCCTCCTCTCTCTTCATTCTTCTTCCTCTTCTCTACTCACTTTATAATTCTTCATTATGAGAAATCATTCACTTTTGTCTTATTCATAAATGTGACTATAGTTTAAAAATGTAATAAGTCACCCTTATTTTATAAAAGGGGACTTAAGGTTCTTCCCTAGGAATACCAAGAGTCATAAGTGGAAAAGGCAAGTGAAAAGACACATGGGGGTAGACGAAGAGTCATTTCTTGGTCTATATAATGTAATGACACCCTCTTTCTTAAGGGTTGTCAATTTTGTGCACTCAAGAGAGAGATTTTTGAGCAAGGCAAAAAGATAGCATTCTTCCACTTTCCCTATCTAATTTTCCTCTATCTTCTAAGCATTGTACAACTTGTGAAGATGTCAATAAAGAAAGGATTTTCTTCTTTTCATGATGCATGAATGTGTGCAAATTTGTGTGCATGGTTTCCTCTCATTGTTGATATTCTAAGAATGGTTGTTTCTTTCCCATAATTTATGGATGTGAAACTTCTAATTAGCTTTAGCAAGAATATGATTTTCTAATTACAGAGTTACTTCCCCTACCTAAATTCTCACTCCCTTTCCCCAATCTTCCATAAAATTATTCCCTTACAATTCATTGCAAGAATTTTCCATGGGTACAGTGTAGTGTGCTTGTTGTATCCCTAACCTCTTGGACAATTTTTTTCCTTTTGTTCATTCACAATAAAGTGGAGCTACACCACATAAGTGGAGGGACCTAGAGTCCTAAAGCATTGGAAAGATAACCACAAATTTTTCTACCCAAAAATTTTCTTGCCAACAGTTTTTAGTGCCCATTGTGGGGTAGACTTGGAAAAATTTGTACCAAAAATTCGATCACAAAATCCAAAAAAATTGCAAAATAATAATAATAAAAAGGTTGATTTAAATCCATTGCGAAAACTCACTATTGATTCATGTAAATGACCTTATATATTCTATAGTGTCCTTTTTGTATTCCCACAACAAGTTTTCCCAAAAATGGATGAAAAGAGATACACCAAAGTTGAATAGATTGAGAGGAGTTTTGATCCCACTTTTGAGGGTTTGCAAAACCAACAGAAAAATAAAATATATCACCTATTTCTTCTCCCAAGAATCATCTCCATCCGAATCTTCAAGTGGTTCACCCTGGTAATCTTATTCAAATCCCCATTGATACCCCTCCTACAAATTCTCCCATTTCCGAACACCATTAAAAATTGAACTTCCTAATCAATAAAAACAAGAACTAGAAGAAGAATTGCGAGAATAAATTTTTGAAGTAGAGGATGGAGCTGAAAAAGAGGAATTAATGACAGAGAAAATAGAAAGACCTCAACTCATTGTTCCATGGGGAAGGAATACTGGTCCACTCACTCTTACACCTCCTCTTCACAATCTACCAATGGGTTCCCGTAAGAACTTCCTAAATTTCAAAGGTGATGGCACATAACTTCTTGAAGAACATATCTCAACCTTCATCACATCATACAGAATCCTTGGAATTGAACACAAAGATGTTGCTATGAGATTGTTCGTGGAGTCCTTATAAAAAAGCAAATGAATGGTTCTACCTCCTGCCAGCTAAGTCCATCACTAGTTGGGATGACATCAAGGCTTGGTTCAAAGAAAGATTCAAATCTACCGAGATACTTTAAATATCTCTTAGTGTAACTAGATAAAATGAATAAGGGTTCTAACGAGACTATGAGAGACTTCGTAGCACATTACAACAAGTTACTCAAAAGAATACCCATTGAAGATGCGCCTCTGATAACAACGTAAAAAGGTTCTTCATCAGTGCTCAAATACAGAGGTAGGATTATTTCTCTAAAGGGTTCAACAAAGGAATATATCACAAGCACAAAGAATGGCCATTGAAGTAGAAGTCAACTTCATCTGTCGTCAGGGAAGATCAAAAACCCTTCAAAGGGTAAAGTTCAACATCCCAACGATGAGAGAAAAAAATTGGTAAACAAAATGACATTTTTGAAGAGGGAAGTTTCTCAATAAGCATCTCCTCAAAGCCATAGATAAAATAAGAATGTAGAAGCAACTGAAGGATTTCATTGGAGGCCCCACAAGTCAATACAAGTTGCAAGACTTAAGAAGACGATAAAGGACCCAAACAATAAAGTGAAGACAATGATTTTCTAGAGATTGATGAAGTAGAGAGTGAGGCAAAAATTAGATTGTGTGATTCTTGTAGAGGTGATGAAGATGATAACACATACATACCTAGTATCTTGTGTGAGGTGTTCATCCACTCTTAATATAAAAAAGGGAGATTCTTCTTCCACTACAACTGCAAAGAAGAAGATTGAAGATCCTCTTGTGGTGAATCTACCAAACAAAATTATCAGTCAAGGATCTCCACTTCCACCCTCCATGGAGTCTGCATTAGAGAAACCCAATCCAATGGAAAATAAGGGGCATCCATAATTAAAAGTAGGTTCTTTAATGCTCTTTCTAAATCTAATGCTACTCTTGTAAAATTCGGTCCTTCAAGAGCCTCTAATGTGCCCATAAAATCAAATTCTATTTCCCAAGCATCCACTCCCGTATCCAAGCTTATATTGACTCCAAAATAAGTGGCTCCATCCACCTTGTCCGCATCTTCTCCTTTTGACATCATAGAACATATGAACAAGACTAAATTACAGATTTTCGAATCGAATATATGCGGACTCATCTCGAATAATTCGAGAAGCTTGTTCGTCATATTAGGGGTAGTAGTTCAAAGCCTAATACTATGAATCCTAATCCTAAAGGACTACTAAAAACCCCACCTACATCCCCATCGTAGAACATGCTTTCTTTGAGTGCATTGAAGAATTCTAAGGTGGATCCTTTTTATGTCTCCCTTCTCATTGGAGGATACCTATTGAACAATTGCATAATAGATTCAGGGGCCTACAAAAACATGATGTGTACGAAGGTTGTCCATGCACTAAAACTCACCTTGAATTAGGCCAGTGGATCTGTTTACTCCATGGAGTCAAAGGAAGTCCCACTCATGGGGAAGGTCAAATATGTATAGGTGGCCCTCGATGCATTTCGAGACAAGGTGTTGATGACTATATTGGTAGCAAACATTCGAATTCATTTGGAATGTTCTTTGAGTAGAAGCTTCTACCAATAGTTGGGGAAAAATCAGATGAATTGGTCTTCCGCAACCATTCCGGTTAAGGGAGATATGGAAAAGTTTCTCCCAGAGAAGAAGATGAGGTACATGGTGCAGAAGGCAGAATTCATGGAGATTACATTATATACCAAAATAGCGGGAGGATGAACTATTTTGTAACATCCGAGGATGTAGATGATATTCTTATCTTGATGGGACCGAGCGTTCCTTCATATAAGGGTATTGATCTTGAGAAAGCATTAAGAAATTTTGAATTGGAAAAATATATCCCAATTTTCCGATGATGTAAGTGTTAGGAAGATGGAGGGTTTCTTAATGAATTCCAAGCCGAGAAATAAAAAATTATGTATATCCATGAGGAGGAGATATTCTCATTCCCATTTGAAGATGAATATACTCTCAATCATGTCATCCATAAAGATACAAATCCAATTGATGATGAGCCCTCTAAGGTTTGAAAGAAAACTCGATGCGAGAATTGGTAAGAGCTATATAAGAGATAGAATACCCTCAACTTAGTCTCGAGACTCTTGATGCAAGCCATGAATCTGCAAGACAAACGCGTATATGATTTGGAAACCTCAACCAGTTTTAAGGTTGGCTATGTCCCTCCCGAGCCAATGGTTGATGGATGCAATGATGAAATGGAGGTATTTTATTTCCCATTTGAAGGAGAGGAATCTTTCCATGATGAAAAAGCTGAAAAAAGAATTTTGAGGTCCCTAGATTTGAGATTCCTCATGAAAAATAAGTAGTGAAATGCAATGAGTTTTATAATAATGAAGCAATTCCTTTAAACGGTTGCCTTTATTTTCAAGATGAAGGTTCTTTAAATGAATGTAAAGGTGAACTATTGGTTCTTTAAATGAATAAGGCATTAGTCAATGTTATGTAATGATATTCGGAGTTCTAATGTCATATCCTTGCTACGATCAATCCAAATTATGTCCCCAAGTTAGAGCCAATTGTTTTCATGAGTTTTTTTCAAGGAAAAATTCACACCTAAAAGCATGACAACCATACCCTACTGTGAATTTTTTTCTTAAAGGTCATCTCGAGCCCTCCTCTAGATCACCCTAAACCTCATATCAGTCTTATCCTGTACTTCTAAGAAGTCCAATGTGTTGTTCCATCATTTTCATAGGTGATTTATGGGTATGAAGCTCATTCAATTACTCCCAAGACAAGTTTCTTCAAGACAAACAATTTGAGAAGCTTAAGAAAGGCTAATTTTTGGTCTTCCGAAAATTGGTGCGCATCCGTGGAGTGGAACGAAAGACTCAAAATCATCATGGAGGAGTATTAGAGAGATAAGAACATTGAGAAACTAGTTTTTGAAGAATCTGAGAAGCTTTAGATGTTTTGGAGTAGTTTAAAAAAATTGGCTCTTGGAGGGTAAAGCAAAGTGTATAGGTAAAAACAACCCCCGCACTTCGGGAAGTAATTTTGGGAGATCTCTGTAAAGATTTAGATTCCAAATAAGAAATATTTGGAAAGGTATTTCATATCTTTATAGGATGGTGGTTTCACATTTTCCCCAAGGCATCATCATTTTCTTCCACAGAATATTTTATGCATACTTAATAGAAAATCCGAGAGAAATGCCTATTTTTTAGTGGGTTTCAAGAAGAATCGAGGTTGAGACCCATTAAATTATTCTCAAAATTATTTTCCAGTTAAAATCATATAAGGAAGCGCATGAAAAGGCCTCCATACGCTCAAGTTACGCCTCTGACAAATTGCTCCCCAAGGTAAAGGAGTTAATCATTTTTTGGTGGAAAAATGGAACAATTAGAAGGTGGCGCACTTTTGTGCACCAATTGTCTCAAATTTTTGGGATGGTTGGGACAAAAAGTGCTCCCAACCTCATTTTAGGCCCCTGGACCCTCATATGACCTCCATTGAGCCTAACTAAGCCAATTTAGCCCCCATGCTCTCATTTCTAGCCCTCGCCTTCATCCAACCACATTCCGTAAAGTGGTGCAGTCAGAGAGGGTAAATTTTTTTGCACCAACCATCCCAAATGTTTGGGACGGTAAGGACAAAAAATTTTCCCCCTCCCATTTTAGCTCTGGTCACCCGCATGACCTCAAAAGTGACTTATGAGGATTTTTTAGCCCCCTCATCCTTTCGCCTCAACCAATCATGCTTCGCAAAGTGGACCAATGAGAATGGGGTTAAATGTTTTGCACCAACCATCCCAAACGTTTGGGACAAAAAAGTGTGCCCATGCCCAAGTTGAAGAAATTGCAAGTTTTCAAGTTTTAACTACTACTTCCGCTTCTTCCACTTCTTGCGCCTGCATTAAACCTCGCTATCGAAAAACTTCATTTTCATCCATTACCACCTTTGTGATATTTGAATCTTGAAGACCGCATTATTGGATGTCATGAAAAAACAATGAAAAATGCAGTGAGCTACCTCTCCACTTATCAAGGTTCTCTGATGGATGGAATTGCACGAAAATAGGAGGAAATGATCCTTAAAAATCTAGTTTCATACGCACTAGTTTTCGCGCCATGGAGTCCCTATTTTTTAGGGATATGGAGGGATGTGTTTTTTATCAATATTCTTCCCTATCACATGAAGAATTCAGTAGTGTAAAATACAATGAGCTACCTCTCCACTTCTTAAGGTTCTAGTGGGCGGAATCACGCGAAAATAAGAGAAAATGATCCTTTAAAAATCTAGTTTCGCGTGAACTAGTTTTTCATGCCATAAAGTCCCTATTTTTTAGGGATATGGAGGGCTGTTTTTTATCGAATTCTTCAATTTTCAAAGAAATTCTCAAATTCACGAAGATCGGAAGGAGAAATCATTCAAAATTGGGGAAGGGTTTCTAAAAATATAATTTCTTTTAAACTTGTTTTTGCGCGATGAAGTTGCCAATTTATCAAGATATGAAGGACTAATTTTTATCAATATTTTTCCCCCGTTGATGGAAATAAAATTTTCCCACTTGTTCGAGATGAATAAATCACCCAAAACTCGGAGCGTGGAACCCCAGGATAAAACCCGAATTCAAGACCTCTTTTATTGCAATCCAACACCCATAGTGCACTTACTAAAAATAGCATATGAGGCATGGATAAAAATAGTAAGTGGTTGAATGACGTGAATTCATGACATTCATGGTCCTATAGACATGAAAGAAGCATTAGATCATGAAAACAAGGCTGTAGGATGATCCTAGAACTCAATCAGAGAAGTTAAACTTCCATCTGAATCTTGAAAGCATCTTCTTGATCTTAGTTGGGGTGAGTTGGTGAGCTAGGCGAGCCGAGATAGCTGGGTGGTTTGAAATGAGTTAGTTGGAGTAATCTCAATGAACTAAAGAATTTGTCAACCAAGTATCAAAGAGGGTCATTGTGAGCAATGTTTGTGGTCATTGTGAGCTCACATCAAGGAATCTTTCAACAGTGTTTCTAAACACTTATGTGGCAGTCTAAGGTATCTATGCATCATGATAAAGAAGGATGTTGTGATCATCATCAAAAGTTCTTCTTCAAAAGTAGAGGGATCCCCATTCATTTTACGGAGCATTCTCCTCCTCTCTTCATTCTTCCTCCTCTACTCTACCCTCCTTTCTAATTCTTAATTACGAGCAATCATCCACTTTCATCTTATTCATTAATGTCACAAGATAGTCTAAAAATGCAATAAGTCACCCTTATTTTATAAAAGGGTACTTAAGGCTCTTCCCTAGGAATACCAAGAGTCACAAGTGGAAAAGGCAAGTGAAAAGACACATGGGGGTAGACAAAGAGTCATTTTTTGGTCTATATAATGTAATGACACCGTATTTCTTAAGGGTTGTCAATTTTTGCACTCAAGAGGAATTTTTGAGTGAGGAAAAATAGATAGCATTATTCCACTTTTCCTCTATCTTCTAAGCATTTTACAAGTTGTGAAGATGTTAATAAATAAAGGAGTTTCTTCTTTTCATGATGCATGAATGTGTGCAACTTTTTGTGCATGGTTTGCTCTCATCGTTGATATTCTAAGCATGGTTGCTTCTTTCCCATAATTTGTGAATGTGAAACTTATAATTAGCTTTGGAAAGAATCTAATTTTCTACTTACAGAGTTAATTCCCCCTACCTAACTTCTCACTCCCTTTCCCCATCTTCCATAAAATTCTTCCCTTACGAGTTCATTGCAAACATTTTCCATTTGGTATAGTAGAGTGTGCCTATTGGATTCCCGACCTCTTGGCCTATTTTTTTCCTTTTGTTCATTCACAATAAAGTGGAGCTACACCACACAAGTAGAGGGACCTAGATTTCCAGAGCGTTGGCAAGATAACCGCCAATTTTTCTACATGAATTTTTTTCATACAACTTGTGGAGATGTTAATAAATAAATGAGTTTCTTCTTTTCATGATGCATGAATGTGTGCAACTTTGTGTGCATGGTTTCCTCTCATCATTGATATTCTAAGCATGGTTGTTTTTTTCCCATAATTTGTGAATGTGAAAATTCTAATTAGCTTTGGAAATAATCTGATTTTCTACTTGCATGGAGTTAGTTCCCCCACCTAACTTCTCACTCCCTTTCCCCATATTCCTTAAAATTCTTCCCTTACGGTTCATTGCAAACATTTTCCATGGGTACAAAGTGGAGTATGCATGTTATATCCTAGACCTCTTGGCCAATAACCTATTTTCCTTTTTTTTCATTCGCAATAAAGTGGAGCTGCACCACACAAGTTGAAGGACCTAGAGTCCTAAAGCATTGGACAAATAACCACAAATTTGTTTACACAATTTTTTTCTTGCCAACAGTTTTGGTGCCCACCGTGGGGAAGACTTGACATCAATCTACACCAAAAATATGATAAAAATATAAAAATAAATATTAAAAAAAAGGTTGATTAAAATCCTTTTCCGAAAAACTCATTGCTGATTCATATGAATGGCCCTACATATTCTACAATTTCTTTTTGTATTCCCATAGCAAGTTTTTCCAAACCGGCTGAAAAGAGATACATCGGGTTTAATAAATTGAGAGGAGTTGTTGATCCCACTTTTGAGGGTTTGAAAACCAACAAAAACAAATTAGAGATAACCCCTATTTCTTATCCTAAGCCTCATCTCCATTTGACTCTTCAAGTGGTTCACTTGGTAATCCTGATTCAAACCCCAAATGATACCCCTCCTACAAATTCTCCCATTCGAACACCATTGAAAATTGAATTTCCTAATCAAGAAGAATAAGAACCACAAGAAGAATTGGGAGAAGAAGTTGTTGAAGTCGAGGGCTAGGCTAAAACAAAATAAATAATGGAAGAGGAAGCAGAAAGACATCAACCCATTGTTCCATGGGGAAGGAATACTAGTCAACTCAATTTTACACGTCATATTCACAATCTACCAATGGGTTCCCGTAAGAAATTCCCAAAGTCAAAGGTGCTAGAACACAACTTCCTCGAAGATCATATCCAAACCTTCATCACATCATGTAAAATATTTGGAATTAAACATGAAGATGTTGTTGTGAGATTGTTCCATGGAGTACCTACAAGAAAAAGTAGCTGAATGGTTCTACCTCCTACCAACCAAGTCCATCACTATTTGGGATGACATCAAGGCCTAGTTCAAAGAAAGATTAAAATCTACCAAAGAGTGTCAAGATCTCTTAGTGAAACTGGATCAAATGAAGAAGGGGTCTAATGAGACTATGAGAGACTTCGTAGCTCGTTACAACAAGTTACTCAAAAGGATACCCATGAATATGTGCCCTCTAATAACAATGTAAAAAGGTTCTTCATCAGTTCTCAAATGTTGGAGGTAGGATTCTTTCTCCGAAGGGTTCAACCAAGGGATCTTACACAAGCACAAATAATGGCCATTGAAGTAGAAGATGACCTCATCCTATCAGGAAATATCAAGAACCCTTCAAAGGGTAAAGCTCAACATCCCAAAGATGAGAGAACAAATCCATTGTTGTAGAAATTGGTAAATGAAATGACATTTTTGGAAAGGGAAGTTTGTTAACGAGCATCTCCTCAAAGCTATAACATAAATTAGATTGCAAAAGCACCTTGAATGCTTGCCTTGGAGGCCCCACCACAATGCAAGTTACGTAACCCAAGAAGACGATGAAGGACCATAAGATGAAAGTGAAGACAATTATTTTCTAGAGATTGAGGAAGTAGAGAATGAGGCACAAATCAGATTCTATGAGTACTTTGGAGGTGATGAAGATGACGACACATACGTACCTATTATCTCTTGTGTGGTGTTCACCCGCTCTCAATCTAAAAAGGGAGCTTCTTCTTCCACCGGAGCGTGTGAATAAGAAGATTGAATATCCTCCTGTGGCGACTCTAACAAAAAAAATTATCATTCAAGATCTCCACTTCCACCCTCCATGGAGTCTGCATTTGAGAAACCCAATCCAATGGAAAACAAGGGGGCATCCACAATTACAAGTAGGTTCTCCAATGCTATTTCTAAATCTAATGCTACTCTTGTAAAATATGGTCGTTCAAGAGCCTCTAATGTGCCAAAAAATAAAATTCTTTTTCCCAAGCATCCACTCCCATATCGAAGCTTATCCCGACTCCAAAATAAGTGGCTTCATCCCCCTTGTTCCCATCTACTCCTTTTGACATCATAAAACATATGAACAAGACTAAAGTGTAGATTTCTAAATCTAAATATCTACAAGCTCATACTGAAAAATTTGAGATGCTTGGCCGTCATATCGGGGTAGTAGTTTAAATCCCAATACTGGTACTCCTAATCCTAAACGACTACTACCAATCCCACCTACATCCCCATCGTAGAACACGATTTTTTTTTTGAGTGCATCGAAGACTGCTAAGGTGGATCCTTTTATGTCTCCCTTCTCATTGGAGGATACTTATTGAAAAATTACATAATAGATTCATATGCCTCTGAAAATGTGATGCCCACGAAGTTTTCCCATGCCCTACAACTCACCTTGACTCAGGCCAATGGCTTATGTTACTCCATGGAGTCAAAGGAAGTACCATTTGTGGGGAAGCTCAAAGATGTACATGTGGCCCTTGTTGCATTTCCAGACAAGGTATTGATGAATATCTTGGTAGCATATATTCTTGATTCATTTGGAATGTTATTGAGTAGAAGATTCTTCCAACAGTTGGGGAAAAATTCGATGAATTTGTCTTCCGCACCCATTCCAATCAAGGGAGATATGGAAAATTTTCTCCCAGAGAAGAATAGGTTCTCCCATTCCGGTTCGGGAGGTTTTTGGTCTCACAAAAGTTTAATGATTTAGAATATGTGGAAAGTGGTACCCCATTTATCCGCGAGGTATCATCTTGCTTTCCTTGCCTTAATGTCTTAATCTTCATGTGATTTTTCCAAGACCCTTGTGGTCCTCTTCTAGTTTCTTTGAATTTATTTGCAATGCTACAATCTCTTCTAATTTTCCTTGTACATTCTATATAAAGTCTTCAATAGAGGGTAAGACAGTGTATTTTCCTCTTTATTTGACACATGGATCATATAAATGTAAGTTATAAAAAAATTACTATTTTAGTACATCCTCATGAAAGAAGGCATGCCAAACTTGAAATCATTCTCTCCAACTTTTTCTGAGATGGAAAATAACCCATATCTTAGAGGTTTGAGTTTCTTAGCTTGTCATTAGAGTCTCGTTTGACTCAAGTAAAGCCACACCTTGTCTCCCACGATAGATGCATGCTTTCTATAGTGTTGATCATGTCTAACCTTACACTTGGATCGAGACTTATGGAATTGTTATTTCACTATGAGATGTATTTGCTTAATCTTCTCAATATTTTTGTTGATTTAGATATGAATCTAATTATTATTCTTATTTTTACCATCTTAATGCAACACCAAACATATGCTTCAAAATGTGACTTATTAGTGTATTCATGCATTGATCTATTGTAGTAATGTTATATATATGCTAAAGATTCATTCCAAATTATTGGAATTTTTACTATTATAATTCCTTATTAACTAAATCAAAATCCTATTAAAAACCTCCATTTGGTCACCGAATTTAGGATTCAAGGCTATGCTTGTTTGTAGTTTGGTATCCAACTTACTCCATAATGTGACCCTAAAATTCATCGAAATATTTAATCTCTATATACTATAATAAACTTAGGTTAACAAGAATACATCCAAATATTAGAAAAGAATAGTTCTAATGCTCCTTGAAGTCGAAGAACCAGATCTTATCATGGGAATCTAAGCACACAATCTAAAAACACAAGTTATAGAAAAATGAAGATTAGAACATTATTGCACCACATTGTTGTTTCACATCCAGGAAACACACACATAAGTAGGTGCTTACAAAATATATCCTCACCCAAATAATACACGAGATTAGCTAAACATAGGACACGAGATTATATCCATAATTCAAGGAGTGGAGAGAATCTCTCAAACAACTCCAAGAAGTTACAAGAACTTACAATATCTCCCAAAACATTATTTAAAAATAAAATTATATATGCTCCACAAATGAGCTTATTAGGTGTAATGTAATAAGTAGTTCATGTAGATAGTGAAAAACTACCTAAGAATGGAAGACAAACAAAAATACAATGCAAACCTTCCGTAATCCTTCGGTGAAAACCTCAGTAAGGTTGTGGAGAAGTTGTCTATGGAACCTTGAAAATGAATGTGGGTGCTCTTGAATGTTCTCCAAATGTGATTGAAAATGCTATAGACATAGATACTTTGGCTTAGAAATTTAGCAGAATTATTGTCGAGGATTCAAGAGGATTTGTAAGAGAGTACACCTGTAATTTATAGAGGTAGAAGTAGTTGAAAATTAGTTATTCACGATTGAATGCACATGCTAAAAATAGCATGAAGGAGGTTTACGTGAGTGCCGGGGATTTATGAGCAAGTAAATAAATTAATTGCAGAAGTTGCATCCGGGAAGGGGTTGTACATGCAATTCAATCGCCCCCAAATTTCTAGGATTCTAGAAGTGTAGTTAACTAGGATGAGGATGTGGAGTCTAAGTGGATGTTGACCAAGCAATAGTTAACTAGGATGTGCACAGACTTAATTAATTAATCATTTAATTAATAAATGGTAATTAAATTATCTAAAGGGGTACAACGGGATACTAAGGATTAATTTGATTAATCCAAATGGTGCATTGTGTAAGAATTAATCAATTTAATCAATTAATCACAAATGGGTGAATAATAAGGTGCATTAGGATAAATCATGGGAACAAGTGGAAACATGTGTCTAATTTTGGGGTGTCTACATTTTCCCCTCTTTAAAGTGCTATTGTGAAGTAATAGTGCTTTTAAAGATAGTAGACACATGCAGATCGGGAGCGGAAAATTGTGAAGCATTGGGATGCCCCAACAAGTAGGAAGAAATGAAACATTGGGATGCCCCAAAAAATAGAATGGTAGAGGAATGCCCCTTCAAGTGGGTGGATGACACAATAAGGCGGTGGAAAACCACTTGATAGGAAGGAAAAACAAGGGATTGGAACAAGGACGGGAAAAGGATGGTGCTTGTAGCATGAGCCTCCTTTGGAGAAGAATTTTAGAACAACCTTATATTTTATATTGCACATTAGAGTTGTCACCATGATTATAAAATAATCAAGATGGTTTACCTAGATGCGCGTAAACAAACAAAGACAACAAAGAAAAGATAAAAAGGAAAACAAACCAAATATACAAATTAGGTTCCGACATCGGGGTTATAAAGGAACCAAGATGTAATCACATTACTTGTAAGTGGTCCAAAAAGTAAACATCGAAATTGCAACACAAAGTTGAAACGAAGACACTCAACTATGCCCCTAATGCATGCTTTGTAATGATGATTAAGTAGATACAAATACTTCTAAGTGGGAATAGGATTAGACTGGAAGAGCAGAGTGAAAGTGAATCCTTATGACACACTTTCTTAATCCATTGTGTAAATGATCGAAGTTTAAATTTTCCCGGTGAAGTTATATCGTGAAGGCAAAACAATTTTGTGACTTGCCCCAAGAAGAGTTAGCATATCATGCAAAGGGAAGAAAGTGATAGTTGTAAGATTGGCCCAATAACTAGGGTAATAGATAAAAGCATGAAATTTATCAAGATTGTATTGAAATGTTAAAATATTCACTTCAAGGGTTTTCCAATTGTAGGATTTCTATGATAAGTGAATGTTTGTTCAAATTTTGTAAATTTTTTGATTTTTTTGGATTTTGAAATATTTTATTTTTTTGAAGTTTTGCGAGTTTTGAAAAGTTTGAAATACAAATGCAAACAAACATGAATACACAACAAAAGGAAAATGATACATGGCTTAAATAAACCGGAGAAAAACACAACATATGCAAGTGACAAAAAGATACAAAACAAGCAATAGAAACAAACCCAATATGAACAAGAAGGATCCACACCAAAGTTATATGTGAACTAAGATGTAAATAAATTTCCTACAATTGGTCCATAAGTGCATTCCAGATACACAAAGTACTAGTTATTCTAACTAACAAACATAAGAGACTAAGCTAAGAATAGACAATACAACATTCCATATGTATAAACTTTAAACAAGCAAATACAACAAACAAGCTAGTGAACAAAACACACCAATGTTAAATACTAACAAGCAATCTATAATATAACACAACTCACAACAATAATGTCCAAATACTTTCCGAGTGTTTTATACAATGAAGAAATGAACAGATGTCAAGTTGCCCCCAAGAGAAAGCCAAAGCCAAGTGATATCCCTAAGCAAAGTTACATTGCAAAGAGTGGCTTGATCGATTGGAAAAGATGATTGGGAACAATCAGATGAAGAAAATGATGAACAAAATTACATAGTCACAAATGTTTTCTTTTTTGGAAAGCATTTTCAAAACATTTTGTATGTTTTTGTTTTGTATTTTCTGAACAATTTTATATTGTTTTTGGGATTTTGAACAATTTTATATTGTTTTTGAATTTTTGCGATTTTTTGAATGTTTTGGTCTTTTTGAAATTTTGAACCACATGCCAAAGAAGAGGGAAAAGGAAATTCCCAAGTCAAAACCAACACACTACGTATGAAGGAAGTGAATGAAATCATAATGGAAGGCGAACAATAGTGGTAGACAATGGGCATGACAACCTAATAAGGAGAACATACATCACATGGCAAGGTGAAAGGTTACAAGTGGGAAACAAAGTGAAATGACGAAACAAGTGGATGCACTGATATTCCCCTAGCACAAAGGGTTACTCTTCGAGACTTAGGAGTAGAAATTCTTTAGATGAATGGAATTCATAGGCTCCTTCAACTCTTTTCCATCCTCGGTAGATAGTTTATATGCGCCAGATCCAAATTTAGTAGTTATAACATAAGGACCCAACCAATTAGGCTCAAATTTGCCCTATTTTTCTCGTGGTTTAGTTGTGTTCTTCTGATTTTCCTTTAGGACCAAATCATTGATTTCAAACTGTCGAGGTTTGATCTTGTGATTATAATTATGATGCAGTCTATTCTGATATACCTGCATATGGTCTAAGGTGCAAATCCATCTCTCATCTAATAATTCTAGCTCTATAAGGCATGCAACATGGTAATCCTCTTCATGAATGAGGTGTTGAAGGGAGACACAAAGTGAAGGCAGTTCAACTTCAATAGGTAATATGGCTTCAGATCCATATACTAGGGAGAATGGAGTAGCTCCTGTAGGAGTATGGAAGGAAGTGCAGTAGGCCTAGAGGGTGGGATACAACTACGTATGCCAATTACGTCCATGTTTATTGACTTGTCTTTTCTAGAATGGATTTGATAGTATTGTTTGACACTTCGGATTGGCCGTTGCATTGTGGATAGTAGGGTGTAGCCCATTTTAGGTGGATATTATATTTTTTAGCTAGGGCCTTGAGATCATTTTTTTGAAAGAACCACCATTATCAGTGACAATAGTAGTGGGGATGCTAAAAAGAAAAATAATATGGTTGAAAATGAATTTATAAATATTACACCCAGTAATGTTGGTAAGAGGCATAGCCTCAACCCACTTGGTGAAATACTTAGTGGAAGTTATAATAAATGTGTGGCCATCAGAAGATGTGGGCTTTATTTTTCCAATTAAATCGAGTCCCCATTTTGAAAAAGGCCAAGGTGAAGTAATGGGCTGCAAGGTTTGGGATGGTGCATGAATGAGATTACCCTTTTTTTGGAAAGCTTTGACATTTCTTCAAAAATATACATGCATCTTCTTCCATTGTGTGCCAGTAGTATCAAATGCACAAGATCTTATTTGTAAGGACCATTCCCTTTGGTATGGGCATAGCAAATACCGAATGTACTTATGCTAGCGTCTCGATTAGCTTCATCCTGATTGAGACATCTTAAGAGAGTCCCATCATATCCTCTTTGATACAAGGTGTCAACAAGAAGGGTGTAGCATGAAGCATGTTGTGCTAAGGATATTTTATTAGTTGAATTAAAATTAGGAGGATATGCTTTAGTTTGAATGAAGGTATATATATCGTGGTACTAGGGATGATCAAGACCAACAATCTCTTCAACCATGATGGACTCTGGAAATTCATATGTGGGCACCAAAATATGTTCAATGAGGAACTCGTTGTGAGTTTTATTAGTGTCAAATGAAATAAGGGAGGTGATAGTTTCCATGGCATCCACTGCTTTGTTTTTTACACGAGGAACTTGTTCAAAATTGATAATCTAGAAATACCCTCTAAGGTTATCAACCATTATTTTATAAGGTAAGATATTTTCCTAATTTATTTGCTATTATCTGTTAACTTGATTAATGACGAGAAGAGAATCACCAAAAATTATCAATTCTTGCAGGCACCATGAGATAGAAAATCCTAAGCCTGCTATCAATGCTTTATACTGTTATGTTATTTTTGCAAGTGAAGTTGATATGATAATATTTAGGTATGAGATCTCCATTTGGTGTACGCAAGATGATTCCTTCTCCAAAACCATGGATGTTGCAAGATCCATCAAAGAATAATTTCCATAAGGGTGTTTCTTCTATGTACAAAAGGTCTTCATCTAGAAATTCAAAATTTAATGGTTATGAACCTGGTAGTGGTGCTATGGCCAGTTGATCTGCCAGTGCTTGACCTTTGATAGCTTTTTGATTGACAATTTCAATGTAAAATTCATTGAATAGTTCAATCCAGCTAGACATTCGTCTTGTGATGACTGGTCTCAAAAGTAGGTACTTAAGAGGATCAACCCTTAAAATTAGTTTGGTGGTATAATTTAGGAGATAGTGATGGATAGGAAGAACCCACATGTGAAGGGCAAGTTCAACATTTAGGACTTAGCCGATTTTGAGCATGAAGACCTATTTTTAGAAGATGGCATGCAGAACACACCAATGAAGAGAGATGTGCACACCATGCATTTCTATCTTTAGAGGATCAGATCAAAGCATTTTTGCATGGAGACAAGCTAAGAATAGGATTGTCACTTTAGTTAACTATAAGAGGTCTATAGATAGCACACTTGCATGTGTGGCTATGCATGTAAATGATGCATGGCTATTAATAGCATGTGGCCTATTTTTGGAATAGATAAGTGGTGAAGGGAAAGTCCCCACCTATATATATATATATATGTGAATTACATAATAGAGAGAGAGAGAGAGAGAGATATATAGGTATATGTAGAGTATAAGAGGTAAGCATAAAGAGATATGTGCATATGACTAGATTATTATATCATATCCATGCATGCATCGATATAGAATGCCATTATTGTAAGGAGCTTCTGTGTTTATTAATAGATGGAAGTTATTGGCTGAATCTAAGTGTCATTCCTGTGTGTAATTGAGTAGTGCATGTTCTTGATTCAATCATGATTATTGTTTAAGCTTGTTCTTTCATAGATCTGAATATGGCATGCATTGTAGAATGATGGATTAGTTATGGATCTATATGTTTCTTCCTTCATCACGCTAACATCCTACTACAACAACCCTAAAGAGGGACCTAGTACCTTTGTGTGCTTTGGGTGAGTGCTCAATCTAGGCTGAGTGATGTGCCAACACATCTAGGGTGTTATCTGGTAAATTCTAGGCTGCATCATTGGTTCCATTGTTCGGGACCTCTTTTTCATTGTTTTTAGGATGGTTTCATGATGAAGACGTATCGTTAACTCTAGCAAGTATTGAGGAGTGGATACATGATATGGAGGAAGAATATGCATGATGGTTCAAGCATTGGATCTGAGTTTAACACACACACTTGGGTAGAACAAAATATGTATGATAGCTTATATGAGAGATTTTTCACCATCTTTCTAGTAGAATTATATGAGTGGCTGATTGCTTATGCATCTAAGTGGAATTGGAGGTATCGCGCACTTGTCTGGACACAGGAAGAATTTTAGGCCCTTTATGATGTTGATCTGATCTGGACTCATGTCACTGTGGATACATGGTTTTGTGGTGTTCTAAATAGTTATATTCTGGAATATTCAATTTTGATGTATTCTTTCCGGAGGTAGCTGAATTCCAATTTTTATGGTATCCTAGAGGAGCATATCTGCAAGGTATTCCACTGGTGATCAAGATCTTGATGGTAACTTTGAACCTGGAGAGTAAACCAATGGCTAACTAAACTTCACCACACATGAGGGAAGGAACAAGTTTGGTGAAAGATGGTAGACCTAGTGGTAGAAAGGTAGAGAGAGGAAAGGTGGCTTAAGTATAATGAGGCACGTGTGAGAGGGAGATAGAGAAGCAACGTACCATTACAGAAAGTATGGCATTGAGGAGAGAGATGGCTCATGAAGGATTTGAAGCTCACGTAGAAGATGTGGAGCTAGAGCATCAAGAACTCCCCATCTTGGAAAGCATGATAGAGATCCCCCTTGGCTTCACACAAGTGTGCCAAAAAACTACTACTGGGCCGTGGGCACGCATCTTAATCCACCTGGTGACCTAGCCCTTATGCTTGGTTTTCCAGTATCTAGTATGACAAGTAACCAACAAGCTAACTTGGGAAGTAGGAGAGCAGGAGTAAGTCAGGAGAAAGTACATCAATGGTAGGACAAATGACTTCAATGTTATTTGGAGGAACATTTTAGGTGCATCATCCACATAGAACGTGAGCGCAGAATGTTGGATTCACTTTTGGAAGTGGAACTACCTCACAGACTATAGGGGTTCAATATAGTACTACTATTAGAGCACATGGGAGTACATCTACAGGTCCTATTCTAGCTACAGGTGGAGGATCAAGAGGTATAGGTGGTTCTAGTTCTAGTGGATCTGGTGGTTCTGGAGGTAGAGGAAACACATGAGGTTCTGGATTAGGTGGTCAAGGCCCACAAACAACCAAAATATCTATATGGAGATGTCTCTTCATCTCCTGAGTATAGAGGCATAGAGGATGTTGCCAAACATGTGCACATGTGTGAAATATTATGGTGCGTGAAAGGGATCATGACTTCTGAGTGTAAGGCAAGTCAATTTTCTACTACATTACAAGGATGTGCACACACTGGTATAGGAAGTTTGACCCTGATCAAACTTGTGTGGATTATGCAACATTGAAGGATGCTTTCTTAAAAGAGTTCTATATCCCAGAAGTTTGAGCAGAAGAGTATAAGTGCGCTCAAAGATATTAAGCAAGGCACTACTGAGAGTGTACGTGAGTATGATGCCCATTTTAAGACACTTCTATCTAAGTTTTCTTATGATATTCATGCAAGCCAACATGCACAATGGTTTGTTGGAGGATTGATTACACCATTTAGAAGAGCATTATCACATAAGACATACATTGATCCACGTGAAGCACTGGAAGTAGCTTTACGTGCTGAGGTAGTTGGGAGCATTGACACTAGTGTTAGTCCATTCTTAGAGGCACAAATTACAGCTATGGAAAAGTAGTTAGAGAAGCTATCAAAAATTCAGCCCATGAAACGCTCAGGATTTGGTGTACAGATTGTGAAGTGGAAGGTCACACCAAGGATAGTTTCCTCGTAGATCTATATGTTCATTGTTGTTAGACTGTGAAATCTATCATTTGAATCATGATGCTAGTCACTATCCTTTGTTATAACATGTGATAAGGAAGAATGTATCCTACTTTTGCAAGATTTGTAGGTCCATGACCCATGATACTGAGGATTTTTGATTGATTGGTCAGATCCATGATGCTATAGACATTGGGGTATGATAGACAAGTGTAATGGATAACTCTAAGGTAAGAATGAGCACCAGGATCGGGATCATAATCAACCACGCTATGATCAAGAATGAGGGCCATTTTGAAGGAGGTCATGGAAGAGGACGTGGATATCGAGGTGGATATGGAGGATGAGGTTGTGGTGGAGGAAGAAGAAGTGAGTTTCCTCAGGAACATGTTATACATGTGGATCCCCTGATCATTATAGGTGTGAATGTCCCAAAATGTTACATGTTCTTTTCTATGGAAAGAATCATAGCTATGAGGAGTGCCAGACTTATATGAGCATCTCAGTAAACAACATAAGTAGGAAAAAAAAGGCACATGGATGGTTAGGATCCAACGCGTGGAGGAAAATCAGTGGATGCCCAAGATAGCACCAGAACCTGAGGCCTTAACTATGAAGATTACCACATGTGCTGAAGCAGACACACACAAGAGAGGCATCATACCAAAAGCCTACAATCATTAAGGAGGAGGTTTTGCATGCAAGGTACCCAGATCCTTCCCATTAGAAGGAAGTCTATCAAGAGACCATGGAGGTCCTCAAAAATCTTCAAGGTGAAATACAATGTTTAAAAGAGTAGTCCAGAAAGATGGAACAAAAGAAAGAAGTCCAGGAAGGTCCCCTCTGATATTGATGACATCAGAGAGGTGTGTAAAATGTTGTGCCAAGAGAATATTATTCCATTATTAGGGAATTGGTTGAAGGGGAACACTCCACACAAAAACACTGAGAATGAATGACAGATCCTACATGCAAATCTTCCCCCTGATAGCATTGACTATGATAAAGAGATCACTCTGAATGTTGTTGTAGATGGATGGTTGTTGAGAAATATTTTGATTGATATAGTGTGGAAGTCAATGTGCTTACTTTAGATGCATGGGTACAAATGGGGAGACCTCCATTACAACCATCATCTAATGTGTTGTTTATGGAAAATAGGACTAAGGCCACTCCCATAGGAGTTTTGAAGGATGCATCTATAACTATACAAGGGGCCAAATTCACTGGGGATTTTGAGGTATTAGCACTTGCAGAAGAAGATAGTTTTCCAGCCTTGCTTGGATGCCCTTGGTGTTATGCGAATAATGCTGATTTGAGATTCAATAAGGGGTATATCAGCTTTGAGAACAAAGAGGAAAGGGTTGTGATACCTTTGACAGATGGGAAGTCTACACCATATGTTGAGCCTCTAAGTGAGGAGGACTTAAACAAAATCTATGTATGTGCTATTCAGGACCCAGAGGTCAATGAGCCATCAAAGGAAGGCATCCTATAAAGTGGGAGGATTCTCACTCTATTAGTGATACTATGAGTATTTCTTGTGACAATTGGGCTCATGGTACATATGAACTAGTAGGACGTGAGGTAAAAAGCATGGTTGTGCATGTGCAAGAATGGACTTCATTTTGTTTGATGGATAGGTGGCGTAGTACCTTGGTATACAGGAGCAGAAGATCTTCCTATATTTTTGAAAGCCATGGAGGCACAGTGGATAGACCAGGTAAGAGAAGAGACATGTTAGCATATGTCTTACATGGGACAACAACGCACTGGTGGGTAGTTCATAGAGATAATCTTATGGAGTGGAAGGAGATAGAATCACCTTATCTACCAAGGTTTGTAAGAAGCAATGCACCTACACAGATTTACACTTATAATGGTGATCAACCTGTTCAACACCACATTCAAAGTGTGAGAGACTCTGGACAGGACAGGACAGAAGCATTACCACCTTCACTCTGGGTGCATAAATTGTATTCCACTCTACAAGGTGTGCACACACGGTGCTTGGTATGTATATACAAACTACATCGAGAGACTGGAAACTGGAAAAATTTGACTACAAGAATGATCCAGACCTTTGACTACTTTTCTTCCCAACCTCCAATAGAAGAGGCATTAAAATTTGTCAAGTGGTTAACCATGGGAGATAGTGCAAAGGTAGAGGAACTCATACAAGAATTATTTGGTGAGACAGAATCAGGCACACATTTTTGAAGAAGAAGGAGAAGACTCCATATTGCTTGAACGTGCTTTCCTTGAGAAAGAAAAAGGAAAGATGGTGTACATCGTGGATGATGAGGAAGTTGAAAACCTAGATATTGACCATTCACAAGGGGGTGTGCGAGGTCTTGGATAGTGTAGATAAGGATACACATGCATACCATGAACCAATGAAGACAAAAAGAAGGTCAATATAGGATTGGAGGCTGAGCCTAAGGAGGTCATAATTGGAGACTATTGGTCAAAATCGGAGGTGGAAAAGATCATTGAGTTACTATGGGATTATCAGACTTATTCCCTCGAGGGTATCATGAACTTAAAGGCATGCATGAATCACTTGGGGAAATGAAGATAAAACTTAAGGAAGGTGCACATCCAGTGAGAAAGAGACCTTACATAATGAATCCTAATTTGCATGAAAAGGTAAAAGAAGAAATTGATAAAATGTTGAAATATGGAATTATCAAGCCCCTTGATGAGTCAGAATGGGTTAGTCCAATGGTGATCAATATCAAGAAGGATGGTAGAATTTGAATATGTGTGGACTATAGGGAGCTAAATGTTGCATGTGTAACAGACCCATTCCCTACGCCATTTACTAAGGAAATACTAGAAGGAGTTGTAGGGTGTGAAATATATTCCTTCACAGATGGGTTTTCCGGGTATCATCAGGTTAGGATTTCTCAGGAGGATCAAGAAAAGACAACTTTTACTACTGAATGGGGTAGTTTTTCCTATATTGTGATGCCTTTTGGATTGAAAAATGCACTGTTGTATTCTCGCATAGTTGTTCAGGCATTCAAAGATTTTATTCACAACTTCTTACAGGTCTACCTCGATGATTGGACAATATATGGGCTTGTTAAGGATCACTGTGACAATCATGCTTAATGTTTGAATGGTGCAGATAATTGAGTATCTCTTTGAACATCAAGAAGTGCATATTTTCTACACCTTTTGGAATACTATTAGGACACATAATCTGCAAGGAAGGATTACTTGTTGATCCAGCTAAGGTTGTAGTCATTCTAGGCCTGGAAGCACCTACCAGTCAAAGTGAGGTGCATGGATTTTTAGGTCACACAGGATATTATAGAAAATTCATCAAGGGATATGCAAAAATTTCCACACCTTGGAGGAGTTACTAAAAGGAAAAGGTACATTCTATTGGGGAGAATCACAAACAAGTGCGTGTTTGAAACATTGAAAGAGAAACTTACTACCGTGCCTATCCTACATTTTCCTTCATGGGACAAACCATTTCATGTACACGTGGATGCCTCTAGCATGGCCATTGGCACAATATTAGCTCAACCTAGAGAAGGTATTGTCGATCATCCTATCTACTTTGCTAGTAGGAAGTTGACTCCTGCTGAATAGAATTATACAACTACAGAGCGTGAAGCTTTGTCAATGATCTATGCATTGCACAAGTTTTGATAGTATTTTCTAGCTACACCATTTGTATTCTATATGGATCACATGGCATTGAAGTATTTGGTGAACAAACCCATCTTACAAGGGTGCATATGCAGATGGGTACTCCTTATTTCAAGAGTTTGATTTCACAGTTGTGGTGAAGCCAAGGAAAAGTAACTCTGGACCAGACCACTTGTCTAGAATCAACTCAGAGAGAAGAACAAAAAATTGAAGAAACCATGCCAGATGCCCAATTATATAGGTTACAACACATGCACCATAGAATTAGAAGACATTGTTTGTCTTTTCTGACTGGTGTGGCACCAGAAGGAATGAAGGCATTAGAAAAGAAACAACTTGCTATACACGTGACACCATTTATGTTAATCAGTGGTGACCTCTACAAGTTAGGTAGAGATGAAGTATTACGCCATTGTGTATTAGAGCATGAGTGCAAGGATATTATGGAAGAAGCCCATGGTGGTATTGCAGAGGCCATTATGCAGGTGATGCAACTTCCCGGAAGATCCTACTTGCTGGATTATGGTGGGAGACATTGTATAAAGATTGTAAAGAATATTGTAAGGTGTGTGACCATTGTCAGCACCTAGGAAAACCAGACAAAGAGATGAAATGCCATTGAGACCTATTATTAGTGTAGAACCATTTGAGAAATGGGCCATTGATTTTGTAGGACCTATTTTCACCAGCCGCTGCGTAGGACTGGATCACGCTATATCATTACTTGCACAGATTATCTCACATGGTGGTGGGAAAAGCAACACCTACGAAGGACTATACAACAACTACAACAACTAGGTTTCTATGGGAGAATGTTCTTACAAGATATGGATGTCCTTTAAGTTTGACAAGTGATAGGGGTACACACTTTTTAAATGAAACCATAAGGATCCTATTAGATGAGTTTATGGTTGCCCACCATAAGACTACACCTTACCACCCTCAGGAAAATGGAACTACTGAGGCTTTCAACAAGATTTTGAGCCAGACATTGACAAAAATTTGTGATGTTGGAAGAAAGGATTGGGATGATAAAGTGTCAGCTATTCTTTGGGCATATAGAACAACTTATAAGAGATTGAACAAAGCCACACCATTTCAGTTGGTGTTTGGCACGAAGCCATTCTCCCTATAGAATTTATGTTACCTTCTTTTGCACATTACATGTACCTGGAGGTCTAGATGATGAGACAGGCTTTAGAAGAGTGTATTGAAAAGATGATTCAGTTGGATGAGTGATGAGCCATAACATGTTGGAGTCAAGTAAGAAAAGGCCAGTAGAAAAAGCATGGCATGATAAAACATAAGGGATAAGAAGTTTGAGATTGGAAAAATGGTACTTCTTTATGACTCTAAGTTCTTGTGCCATCCAGGAAAGCTCAAAGTACATTGGTTGGGGCCATATGTCATCACTTACATACTTGAATAGGTGCTTTCCAATTAGAAGCACTTGATGGAACATGGACTACCCGGTTATTTTAATGGGAGTAGGTCAAGCCCTACTATAAATAAGTCTTCTTGGTGTTTGTAATAAGGCAAGTATTGCCATTTAGATTAGGTTTTCAATTCTATATTTCCTTAATGTATTTCCTTCATTATTATTATGCTTTGTCAATTTAGTTGTTGTTCTTGTGTAATAAGCATGCTTGCATGCATGAAGCTAATTACTATGTGAAGAATGTTTATGTGCAGAGGACTACACATACTTTTAGTGTGGGGTGGTTGTTTATCCAAGTAAAAGACTGTGGGAATTGAAAGGTGAAAGGAATAAGCTACTATGGGTGTGCTTTAAGTCAAAAGAAGATTGCTTCTCAAAAGTGACCAAGGATGGAGATGAATGAAAGGACAATATAATGTGAGGTAAGAAGAGGCCATGATAACTACTAGGAGAAGGTACTAGTGATGAGGTACTCGGGTGCTAGGGGGTGCATGCTGAAGAGAAGTCTGTGACCAGAGGGTAGGAAGGTGCTGCTAGAAGGTTATAGTTGGGGCACGAAGATGTACCACATGGAATGAATGAATTTGGTCAATGAATGAGAGGATATTTGGTAGGTGAAGGAGCAATAAATGCATCAAAATTTGAAAAATTATATAAGGATGGGATGTGAATTCATTTTTACCATTATGACTAAGAGTATTTGAGGAAAGAGCTAAGTGTGAAGAGCCGAGTGATTGGGTTAAGGTGCAAAGGGTGTGAAACCAAGTGTGACAAACATATCTATGTGAAAAGAAGCTTACATGTCCCGGTGGTGAAGGGTTTGAGTGAAGCAAGGTGATAGAGAGGAGTTAGGGCACAAAGTTTCCACCTAGGGCATGATTGAATCGAGCTAGGGTTTGATTCACAAATTATAGAGTTAAAGAGGAGATGATTGCAAGGTAAAAATGGCACCCAAGAAGGTAGCTATAGTAGGAGCAAAAGGAAAGAAGAAGGTGGTCATCGAGGAGGAAGAGATGGCACCCAAAAGTGATTTTTTAGAAATGCAATATCTAGAAGGAGTCATCATTGGCCAGGAATGGGATTCACCCATCAGAAAGAGAAAAGTAAGTGAATACAATCACAGGACCATAGAGAACAAGAAGGAGCTTGATTCCTTGCTCACTCACTATGAGGATGAACAAAATATACGAGGATGACATTGGTTTATGATGATGTAGGTGAGAAGCTTCTGAAGAGAATTGGGGTCTACCAATTATATGAGCTTCCATATTTTGGGAAGTATGAGCCCTTGTACCAGTGGCTCATGAGCAGAGTGCATGAGGACTTCTTCTACTTTGCAGGACACAGAGTTAGAATCTCATCATGCTTATCTCAATGGTGATAGTTTGAAGGCCACATGAGAGGATATAAAGAATGATCTCACAGATAAAGCCATGATCTTAAAGACCTAGACAGGAGTTGGGGTACCTGAAGGGTCCATGCGTGGTATGGATATAGACAAGTTGAAGAACTATCTGGTTGTGCAAGCAAGCAACACACCTTGTTACAAATTTGAATGACTAGAGTGGTGGTCACAAGTAAATACTATGTGGTTACATGTTGCATGCACAAGATGTCAAAAGGAGTAGTCTACAATATTGCAGGCTACATTACAGAGAAAATAGTCAAGGAAGCAGCACACATGAGGGAAGATCAACTTTGGGGCTGTTCTACTATCACTGGTATTCATGGAAATTGGAGTACCAGATGGGCCGAAGGAAAAGGTATGGGAATACCCCATGGAGAATAAGTCACCAACTGAAAGGTTCAACAAGTACCTATGTAAAGGGTCCATGACAAGATGACGTCAAGCAAAGGGTAGAGAAATGGTATGATAGGCTCCACGTGACATTTGGAGAAGAGTGGTGCATCCCAAGGACCTACCATCAAGTAGTGGGGAAACAAGTCTAGTTTTTTATATATCAACATTTCTACATCACACATGCTTCCCAATGAGAGATGGAGTCTGGAGCCCTTGGTGTAAATTGCCTTATGCATTCACTACAAGGTATTTCCAAGCATCTATTCACAGATTCATAGACACGCGACGACTGGTATTCAATGTAGATAAGGTAGACTACGACTACCACATGTTGAGGAAGAAGTATGTGTATCCAGAAGAAGTGCCTATGTCGAGAGGCTCATTTTGGAGGTATTGAATATTAAGCCAATAAGTCTAGTCTGTAGACAGATATAGGGGCAACATTAGTGTATCTTCAACTAAAGCCCAAGATGGAGAACAATAAGTATGTGGAGAATGAATTCATGCTCCAAGGCCACCAAAGGGTAAGCACACAATGGAAAACATACCAGTGCAAAGGCCCACAAAAACTGTTGAAGTAGAGGATGAAGAAGAGGAGTGTGAAGATAGTGGAGGCTTGGAGCATAAAAGAAAGCAACATATGATGACAGAGAAGAGTCACAGCACATGACCACTCCACCTCAGGGACAAGATGAAGAGGAAGATACAGAGGTTGAGCAGGGGGAGCACAGATTTAAGAAAGTATTCAGATGCACAAGGACTCAAGGTGGAACCCCACAAATGGTAAGGAAATCACCTTGTCTCTCTCCACACAAGGAGACCACTGAGCCAAAGAGGAGAAGAAAGTTGAAGTTAGATGAAGAAGCAGAGGAATCGAGGAGAGTGAGTGTGCATCTCCTACCCCACTCGAGAAAGAAGATGAGCCACAAAATGAGGAAGAGCAAAAAGATGAAGAGATGAAGGATGAAGAAGAAAGAGAGAAAGAAACCTCTCGGATCCATGCATGTGACTATTCAAGGTGTAATGGAGATAAGCTCCTAACCTTGAAGCTACAATTCCCAAGGGTCCTAGATCGAAGAGGATGAGTGGGGAACACAAAGTGCACCAATCATGGGCTATGTAGAGGACACTGAAAAATCATCCGCGCATGTTTCCAAAGCACTATAGAAAAAAAGGATTTATTTGGCTGGGAATTAATGGATGGGGATATGGTGACCATTTCACACTAGAAAGAAACTCTCATGGTCAATGCATACCCACATGGATGAGCCTAAATTTGATGTATGTGAAGAGTCATGTGTGTCGAGATGGCTGAAGAAGGCACCCCAAGCTAGACATATGATAGTAAAGCCTACTATCATGTCAGATGAGCAGGTCAACAATGCATTGGTGAAGGTTTCTACTAAAGTTGCTAGAAGAAACATGGACAAAGATGCAATGATAAGAGTGTTGCGTGAGGAGCTAAAGACAAAGGATGCAGAGATAATGCATAATGCAAGAGAGGGACTTAGCACAGAAGAAGAATGAAGTATTTATCAACATCGCAGAGGAGATTGGAGACAATGTCATAAGAGCTAGGCCACACTTGGAGACCAAGGTACCACAGATGTTTCCCTCAATGATACATTATGTAGGAAATTTGGTGGACTGGTACTTGAAGATGAACTCTCATGCATGCTAGTGCCAAGGAATCTAGAACAAGAGGTAGAATGAGAGAAAGCTTTAGTGATGTGAAAGATTACATCCTATGAAGGGTTGCTGCAAGTGCTACAAGAAGTATTGAAGAAAGTAGACCAAGATTTGAACATCTGCACACTCTAGAGGTGCTTATCAACATAAAGACCCTGGAAGAAAACAATGAGGTCTAGAGAGAAATGAAGGATGAAACATTGGGCCACGTAGAAATATTGTCAATGGTTAAGTAAGAAGTGCGAGGCCCTGAGCAACAACACAAGAGCCACACAAGACTCAATTGGAAGAGCTTGGGAAGCTCATTACGTAGAAGATGGATCTTCTAGAAGGAAGAATGACCTCAATGTCCAATTGTTGTGTTGGTTCTGCAAAATGAAAAAGGGGAGATTGTGAGGGATGAATTGGAGTCCATTGCTGTGGACATTCCAGAAAAAAGTAGAACAAGCACTCACTGAATGGCAAGCCTTGGAGGCCAGAATAAAGGAGGAGTATCCAGAGTTGATACTTCAAACTGATACAGAGGAGGCTGCCTCATAAAACTTCTTTATTCATCTACATTCTTTCATTCTTATTCTTTCCATTCTTCTATTCTTTACTTCAATTTTTGGAGATACCCATTGTCGGGTGACAATGAGATTAGTGTGGGGTAATGTTGATCAGAGAACACTTGACAAAACTCACACAAGAAGTCGTGATGGGAAAACAGGCCAGGTTTAAGGGCGTGAATGGATAGGAAGAACCCACACGTGGAGGGCAAGTTCAACATTTAGACTTAGCTGATTTTGAGCATGAAGACCTATTTTTAGAAGATGGCATGTGGAACACACCAACGATGTAGAGATGTGCACGCCACACATTGTCTATCTTTAGAGGATCGGATCAAAGCATTTTGCATGGAGACGAGCTAAGAATAGGATTGTCACTTTAGTTAACTATAAGAGGTCTATAGATAGCACACTTGCATGTGTGGCTATGCCTGTAAATGGTGCGTGGCTATTAATAGCATGTGGCCTATTTTTGGAATAGATAAGTGGTGAAGGGAAAGTCCCCACCCTATATATATATATGTGAATCAATATAGTAGAGAGAGAGAGAGAGATATATAGGTATATGCAGAGCGTAAGAGGTAAGCATAAAGAGATATGTGCATATGACTGGATTACTGTATCAGATCCATGCACACATGGTATAGAATGCCATTATTGTAAGGAGATTATGTGTTTATTAATAGATGGAAGTTATTGGCTGAATCTAAGTGTCATTCCTATGTGTAATTGAGTAGTGCATGTTCTTGATTCAATCATGATTATTGTTTAAGCTTGTTCTTTCATAGATCTGAATATGGCATGCATTGTAGAATGATGGATTAGTTATGGATCTATATGTTTAAATTCTGGATGATCAAATCTTGTCTAGGGTGTTATCGGTAAATTTTATCAAAGAGATGCCATGTATTATTCAAATTTTACAAAGGCATCGAGTCTTGTGTCCATTTGAATTAGACATCCTTCTTAAATAGCTGGTTGAAGTGATGGCACTTATTTGCCAATTGAGAGATGAAGCGGCGAATAAAGCGTATTTTTATTTATAGGCCCCTTAGTTGTTGAAGGTTTTGAGGAGGTGGCATATCTGTTATAGCTTTGACCTTGGTTGGGTCCACTTCAATCCCTCTTCATGATACAATGAATCCTAGAAGTTTCCCTGAAGTGACACCAAAGACACATTTTTTTGGATTAAGGGGAACCTTGTACTCCCTTAATCGCTCAAATATACACCTAAGAAATACTGGATGATCAAATCTTGTCTTGGATTTAGCAAGAATATCGTCGACATAATCCTCCATTATGTCGTGAAGATGGTCGTGGAAAATAAAATTCATGACACATTGATAAGTTGCACCAGCATTTTTAAGGCCAAAAGGCATGACCTTGTAACAAAATATCCTCCATGGGGTTGTAAAAGATGTTTTATGCTGGTCTTCTTCAACAATTTGAATTTGGTTATACCCAAAAAAACCATCCATAAGGGATAACATCTCATGGCCCATAGTAGAATCGAAAATCATGTCAATATTAGGCAAAGGGAAGTCATCCTTGGGACATGCCTTGTTAATATCACGAAGTCCTGCACAAATATGCTACACCCTTAACCTATTGTTTGTATTAGGATATGAGTAGCCAACTTGTGGCTTACCATATCATTTTTATTATATCATTTATACTTTCTCATGCTTAGTAGGTTGGCCTTAGTGATGGCCATAACATATGAATAGTATATATATGGGATTGTAGGTAGTATTTCATCATCATTGGAGTATTATTGTATGGTTTGGAGGTTGCCCCCTCGAAGTGGCGAAGCTATTATAATTGCATATTGAGATCATTATTCTAGAATATTATGTTATTTGGTGTTATATTTCTGCTCATGATATGAATTATACAAGTAATTTCATTACAAGTGGTATCAGAGCTATGATCTAGGCCAAAATTTGGGCAAAACCTGAATTTTTTGTTTCCACAATATATTGCGAAAAAAGTGAATTGGTAGGAGATATTTTTACCAAAGTTGTAAAAATTTCAAGTAAGGTTCCCTAAAAATTTTAGACTTTTTTGATTTATTTTGCAAAATTTATTAAGAATTTAGTTTTTTTCATAAAATCGCTCCCTAGGGTGCAAATTGTGGAATTTTTTCAAATTCATTACATTTTCAGAAAGAAAAACAAAATTTATTTGGGGTTTGTTCTTCAAGTTTTTTTATATTTGGCTGAATTCTTATCAAAATCTGAAACCCTAAAATTTGACCGTGATCCCTACATCCTACTATTTTGGGGCATCATGGTGGGGCCTTCCACAAGAGGAAAAAAGAATCCCATCACTCTAGGTAAAACACTAGAAAAGGATGAGATAGTAGTTGAGGAGTTGGAGATAGAAGATATAACTACAGATTCCTTAGGGTTAGGGTTTACTTCGACAGACCATAAAGTAAGCCAACTTGAGTTTAACCTAAGAGACCTCAAATCTAGGGTGGCCAACAAAGAAGATGTGGATAGGATTGGACAAAGATTGGAGGATTTCATGCAAAAATTAGTACGCATATGATGGGTAATCATACTTATGTCAATCAAGGTGGATCCTCAGGTCAACATAATAGACACATGAGCCAGAGTGGTTCTTCGAGTGTGCACAATCCAAATACGAGCACTCTGTAGGCCCGTACTATGTTTCCAAAAGTGGAGATGCACAAGTTTGATGGAAAGGATCCACTCAATTGGATCAACCAAATGGAGAATTTCTTTGAACTACATCAGATTCCATCAAGACAAAAGGTGACCATGGCAGACTTTGTATCTCAAACTGACCAATTCATCTGGTATCGATGGTTATGTGCTCAAAGGAAGAAGAGTGGTCTTAATGTTACATGGACAGTCTTCACTGAAGAGTTGCAATTACACTATAGTTCTAGTGTGTTAGATAATTACTTCAGCCAATTAGCAAAGTTGAGGCAGACAAGATCTGTTAAGGATTACATTCATCACTTCCAAAACCTTTCTCTGCGGGTGGAAAATATTACTGAAGAGAATTTGAATGACCTATTTCTTGGGGGTCTTAAGGATCACATTGAACATGAGGTGTGTATGTTTAATCCTCATAAGGTTTCTAATTCGATGATTATGGCAAGAAGGGCTAGAGGAAAAAATTGTTTCAAGTAGGAGACAACATTTCACTTATACCAGAGATCGTAACACCTTGGCCCCAACACTCCCTTGGCTAGTTAGATTGACACCTCAACAAATTGAAGAAAAAAGAGAAAAACGGTTATGTTTTAATTGTGACAGTAAATTTGGACTTGGACATAAATGTGCTAAAAAGAAGTTGTTCTACATTGATGGGCCTAGTGAAGATGAAGAGAATAATGAAGATGCAGAGTCAGAGGTCTTGGTTGAGCCAGAGGAGGAGTCAGGAGATCCTCAGCCAACGATCTCATGCCATGAAATTTCAGGTATTAGTACCCCCCAGACCCTAAAGGTGGTTGGATTCCTAAAAAAACAAAGGGTCATAGTGTTGATTGATTCAGGAAGTACTCACAACTTTATCAATCATAAGTTAACAGTGCGCCTAAACTGTTTCATTTATCCAGCTCCTAAATGTCAAGTAATGATTATTGATGGAGGTACTGTTACTTGTTCTGAAAAATGCCATAGTATTAAGCTTTCCATGGGAGATTACATACTAAATAGTCCCATGTATGCCATTTCTATGGGAGGAGTAGATCTTGTGTTAGGGGTTCAATGGCTTACCACTTTGGGAACCATTGAGATGAACTTCCAAGACTTGTTCATGCAATTTAACTATGAAGGAAGGAATTTTGAGCTAAAAGGCTTAAGAGCAAAGCCTCCACAAACAAGTAAGTTCTCATCGATGCACAAAATGCTAAAAAAGGGTGCAAAGGGATTTGTGGCACAACTCTTTTCATTGGAGGCTCATCATTTTAAGGACACTCAAATATGCAAGCAAAGTGTTGGATGCACACTCTATGTATTTGAAAATATACCAAAGGTCTTACCTCCAAAGTGAGATCATGATCATGCTATTCAGTTATTACCAAGAAGTCAACTGCCTAACATTAGACCTTATAGGTACCCATATGTGTAAAAGAGTGAAATCAAGAAGATTGTATAAGAGATGTTAGAAGCAGGAATCATCTGCCATAGTCAAAGTGCTTATTCTTCTCCAGTAGTGATGGTACGGAAGAAAGATGACATGTGGTGCATGTGTCTTGATTATAGGGAACTTAATAAGTACATAATCAAAGATAAGTTTCCTATTCCTATTATTGATGATTTGCTTGATGAGTTGCATGTGTCTTGTTTATTTTATAAAGCTTGATATTCGTTAGGATACCACCAAATCAGAATCAAGGATGAGGATGTTCATAAAACTACCTTTTGGACACATGAAGGACATTATGAATTCTGGTAATGCCTTTTGGACTCACAAATGCACCTTCTACATTTCAAAGTTTGATGAATTCTATTTTTAAGTCATTCATACGAAAGTTTGTATTAGTGTTTTTGATGATATATTAATTTATAGCAAAACATGGGAGGAACATTTGCATCATGTAAATAAGGTTTTGGAAACCCTTGAGCAACATCAACTTTATGCAAAGCCCTCTAAGTGTTCTTTTGGACTCAAGGAGGTTGAATATTTGGGTCACATTGTCTCTCATGAAGGGGTTAAAGTGGATCCTAATAAGATCAAAGCCATGATGGAGTGGAAGGTTCCAAAAACCCTAAAGAATCTACGAGGATTTTTGGGGCTTACAGGTTATTACCGAAGATTTGTAAGGCATTATGGAAGCATAGCTGCACCTCTCACAACTTTATTAAAGAAGGACTCCTTCCATTGGAGTGAGGATGCAACCAAAGCATTTGAGAAACTAAAGGAGGCCATGTGCACCACTCCAGTCTTGGCTACTCCAGATTTTTCCAAAACATTCATTGTTGAATGTGATGCATCAGGGTGGGTATGGGGAAGTTCTCATGCAAGAAGGCCATCCTATTGCCTTTTTGAGCCATCAATTCAAAGGTAAGAATCTTTCCAAGCTGACTTATGAGAAGGAAATGCTAGCCATACTTCATGCAGTAAAGCAATGGAGACCATATCTCATAGGAAGACACTTTAAAGTGAAGATAGATCATGATAGTCTGAAATACTTCTTGGAGCAGTGTTTATCATCTAAAGAACAACAAAAATGGGTCTCCAAGATGTTGGGATATGATTTTGAGATTATCTATAAGAAAGGGAAGGAGAATGTAGTTGTGGATGCTTGTCATCGCGGAAAGATGACTCAACTACAGACCTTGTTATGTGCCATATCCATATTACAAGAATATTGGATAGATGAAGCAAGGTACGAATGGAGAAATGATCCAACCACACAAAACCTCATTCATCATCTCCAGAATGATACAAGCATGTATGAAAAATTTGTATTGAAAGGGGATGCTTTATGGTATAAAGATAGATTATAAATATGTGAGAACTCCACTCTTAAAAATAGGATTCTATCTGAGCTTCACTCTTCTCTAGTAGGGGGGCACTCTGGATTCTTGAAGACTTATCATCGAGTCAAACAATATTTCTTCTAGGAAGGGCTCAAAGGGGATGTCCAAAAATTTGTGGCAGAATGCATGGTTTGTCAGAGACAAAATAAGGGTGAAACAGATTCGATCCCGGGTCTTCTACAATCTCTATCTATTCCTAGCCAATAGTGGGAAGAGGTTTCCATGGACTTTATCATAGGATTTCCTAAATCTGACGAAAAAAATGTCATCATGTTTGTGGTGGATAGAATCACCAAATATGCTCATTTTTTTGCCTTGGAACACCCATTTGCTGCAAACACGGTAGCAACAACCTTCATGGACACAATTCAAAAGCTTCATGGGACACCAAAGATTATAGTAAGTGATCGAGACCCTATATTTACTAGTAATTTTTGGACTAATTTATTCTCATGTTTGGGTACTCGGTTAGCTCATAATTGTTCTTATCATCCCGATCTGATGGGTAAACAAAAGTTGTAAATAAGTGTTTGGAGGGATATCTCCGTTGCTTTACGTCAGATAAACAAACAAGATGGGTCCAATGGTTGCCACTTGTAGAATGGTGGTATAACACTTCCTTCCATACTTCATCTAAAATGTCTCCTTTTTTGGCACTCTATGGGTACCATCCACCATCCATCACATCATCATTGAGAGGAAAATCACGGGTTAGAGCAATAGAAGAACACATTCAGTATCAACAAGAGGTCCTCTCTAGTCTCAAGGAGAACTTGGTCATGGCACAAAATTGCATGAAGCAACAAGCTGATCAACATCACACGGAAAGGCATTTTGAAGTCGGTGATTGGGTTTTTATGCGGTTACAACCATATAAGCAAATGTCTTTGAAATAACAACAAAAGGATAAAAAAATTTCACTTGAGTATTATGGCCCCTATCAAGTATTACGAGAAGATTGAGTGCTGTAGCATATGAATTAGAACTTCCACAATCAACCAGAATACATCCAGTATTTCATGTTTCTTTCCTGAAGAAAGTAATTAGATAGAGAATATCAACCCAAACAGTGTTACCTGAGCTCGATGAGGAGGGGAGGGTCATCTTGGAACTCGAAGGCATCCTTCAAACACACACTAAAAAAATTGAGGACACGGGTTATTCTCGAGTACACGATCAAGTGGAAGAATATGGACGGTGAAGATGCAACATGGGAAGATATGACATTCTGCAAAGTAGCACCAAGATCTTCTCAAAATTGGGGACATTTTTGCTTTGAAGGGGAAGGGCATGCTACGCCCTTAACCTATTGCTTGTATTAGGATATGAGTAGTGACTTGTGGCTTAATATCATTTTTTTATATCATTTATACTTTCTCATGCTTACTAGGTCGGCCTTGGTGATGGCCACAACGTATGAATAGTATACATAAGGGATTGTAGGTAGTATTTCATCATCATTGGAGTATTTGAGTATTATTGTATGGTTTGGAGGTTGCCCCCTCGAAGTGGCGAAGCTATTATAATTGCATATTGAGATCATTATTCTGGAATATTGTGTTATTTGGTGTGGAAAATAACAGTCATGACACGTTGATAAGTTGCACTAGCATTTTTAAGGCCAAAAGGCATGACCTTGTAACAAAATATCCCCCATGGGGTTGTAAAAGATGTTTTATGCTGGTCTTCTTCAATAATTTGAATTTGGTTATATCCAGAAAAACCATCCATAAGGGATAACATCTTATGGCCCATAGTAGAATCGACAATCATGTCAATACTAGGCAAAGGAAGTCATCCTTGGGACATGCCTTGTTAATATCACGAAAGTCCTGTACAAATACGGATGCCGGGGTCTTCACAACCGACACCATATTAGATATCCATTCTGAGTAGTCAATGCACCGTATGAATTCTCGCATCCAATAATTTTTCTAGTTTGGATTTAGTAAGTAATGTGACCTTGGGATGTATTTTACGTAGTTTTTGCTTTATAGGTTTAACATCTAGGTGCACCACAAGGTGATGAATGATAAGAGAAGGATCAATGCCCAAAATATCTTTGTAATACCAAGAGAATACATCTTGAAAATCAATTAGAAGTGTTGTGAAGGATTTGATTTTAGTTTATGATAAACAAGCACCTAGTTGTAACAATTTTGGTTGGTCTCCGCCCAATGTTGATGGTCTTCATCTCTTCAACCAACTTAGAAGTTTCATTATCTTGAAATGATGTTATAGGATTGTGTAGATTGTCTGATATTTATAGATCCGAATATCCTCTCTCTAGTGCCTTTGAAAGGTTTTCACTAGGAGATGCATCCTTTTCCTTCTTTTTCTTTTTCATTTTTGCTTCTCGTATAACGCTTTAGAGGAGTTTTCACTATGCGAGATATAATTTTTCCTTTTATGTTTCAATTTATTTTTATTTAAAACTGGAGATTGTAAGTTCTTCACCAAAGTAGGTGGTAACATCAAGGTTTATATCAAAACCCTTCTTGTGATCCGACAAGGGAAAAGGGTCTAAGCCCCGAGGAACTCCTGAATGGACTCATCGTTTTGAAAGAGGTCCATGGAAATATGACACTTTGTTGGTCTTGATAAATGAGGGAAGGATAAAAAAAATCAAGGGTTTGAACAAATAAGTATTCAAGGAAAAGTTTAGTTTTGGATAGGTCTTCGAAGAGGCCATGTGTTGAACCGGTCTCGGCTTCAAAATCTGAGTCATCATCGCTAGGTAATACATCAAAGACTATGGGCCTCTTCTCATAAGTATCATATCTTAAACCATATGTGTAAATATTATACTTGAAATTCATAGGTTCAAGAACACCATGTTTTTGTCCAAGACCTCTTCCTTTCCAGTTCATGTTTTTCATCATTCTATGGCCCTTAATGTAATCAATGGATTCGTAGCATTCGCCTTCATGTCTTCGTATAACTAAGAGTCTTCATAGATTGGAATATGTTCATCTTATATATATCCATATCATATCCAAAGAGTGTTTCCGATATAGTAAGTGGAGGTTCTCATAGATGAGGAACGTTAGGACGCCCATATATAGCTATGAGGTGATAGTGGGAGTTTTCCAATAAGAAATGAATTGTCGAGTATGTACTCACCTAAGCCTTTATGGGAGAATGTAACTTCAGGTGACACCTTAGATGTAGATGCTTTAGAGGAAGGCATAGAGGCATGAGGAATATCCTCGTGTGATGCTTTAAATGTAGATTCTTTAAAAGAAGACACTTTGAAGCATGAGGGCACAATATTACATCGGGAGTCAATACGGTTAGTAACAATAGGATTTATGATAGATCCAATTGTCTTTGTTAGCAAATGGAAAATAATTTTATTTTTTGTACCTTGCTTTGAAAAACTTACAGTATTCAAAGGGGTTAGTATCACCACACAAGGTGAACTCTCTATCGTTATGTGGAAACTTTATACATTGATGGAAGGTGGAAGGTACTACATGCATCACATGTATCCAAGGTCTACCAGAAGAAGGTTATATGACATTTCTGCATCAACTACATGACATATAATGTCAAGGAGATGCAGGCCTACTTGTATGGGAATAATGATTGCACCATAAGACTGGAATTTGGTATTATCATACCATGAATCGTAATGATATTAACATCTAAGTAATCAATTGTATGACCAAGGTAGCGAAGCATTTTATAGAGCGAGATGTTAAGAGATGCTCCATTGTCAATAAGAACTCTCTTGACCTTATGGCATGCAATGTAGGATTTGATGTATAAGGAGTTATTGTTAATGAGATTTGGGTTCAACATGTATTGAGGAAAAAATATAGGATAAGAGTTTTAGGCATAAGGTTTGCAATCATAGCCTAAAACTTTTAAACATTGAGAGCATGAGGAACATGTGATTCATTTAGAGCACGTGTGATAATATACTAAAAGCTATCCGATTCTTTCGGTAGTTCCATGAGAGAGATATGGGTTGGCATGGTTGCTAATTATTTGATGAAGTCATACTAACCTGGAGTGGGAGATTTGGCATTAGAGTTTGACTTTTGATTTAAAAGAGTTGTTGGTTTGGATGTTTGAGGTTTTACAGAAGATGTAGAAGGTTGGTTTTTTGTGGGAACCCATATCTTCCTTTGGCGTGTGGTCACAACATTACTCGAAGGTTTGAATTTAATGGTCGCCATTATAGATGGTACTTCCTCAATAAATGAGATAATTGAACTGAAATCAATGTTATTGGTAGAAGAACCTTTGTCAGTGTTTTTATTGTCACCGCCATGTTTGGGAAATGGGTTTGAGAACACCTTGATATTTTTTTGGGTGTTTTATTTTGTGATGGTTCTTCAACAGTGTTATCTCCACTATCAAAAAGGTCTTGGAAAAAGTGATGCAAGTGAAAGCATCGACTAGTTGGGTATTGTCAATGCGATGAAAATCACAATAAGTATTAGCTTTATACCAAGTAGGTTTGGGTTCTCCCTCTACCCAAGGTTCAGTGATGGGATAGGTAACCATGTTTGCATTAACAAGTTGTTGAAGGAAACTTGATAGAGGTTCTCCTAAAGGAGTGAAATGACATCACTTAGAATCAGGAGAGGAGGAAACCTCTTTGCTAGAAACAACAAGAGGTTGTTTACCTTTGTTTGGTCTAGTCTGAGTGTTTTGGATGTTGTGGACATTGCGGTTGTCTGTAACACCATCATTGACCATATTATGATTGCGATTCACATGTTTAGATTTGTCTTGGTGAGAGTTATTAGGATGGTTACTATGTTGCCCATTATCTTTTGAATGAAGTTTAATCAAACCTTTTGCGACAAGGCTTTTTCAATCTGTGATCCTTTCTCAATAAATTCTTCAAAAGTGTTAAGGCAATGCATTTGCATGTGAAAGGACAAATCACTCTCGAGGTTAGGTACAAATATGCTCAGAAGCTATTTCTCAGGCATGGAGCATGGGAAATGACTAAAAATCCATGCCATCTTTGTAGGAATTGTGCAAAGGTTTCATTTGTTCGTTGTTTGGCATTACATAAATCCATCATTGTAATTTTAGAGTCTAGGTTGAATGAGAAATGTTTAATGAAATTCTCTGAGAGGTTTGGAAAATTTTTATAGAGCCCTTGGGGAGGTGTAAAAACCAGTCCAAGGCTTGTCCACCTAGACTTCATGGAAAAAGACACATTAAGAAGACATCACTATAGGCCACCTCTTGACAAGCCATATAGAACTCCTTGATATGTTCTCTAGGATCATTTTTTCCTTGTATTTGTAAAATTTAGGCATCTCAAAATATTTGGGAAAAGGGACACGCAAAATGTCCTTATCGAAGGGGTAAGGACACAATTCTTCAAATTTGAATTGTTTGCGTTGATGTTGCATACCCGAGATGGTGTCCTTCATCATTTTCCATTCTTAGGAAAACGATGAGTTGTTCTGTAAGAAAGATAAGGAACCATCACTCGTAGAGTTATTTTTATCTTTGGTGTGTGCGGTATGACTCTTAAATGAAGCATCACTATTTTTCTTTGGTGCCTCATTGTTATGGGATTCATTGGTGACTTTGGAATTTAAGATAGCAAGTTATTTGGCCATGTCATTAATTTGATTCATGAGGGCTTGAGTGGGATCGGTGGCTGAATCAGTTGATTTTCCTTTGTTCCCTTCATCAGATTTGTCTTTGTTTGATTCATCGCCTTTGGTGTTGTTCGAGGTGGACTTGTTTCGATCATCATTGTTTGTGTGACTAGGGCCTACCTCATCGTCATTGTTTGTTGAAAGGAAAGGTTCACCCTTGTTAGGTGGTGGTTTGCCAAGTAATGTTCGTAGAATATCCTCATCAAAATCAGAGGGTAATTTTTCTCCCATCTCAAGGAGATGAAGAAAAAAATTGGTCCTTATTCATACGTAAGATATTTTCAACATGAGACTGTTCTTCGAGTGATATTTCATTTTGATCATCCTCAGAGTTCTGGTCATTGTCACTATCAAAATTTCCAAAAGGATTTCGATGTCGTTCATTCCTTCTAAAAGGACTATAATCTCGTGTCATGTTCCCACCATTTTTAAAAGAGGGAGGGAGAAAAGAGAGATGTGAAAGATAACTCAACCCATAACAAAGTGAATGTGACGATGGAAGAGAGGTGTGTGATTAAGTTTGGTAATAACTTGTCCCTTAACAAAGTGAATGTTAAGATGGGCAAGAAGTTTGGAAGATATGAATGATGCAACCCTTAACAAAGTGAATGTTAAGATGGAAGCGTGTGAAAGTGTTTGATAAACTCGACCCTTGACAAAGTGAATGCCAAGATGGAAGAGTGGTTCGATGTGGTGAAGGTTCTCGTCCTCTAACAAAGTGAATGCTAGAATGAAGGAGAGTTATAGTGACAAAATTCCAAAATGTGCTCAACCTCTAACAATGTGAATGCTAGAGTGGAGGAGCGAGGATAGATTGATTACAAATTCACTCTACCACCTAGAAAAGTGAATGCTAGATGGGAAGAGGGTATGAAAAAGGATTCAAATCATATGCAATGTTCTCAAACCTTAACAAGAATTAGTTAAGAAGGAAGAGGATAATGAAGGGATAAGACTCAAATATTGACAACGTAAACATTGGGAAAAGAAGATATGATGAAGTGTCTAAAACACAACAAATATTTTGTCAAGTTAGAGATGTGAAGAAAGAAAATGTATATAGTTTAATGATGATGATGTCAAAATAAAGGATGCAAGAAGATAATGAAAATAAGATGTGATGAATTTGAGTTGTGACAAAGTGGAACCTAACACTGTCAAAGTATGAGTCGTAAGATGAAAGTGCTTGAGCGAGGACGTGGATATCCGCAACTCAAGACTTGATGTTGAAAAGAAGATGGAAACTTAAACTTTGGGGAATGTAATCCAAATGTTTAAGTCAAGAATGAAATGGGAGATAAACTCAAAATGAGGTGAGTATAAAAGATAGAAGAATTTGATGATTGCAAAAGAGGAAGACTCAAATAAGTGAATCAGAACTCCCAATGAATGAAATAAGATCAAATGGAGAACAAAACAAGGATGAAAAGATTGAAATAATGAAAAAGAGACAAAATTTTTGAAACAGGGAATTTAAAGAGTAAAATGAAAGATAGTGAATGACTGATGATGAAGAGAAAAGATGACGAGAAGAGATGAAATGAGAATGAAAGTAGAATCCAAATAAGGAGTGTTTGGAAAATAACAAAAATATATGAATGTGAAGGATGGATCCCAAACAAGGAGTGTTTGGAGAAAAAGCAAGTGTGGAACACTACTACAAAAAGAAAGAAAACAAAAGAATAAAATAGAAAAAGAGGTTTTTGTTTAAATGTTTGTTTGTGGCCTCTACCTTAAATTGGCTTGGACAATGTTTGGCTTCCTAGGTGGCTCTCTCAACTAGGTGTCAGCAATATATCCGAGCGAGTGTGATGCTATTGCTAGCTGATGAATTTAATTTACCCCCTTTGAAACCTTGAGAAAAGATCTTGCTCAGAATGAATCGCACTGGGGTCGCCACTAAGGATATCCATGACTCTAACTCACAAGGCTTTACTAGTTAGGTAGGATAAAAAGGTTCCCATTTTGTCCACCAGTTCCCTCAAGGTGTGGAATACTTTGGGGTTCCTAGAACCACCCCCTTTGTTATAGCTTAAGGCTTATGCCAAGGGGGTTATGTTCTAGTTAAGCGGTCGAGCCGTAGCTCTTAACCGAACTTGCAAATATAGTGTTTTGAATGTGGTGTATTTTTATCTTTTGATCTTAATGTGGTTTGGTTGTACACCATTTGAAAACCTACAGTTAGTAGTTTTTGAGTGTTTTATCCACATTTTTGAGCAGTCCTGTAAGAAAGGATTATAATGTTTTCCGAGAATGAGGTAAAAAAAAAGAACAAACAAATAAGGTAACAAAAGTGAACCCATGTTTCTATTTCTAAGAATGCTTTAAAAAATCATGAGGAAAGTGTTAGTGTGAAATCATAGCACCCCCAAATGAGTTATGGATTTGCTTTTCTAAGGCGAGGTCATTTGGTATGATTTACATTATATTAGATCATTCCCAAGTGTGGGACTTGTAAATGGGAATGATCCTCCAATGAAGGTTGGTTCCTCTTCCTAATCCTAGCACTAAACTAATTCTAAGGAAGGAAATGTGACTATCTACTCCTAATATAACAATTCCAAGGGACCAAGGAGAGAGAGAGAGCATGAAAATAAAGAAATCCTACACTACAGAGGTGATAACACTGAGAAAAGGGAACTGCTGATCACAAACCCAACTGCCTGAAATGGAGAGAGGTGAGCAATGGAGAGGATGGATAGATGCATCATAGACCAAGGATAAAGTTCACATAGAACACCATTTCAAACCTCTTAAACACAGCTCCCAAAACCTGCAATGGACATAAGAGATATGCACACAATATACCCCTGTAATGGTGAGAGGCTAGAAGAGACAAAAAAATGAGAAAAGGATGGACAAAAGGCATCACAAAACATATTTTATTGCTCTAGGAGTTCACACAGTACACCATTAATGGGAAAGAGGTAAGAAAATTTCATTACAAAGCCAAGGGAGGAGACTTAAACTCCACATTTGACCCTGGAGAAGAAAGAGAGAGGGGGGCAACGAAGAAGAATGAACAACCATTTATAATGAATCTTGCCCCTATATTTATAGATTTGATCGGAGAGAAGAAAGAGAGAAAGAAGTGGGAAAAGTGGGTTAAAGCTCAACCACTAATGTTAATGCTTCTGAGAAAATATGCCCCAAATCCATCTTTATTGCAAGATCCCTTGATTCGATGCCTTGAAAGAAGAGGAAACAGTGGAAACAAATTGAATCTGATCTAGTTGTTGAGATAGATGGATCCTGCATTGAAGGCCCAAAGAAATCTCCTCCATTTTACTTTACGACCTCCTAAAATTAAAGTTCCAGACCTCCATGGTGTAGGAGAGGCTGAGATATTTCCAATGGTGTTAGATCTGCAATATTTCAAGCCCTGAGTCAAAAGATATGCCCCTTTGAAGTTTGTATCGGGTCCGTACGAATGGAAAGGGATTTTTTTGGAAAAATGGGCCCACCTTTTGGTTTGGGACTCGTGGCAACTGGATTAGAACAAAAAACCGGTCTTGCGGGTCCACAATTTATCTTTTCCCCTTTTAACGAAAGGAAAATTTTCACTTTTCCCTCCGACTCCCCTCCTTGGCTTTGACTCGGGGTCTAACGTTGACTTTTTCCTCGACGGAGTTACGGGCCATTTTGTAACTTTTATCCTTTTTGTGATAACAAGGGGAAAAGAATCAACTTTTCCTCCGATGCCCCGCTTTCCTTTGGGACACGTGTCAGTATAGCACTCGTTTGGTCTTCCCCTTTTTTAGATTCACCTTTGGAGAAGCACTGTTAAGACACGTGGTTCCCTCTACTGGATCTTCCATACTTAGTTGATTTCAGATGAACTATTTTGAACCCGAGGACTTTGGATCTTTTCCGTTTCTTCCCCTTTCTTGCTCGGTTCCTCTGCATAGCATTGCTCCTTTGTTTCTGAGCCCATCTGTAACCTGTTTGTCATCCTGGAATGTGAGCTCATGGGTCTGAGTCATTTCCTTCATAATTTCCTTATGTGTAGGAGTTGCCTTGACCAATCTTTCCTGGGGTGAATTTTGGATAATAGAAAGAGAATACATGTGGGAAAGCTTTGATTAAATGAAACATTAACTACCCTAAAACAAAAAAGAAAGAAATGACTACATTTTTGATTCCCAAGATCACTTAGAAAGTGCGAGGGAAGAGCATACACATGATTGTTTCGTGGTTAGTCTCACAAAAACAAAAGAAAATGAAAGAGGCAAAGCATGCAAAAACACATTAGAAAACGTTAGTGAATAGACAAAATGATTAAATGTGTGCAAAAGTGGCTAAAATGTGACAAAATTTGGACCAAAACTTCCAATAACGCTAAAGTGGCAACGTTTACAAATAATGCACTAGAATAAAACATTCGCGAACCCCATGAAGCAAAAAACACAATTAGTCTTATGTATGAAGAATGACAAAAAAGTAAGGAAAAAGTCCCAAAAAAAAAAAGTCCTCTGAACGTGATTGAAAAGGCCTAACTAAAATAATAGATGTAATTAGAGAAACTAATTTAAATAAGAGAAATTAGAACAAATTACAAAAAGGGGATGGGATCTCGTGGGAGTTAGGAATAGCTTGGCCAACCTGGGGAGGGAAAGGTAAATGGGTGGGGAGTAGATCTAAGTTTCTAGGGTTTTAGATTTTTTTAAATTAAAAAAATCTAATTGTGTATGAATAAAAAGCTAACGTATTTTTTTGATTTTGCAAGATTTTTAATAGTGCAAAGATTTTTTTTTTGGTTTTTTTGAGTTTACTTAACAACAAACAATAGAGTATTAGATATTGTACTGAGAAATCTATATATTGGTTGATTTATATTGCCATAGCTAAAATCTGATTGTGTGTTGTTGTGTGTGTAGGTGCAGGTGAATTTACCTACACATAGACCAAGAGTAGAATTGTGAAGACAATAGAGATTGGTGCATTAGTAGAAAGCAACAAAAATCCGAAGAAGATAAAAATGTAAAAACACTTTCATGTGAATTCAAACACATGCATAATTTCTCACAAAAATATAGCACAAAAAATTGATAAAAATATGAAAGCAGATAACAAATTTGTTCAGCAAAATGATCAAAAATCAAAGACCATTACAAATCCAGAACCTGCAAATGAGCAAAAACCGTAAAACCTGCAAACAATTTTTTTTTGTTACCATCAAAAATTCCAAAAACAACACAAGTAAATATATTATTTTCTTTTTGGTGTTGATCTGGAAAATTGTTGTTTTTGCTTCCAAACCTGCACAACAACACAAAAAACAACAAAAGCACTCCTAGAACAAAATTAGACAAACAAAAAGAAACAAAGATGAAAGAGGAGGGGTGCGAGTCCCACCAAATGGTCTAGTGTGAACATGTTTACATCAACACCCTCCCGAAGTGAATTCTAGGGATAAAAACAAATAAATGGTCCTACTATGCCAAATAAGGGACCCATTACAAACAAGAAGAAAAATAAAGAAGAAAGGACTTCATCATGTTAAATCCTCCCCAAGGACAACTTCCTTCACTCCAATATTTTATCAGAATTGAAGATAATGAGGAAAAGATAGGGGTGTAGTGAAGATGTCTGTAATCTTATTAGTTGTAGATACAAACTTTAAGTCAACAACATCATCCTGAATCAACTTCCGAATGAAGTGCATATGAATTTTAATGTGTTAGGTACACTGTGATTTAATAAAAATAAGACTAAATTAATTAAATCTAATTGTAGAGTAACTATTGTAAATAATGATGTATAATTTCCGAAAGTATACAATATGACACAAGTAAAAAGTATATAAAATTTAAAATCCTAAGCAAGAAGGAGATATAAGGAGACTTAGTTGATATTAGAGCAATTTGAAAGTGATCTAAGCAGTTTAAAATGATGAACAGGTTGTGAACAATGTCGTAAATGCCTCCTGTAAATTGTGATACTCGGGAATGAGGCTAGAAAAGGGTACTCACGGTAGAGAGGGCAAGGGTGCTTGGGTGCTAGAGACTATTTCTAGGTGCCGTAAGCGTGCAAGAGCTCGGGATCCGATTTCTTCTATGCGAAGAAGGGTTTTCGGTTGTTCCCTATTAGTCACCCGATATTTGTTCCTTGATTACCGAAGATACCTATAACATGAAAGAAAGAAGTTTACCTACACATGCCCATAAACCACATCAAACCTAAAAAGGAAAATGCAAAATGAGGAGTTTGATTGACCCGATGATGGCCCTGACAGAGTGAATTTATGATCGAGTGTTGTCTCATACTCCATGTAGTTATTGTGTGTGTGTAGAAATGGTACCCTATGATACCCTTGTGCAAGTTTCACGATGATAGTGGGTTATAGATAGAATGTAGCAATGTAATAATATGTGGTGATGGAAAAGAATAGAATTTCCCTTCATATGCGAGTGTATGCATCCCTTGTCCCTTGAATGGATGCTAGATGGATACCTTTGGAGTGCCTTTTCTCCTTTAAAATGAAAACTTAGGTGATAGTAGTAATGCTTAGTGCTTGGTCCTTGATTTTGAACACATTACTATGTATTTATATGATTCCCTTGTTTAAATTTTGTAATTGACAACTAGAAGACTAACCCTTAAGTGAAATAGATGCACAAAATATAAAAGATACCCAAAAATAGTAAGGTAAGAAAGGGTCAAGGGCACTTAGAAGGGACATGAGCACTTGGGTGCTGGTGTATAAAGCCATAGAAGATAAATAAGTAAAGTTTCGTTTAGACCGTAGGGTGTGTAAGACGAAAGAGAAAGCAAGAGACAAAGAAAAGAAGGCCAAAAATAGTTGTTAACCACTAGTTTTCTTACTTAGGAATCATGGAAATGCTAACATGCTTTTAGGACCTAAAAATGTACACAAGTGCATGATTTTGTATCTACATTTTCCCCCAATTTATGTTGTTGAGTGAATACTCGATAACATAAAGTAGTTAGAAGATGCGTACCTTATGATCATGTAGAGAGTGTAGCCGATAACATGCTGAGTGGACAAGTGAAGTGTGGAGTGATAAAAGTGAAGCGTGGAGACTAGGAAAAGAAAGTGACCCTAGGGGTGAAGTGTATGTGTATCTTGTACTTGTTGTTGTGCTTGTATTTATTGATGTAGGCTACTTCTTGTTGCATATTAAGGAGGAACCTGTAAAAGAAGAGTAAAAGAGTATTCAAAGTCTTGTATATGAAAAATATGAGTAAAGTATGCATAAGTATGTAAAAATGTGTAAAAGTAGTGATAAAGGAAAGTGTGCACCTGATGTATAAGAGTGTAAAGGATAGAAAGATAGTTTGAAATATTGTGGAGAGAGAGTTTTTGGGCAATCTCATGCCAAGTGTGAGTTTTTGGGTGATCTCACACCAAGAGCGAGTGTTAGGGAGAGAGGTCTAGTTTTACTCTGCTTCCATGACTCTACCCTCATAAAAACCATTGTAGATGGTATGTCTCGATTTAGTTCTTATTTTCCGAATTATTTTTGAATTGTTCGATTGAATTGATTGTTCCGATTGAAGGAGATAGAATGCATTATGTATTGGAGGAAAATGCCGCTACTATAGAACTATTTTGAATACTTCTATAGAATGTACTTGATCTAATAAAGTGAATGTTTGTGCCCCCAATACATTGAAGACTCAAGAGGAGGACACAGTGCCCAGTGCTACCTTTACGATCTTTGGGCACCCGTGTCCTTTCTGTGTGTGAGGTCTAAGTCTAATTCTGGACCATTCTGTGATTGTGTTCTTGTGCTGATTATGTCTTTGGTCTATGATGAAATATTTATTAGAGCTGTTGAAGGGGTGATTTTTTCACCCAATGTATGCTCCATGTTTGGGTTACATGTGATGATTTTAGGAGAATACGGCCCAAGGAAAATTTTAGTGGTGAATTTTCGTAAAATCACGAATATTTAGGTTTTTAGAAATTAGAAATGGCGATTGTTGCCTACTTCATTGAAAAATTTCATTGACAAGTCCTTAGCATAGGTCAGTTCACCTAGTATTTACACATATAAATTAACTTATGTATGTAATTCACCAACAAATCAATACACCTATGCCCATATTCTCGAAGTATATAATGTATAAGGTATAATACAATACATACACAACCGTCTAACCTTTTTGAAATATTTTCTACAGAAATTAAACCCCAAACTGCCTAACCTCTTGCTATCAATCAAATAATTGCTGATCAAACCAAGCCATCTAATAGAGCTACCCAAAAATCCATCCAACAGATCCGTCCAACCATGCCGTCTAACGAGTCATCCAACCAAGTTGTCTAAGTGAGCCATTCAATAGATCCGTCTAACCAATCCATCCAATCGAGCTGTCCAACAAAATCATCCACCAAAACCGTCTAATTGAGAGCCATCCAAATTAGAGTCGCCCAACACCAAGCCGTCAACTCAAAACCCTCCAACTCAAAGCCTCGTCTATGAATGCCCTTGTTTGGTGCCATTTCCATGGATTCAGAAAAGTAGAGTAAGAAGGTTGCTGCAAGTTTGAAAAAGAGTAACAAGACTTTTTTTGGCTATTTTGGAAACTCACAGAAACCAGTAATGTGTCCAGATCTGTGGAAAATATAGGTATGTACTATATACCAATTTAGATATTTTTTACTATATTTTTCACTGTATGTTTTAAATACTCTTTACAATCTTTTATTTTTTATTTAGTGTTGTTAATAATATAAATAATTAATACTATATCTATTACAATTTTAAATGTAGACATTTTTCAAACACCTTCACAAACTATCAATCTTGATGATCCTTTTGGTTGTAATGATCCGTTTGATTGAAAAATTTGTTCACTTGATGACATCAATCTAGGGAAAGATTCATCAAATTCTCATCCAACACCAACAGAGGAAGCTTGTATTCCAGTGTTTGTTTCAGAAAAAGGACACATGTAGAGATATTCCTGCTGAGGAATCAGATGCACAAGTTGAAGTTGAAGAAAGTAAAAAAATCTATCAGAAGAAAGAGGAAAAATTGGACAATAGGAAGGACTTTTAGGTTTGACTGGGCAACAAAATATCCTTTTATTGAACCAGTAGAGCTGAAAAATAGTAATGATGTTCCAACTCAATGTTGATGCAAAATATGTAGTTAGAAACAAGGGAAAGACCACACAATGTAGCTAAAACTAGACACCATTGAAAAACATTGTGGGAAAATATATATTTCCCAAAAGCAAAAGGATGGGAGCATAGTAAGAACTCATAAATGGAAAGATGCAAAAGAGTGCTTGCATGTAAAATATGCAGAAGAATATGAAAAATAACAAAAAATATTTAAAAAATCTAAAGGAAAAAAGTGACACAATTTTTGTAAAATTGAGAAAAGCTATGGAAACCGAAATGCATGTGAAAAGTAATCAATTTGCTATTGTATTCTATATATTGAAAAAGGACAAACCCATTTCAGATTTTTCAGAAAATAAAATTATGTATCAGGTAATTGGCTTACAAAATGTTCCACAATCACATTATTCGAGATACGAGTGGTGGGAAATAGAAAAATGTCTTGCTTTGGTGGAATATGAGGATCCGAAAGAGGCTATAAAAAAATGCAAAATTTATTTCCCTTTCAATTGATGAGGTTACAATTTGTAAACCGTAGACAATACCTCATGGGTTTTTATTTATGTATACACATTTGAAAATGAAGTAAGTGTTGCCATGTGTGTCCAGCGCTCCCGTGAGTTTCGTGACATGGACTAACCACCTCTCGTAGATCCTAACTCTAGTGATTGTAGTAGAGACTAACACCTATGGGTTTTGGTCTAACGAAAATCGTGGTCCAACAAATGGTATCAGAGCGACAGGTCTCGAGTTCGAAACTCACTCGGGTAACACTGAGGGGGAGATTGTTGGTATGTGTGTCTAGTGCTCCTCGTGAGTTTCGTGACATGGACTAACCACCTCTCATAGATCCTAACTCTGGAGATTGTAGCGGATACTAACACCTATGGGTTTTGGTCTAACGACAATCATGGTCCAAAAGAAGACATCCCCATCTCTTAGCAGTTCATAAAATGAGTGAAAATTGTGATTATGAAAACATTTATAAGTTAGTGTTGTCAAGTTTGAAGGATGTTGCAGGTATGGATGATTTTTCCATTGCAACAAAGTTGGTTTGCGTTGGAACAAACAATGTAGTTGTAATGCAGGGGCTAGAAATGGTCTCTGCGTACGGTTCACGGCACAAATGTTGCCCCTATATGATTGCAATCCATTACATGGCTCACAGAATGAATCTGGCCTATAAAATTGTGAGTAATTTCAAAACTGTTGCCAAAGTGGAGGAGCTGATCAAAGATTTACATGCATATTACTCTAGCAGTCTAAAGAGATTTTTAGAATTTCAAAAATTTGCTATTGGATTGACAAATGGAAAAAAGATTCTCAAAGATGTAGATACCAGATGGATCTCAATGTATGAGCCTTCTTGTCAGAATATTTGAAGAATATCCTTCATTGATAAGTTTTGTGTACAAATATTCGAGGATGTGGATAAAGCTAAAGACTTATTGTACCATCTTACAAATATCAAAAATTTACTTACACTGTGGAATTATGCCAATGTTGAAGGAGATAATTTTTTTGACAAAGCAGGTGGAAGAGCATTGCATTTACATAACAAACTTCATGAGACTCAAAAACGTGTGTTAGAGTTTAGATTGTTTATATTTGTTAGATGATAGTTTTAAGGGTTTTGTTTTTTGACAGTTGGAATGCATTAATAGACCTTAAAAATGCAAGTTGCTTCTTAAAATTCAATATACATGATCATATGTGTATAACAACACATGGAAAAGAGATACCACTTCATACTTTTCAGAAAAAAGTAGATTTGGTTGGGTCAGAGATGGAGGAAATAAGAGTGACAAACATTTTATATGAAACAATATTATCTGAAACTCGAAATAAATTGAATTTTTTTTTTTTTTTAATCTACAAAGATCCGTGAAAGATTCAAAAAGGATAAATTACTTGAAGCAATGGGAATTGTCAATCCACAATTTTGGAATACACATGGTGGCATTCTTGATACATCCATCAGTGATTTATTTCTCAAATACATGACTAGTCTAATTGAACATTTCTGCAAGTGAGAAGAGATAAACAAAGTTGTTGTTGAAGGTATTTTATAGAAAAATTTGTTGAGTTCTTAGTCCTGAGATTTTTCCACTACTATGAAAGAGAAATTTCACTTTTTGGAAGAGCCAGATGAAAATGATTCCATTAGAAGACTTTGGAAGAAGATTTATTCTAGTAGTATTTTGTGAGAGGATTTGAGCGAGTATATTCAACTATATGAAATTTGTCAAACAATGATTCTGGATTCTATTGAAGATGAGAGGGTATTTAGTGCATTGTCCTTTGTAAAGTCAAAAGTCTAAAACATATTAGATAGAAATTTAGAAAGTTGTCTAAGATTGTATGTATCCAGTTATTATGTGGAAAATTTCCCTTATGAGTGAGCACTTGCATTATCGAAATCACTCGTAGAAAAAAGAGGATTCGGTAACATTTTGACTAATCTGGGTGATCTGAAAACATCTATGAAACACGCTTCCGATTCTATAGTGTTCCAAGACACAAATGAACGGGTTGCACAGGACTATTTAAGTTGCCAGAATTCTAATTTATTATATATATTCTTGACATTATTGATAGTGGAAAATGATTTGATACTGATATATTTCATATTCATTAATGATAATCAACTGGTCTTAATAGAATTTTTTACTTGTAACAAATTCATATTTTTTATATTTTTATTAATTAATGAAATAAAGATTGCTTTATTTGGCTCCATCTGTGTGATTTTCAATTAATGTTTTATCTATGCACAAAACAAAAACATTATCAAACATATACAAACTATGCATCTTAAACCATCCTTTATTGTTTACATCTCCAAATAGTAACATAAAAATATTCATAGTGAGCAGAAATCCAATTACAAGTTTACATATTAAATTGTTGAAAACATTTAACAAATGCAATACAACAATTAATATAATTCCAATTCAAAAAAAGGCTTGTATTCATAATTCATTCTATCAAGAGGCAGAATAATTTATGAAGACATGTTTTCATAAAGCATCACCGGCCAATACATATACAAAATTATGGGTTGTCAATGGTTTTCAAAGCTTAGGAAAGTTCTGTCATATAAGAACACATTATGAGGGAATCATCTTTTCTACCTATGATTTTGAATCATAGTTGTTCCTTACGTCTGCCACATAGAATAAAAAAGGAAAAAAATTAGATGGTCACTATATTTTAATTCCCACGTCCAGTGTCGGAATTATGACAACACACCTGTCACATGGTGAAACTAACTAATTTTTTCAATTTTATGTTATAGGGGAAGCTTGATATTTTTATTGCACAAGAGGCAAAGGAATGTGCTCAATCTGTATAGTGCTATCTGCTAAAAATCATGATGCATGAAAATCTTACATCATAATATTGATATTTTGAAGAATATTCTACTCCTCCCTCGCAACATCTCCTGCTGACAAAAGTGATGGATCGACATCTGTCTTTTCCTTCAGTAAGATTTATGGATCCATATTATGCTCCTTGATTATCCTTCTCAATGTATTATTATTTTTATTTAATACTATGAGTTTTTCCTTCAATTGTACAAATGAATTCAAGCTTTTGTGGGCATTCTTCAAATGTGCTTCAAATATAGTTGTTTATTTCTTTAATTTTTCATATTTTTCCTATAAAACAGAAATATAAATGTATTAGTCTATTAGATAAGTTGAAAAAATATATTGCAGGTGCTCATAATATTACGATTTTTCGTGTAAAAGATGACTTACCACAACTTTTTCTTTTTTTGCATTTTCTATTAAAACATTTGTCTTGTCTTTAGCCCATTTGTTGTAGTAAGCCTGTGCTTCAACATTAAGATTCTCCAACATGTTTAACATTATGTCTATAATATCATCATCATAATCATTATTATATGAAATTGTGCCTGACTGAGCTTTGTTTAGCAAAATGTCAAGCCTTTCGGTTGGCTCTCTACGGTAGTGAACAATGAATGCCTTTGAGCGTGATTATGGTATCGAGTAATATTTATTTAATCAAATTTTTATCCCTCCCCTCCCAAGTGTGCACTAAATCCACATCAGACATTACAACTTCTTGAATTGTGCCCCCATACTAATATGAAAATGGGTGTTTGAAACTAACACTTTTTAACCATTTCAAAGGATCATTAAATTTTATCAACTTAAAAGGATTTTAGACTTCCAAAAATTGATTAAGATCTGATTTAGGACTGAATTCAAACTGAAATTAAGTTTAAAATTTACTAAAAAAATTAGTGTTTGATTGAAGCCCCAAAAATCATTATTTTTATTTAACTGATTTCCCAATTTTATCAATTAATGATTATAGTTGCATCCATATTCATATTTTGAATTTAATTTACTTGTAAATATCAGAAACTGAAAACAACATCAGAACACAACACCCAAATTATTTACGAGGTTCGGAATTCCTACTTCCCTGGGTTTGTGATGAACCGATCCACTAATAATGTTAAAAATGTAAATACAATAACCTTTAAATTAACCAAAAATGAATTAAAAACATGCCAAACCATGTTTTAGACCTTCAAGGATGTTAATGGAGCTCAGCCTCTGTCCTTCATCTTCCTGATCCACTTGTAGTGGTGTCTCCCTTTGGTTCTATGCCTTTGTGTGACGTTAATAAAAAATAACTTAGTCACAAAATATCCAAATCAAAAAAACAATCACACCATCGTGATTGTATCAAAATTCGAGAAAATTTCATGTATAACTTAAGACCTCGATGTGAGCGAAGTGCCTCAAAATTCAAGTTCTCCCAATCTTCCTCCTTATGGCTTGACACGGACACTGCCTTGCTGTCATGTATAAAAGCCAATGAGCTCTTTATATAGCTCAACGACGAGCTCAATTTGTAGATTTTTGGTTGGATATGCTTTAGAACCATGAGGTTTGCGGTTCGAATCACTCGCTCGTATTTCATTTGTGATCTTTATAATCTCCTAAGTGGGAAGATCCCACATCTTTGGCGTGAAAGGTAGGATTAATGTTTCCATTGGGCTACACCACCCATTATCATCATGGCTTAGGCCACATCTGATTCACCTTTTTTGTGCCAAACAAATATACATAGATTATATAGCCATGTGGAGAAATAAGGGGGAGTTGGTGGATAAGGGTAAATGCGTGGCAAGTTTGAAATAACACAATGTGTGGCAAAAGGCATAGATAATGCATGGGAGATAATAGCTTAAGTGACCAATATGGAGAAATAAGGGGGTGGCTAGTGGCCAAATAGGTAAGTCCAAATAATGTGGAATAATGTGCTCTAATTGGTTGTTGAGAATAATATAGGCCTTGAGCATTGCCAACATATAGTGACATGGCAAATATCATGGTGAATAATTACAAAGTAATATAAAATTCGACCATGAATAATAATGTGACATTCTAAATGAAATATGACAATTAAGACCACCTGTCGATCCTTGATAGGAAAATATAACTCACGGTGGCAAGCCACTTGGTAGCTTGAGGACCCACCATGTCGGCGATGATATAATCATCCTCACGGTGACTAAGCTCCCTTCTGTTATAAAAGTTGAGCCTCTTGTTCAGTCCCACTTTTACGTGTGTTGAAGACCGGAGATTGCAAACAACTCAAACAACCTTATTTTTACCCTTTTTCTCATTTTCCACTTTCCCACTACTGACTTGGCCACTTGGCCAATTGTGCCCGCATCCACGTAACCATGGACTTGTTGACCAATGTTGACCTTCCGGTTGACCAAACTTTGACTGGACCTATCTTGAGCTCGAGTGTCCGTTTTTCACGTTCTTATATCCATCGGAAAGATCTCTGAAGGATCTAATGCACTGGTATGGTTTAAGGAAGTTTAGGGAAATTTTGAAACTAAAAAATATCCCTTGATCACATACTATCTAATACAAGATTTTCAAATACAAAATGTGTCTTATCATCATCTGTATTTGAGGAGGAAGAGAGTCCAGTGCTTGATGCACATGTTTCTATGGTCGTGGTTGAGGAGGTGGAGTAGATTGTATCATATATTGTGTGTCAAAATAGTTACCCTTATCTGCATCACCGCTATCGAAGCCCAAATACTCATCCTTAAGCTTGATGTTGTTCAAAACTTGTGTGCCCATTATACTTAAGACACAACCTAGTGAGAATCCAGGAAATTTTGTGGTTACAAGATGAATTGTTCTGCTTGAGTCTACAAGAAACCTTATATTCTTACTTGAAGATCTTCTTGTTGTTTGGACTGTATGTGTTGGTGGTATTGGTGGCCTTCTTGGAAGGTGTTGAGAAGGTCTATTAACTGCAAGAAGAAAACTACAAATTATTAGAAAACTAATCATTATACCCTTGGGCCTTGTAAATGCTAAAAATTGTAACTAAACAAAACATGCTAAATATTATACATTACCTTGCATGCTTGGAGACACAGACGTGAAAATTTGATCTTGACACTGAGAATGAGTTTGATCTTCATCATCAAACTCAAAACTTTCTGAACACAATAAATGTAGAAATATTAAAATATTGTACTACTTACATAACATAGGTTGATTGTGTTTTTCATATTACCTATACTAGTAGGTTAAATTGGTTAATTATATAAACAATAAAGTTTATACCTGTAGACAAATGTGATGGTAGGTGTGATGGAGGTATCGAACCCCTAAGTTGTTTTTGACAAGGAACTCGTATTAGTGTTGATTCTATGAATCCTTGTCAGAATCTGCAGAGACCTCTAGAGGGGCTTTACCTTGAGCAATAACCTCCTTATGAGATATTGCAGCCATAATTCTTCTCTACAAAAGATAATATTACAATTATTATTGTATTAAAAAATATTTAATGCAAAATCGTTATAACGTGAAAACTTTAAAAGTAACTATTACCTATTGTTCTTCAACAGGGAGACCAATCATTTTATCATTAATTGTAGTTGGAATTTTTGCGTGTTGTAATTGGTAGAAAGCTTCATGATAGAAAGCAAGTAAATAATTGGTAGAAGAGAATAAAATCTTGGATTTATCATATATATTTACTACAAAGGCGTGGGTGACATCTATTTTTATTCGATTGGACAAATATGTACACCAATCGAATTATTTCCCTGCTAGTGTTCGCATTAATACCGAACTTCCCACAACAGAATGTCTATAGATCCGACCTATAACACAATCCTATCCTGAAAAAGTGATACAATTGCAAGAAATAATTTGTGTGTAATACCTTGTATAGCAAGGCATCTTTTGAACGATTAAGAGGAGCTGCAACAACAAACAAGAAATGTTAGATGCTTGGGTAGTTGAGTAATATTAAGAAAAAAACAATTAAAAATAATATTCAACTTACCATCAACCTGCACATTGTAATGAGACTCCAATTTTTTTGTCTTCATCTATAAGGACCACCTTTGTAGTCATGAGTGATTGGTTTTGGAATGGTAAGCTAGTTAAACGATGTACGTTTGTGGGCTCAATTGTGAAAGAAAATGTACGATCCATGAGGAGAATGGAAAAATCTCCCTATTTCTGGTTGTAAGACGCGAGAAGGTAATCAAGCACAAAAGTATTAGTTTCGAATTGGGGCATGTTGACAAGCCCTATAAATTTTTTTTTTTAGCCATTCTGTGGTGTGTCTTTCAATTTCATCATTACGCAATCTGTGGGCACATGATATTTTTGTATTGGAATTTGGGCATAGGAGAGCAGATGTGGTACTTTCCATTGTTGAAATTTGTAGGAGAGGGAGGAAATAAACTTGAAAGGTGCACGTAAGTTTGGCAGAAGATTGGAGAGCTCAGAGCGTTGGAAAAGTTTTGGAAAAGTGAAGAAATGAACCTCATAGGGGTATATATAGGGCTTAGAAGGGTTTAAGGGACACATGACGATAAAAATTGGTTGAGAAGTTTGAGGAAACCACCTATGGACATATGTAAAATCCTCCCTTCCATCTTCTTTTAGGTGTATGGTTTACATGAGCCACCCAACTAGCTAACAAAATCTGTCCATCTCTTATTGGATGAATGTCTATTCTAGTTGGACGACTTAACATTTGGCCATCTGTCCATCTCCATTTTATGAATCTTTGAAGAGTAGGTCCTCCAAATGGAACAACCATCCATTCAAAATGGTTTGCAACAAGAACCCTCAATGGATGATAGTCTAACCTATGTTGGACGTTCGTCCAACCTAGGTTGGACGTCCATCCAATCTAGGTCAGATGACCATCCAACCTAGGTTGGATGGAAACCCAATAACCATATAAACAAACAAGACTGTCAAAGAAAATGGCTTGCGAATTCACCTTTGCCACGAATCACTTTTCCGAATATTTGCCATCATTTAGAAAGTTCATTTTAGAGATTCGCCACCCTTTCTATAATAATTTTTCCTGGGGGTCTTAAAATGAACCACGATGCGGCCTAAAGGAGAGGATCTAATGCTGATATGAAGTGGATACTTGCATAGGGGGTAGGGGATGTGCATGGTAGAAACCAAGGCACATGTAAACAAAATAGGCTAGTAACAAGTGTTAGTGTAAAAGCTAGCATGCAAGAGAAGACAATGTAACAAACAAGTAGTAAGAAAAGATGGACTGCAAAAAGTGAGTTTCAAACATGGGACATCACTCACAATGTCACAAGACAATCAGGGCCGAAGCATCCAAAATCATACAATGATCACACAAGACATAAGGCATAGCCCAAAAACAATAACATACAATAGAAAGCAATAGAAAAAAATTAGTGACAAATAGCCATGGTTGTATATATCCTGTAAGGAAAATGCTACACATGAAGAACCCGTTAACATGTTAGAAAGATAAACAATACATTAAAACTTGTATAAATCAGAAAAAGTAAGGTAAATTTTAACGATACGTAGTGAATAATGTAGCAATAAAACCCGTGTTATATAGAATATGATAGTAGAGAAAGTAGATGCCCCCAAGAGCCTCGGTGGGACTGGTAAAAGGTGTAGTGCCAAACATCATTGCAACATGTAAGAACTTGTAAGAGATCTGCATTCACCGTAAAATACCAAGTGAATGTGCATGTGATAGAAAGATAATGACATACTAGGAATATGCTAGCATAAAAAAAAAGTGTAATATGTAAGTAGAATAAGATAAGAAGATTAAATGCAACAAAGATATAAAAATGCAATGTATGAGTGTGATGGAATGGTATGTAAAGTGTGAAGATGAAGGGAGCAATGTTCCCCCCAATGGATGTATATGAGAGGAGGGTAATTTATAAATGCACCCCCAAGAGTCCAGAATTAACCATAGAACAAGAGTGTGTCATTGGGAAATGAGCTATGTGAGAACTAATGCTAGGAAGATGTAATCACAAAGCACAAAGCAAGAAGTGCAGATGATGTGAGGTTCATTTTAGAATTATACCATCAGTAGTTGAGTATGAACCATGGAGCTAGAGTGCATCATAGGGTAATGACAATACAATGTGTGTATTAACAAAGTAAGTATTCTTAAAATATGTAAACATGAAGCACAAAATGTAGAGTGTGGTAGTAAACACTAGAGATAACTAAAATTTCTAGAAATGTGGGAAGTCCAATGCCCCCAAGTGTTCTAGTGACAGAGATATATGTGATGACGTGCAAGATACCATTCAATTGTGGGAGAGTGTTAGATGTGTCATGATAAGCGAGAGAAGCAATAATAGGACGAAGGATGGAATTTAGGTTGACAATAGGTAGTTTAAAGAGGTCATCTAGATTTTGTTGGTCTTGCTTAGAGAGTGGTTGCTATTTTGGAATTGGTAATGTTGTAGAGGAATTGATATGAGGAGGGGATGGATTTATTTTTAGAGGAGGTTTCTTAGTTGAAATTGGTAACGATGTAGAAGAATTGATAGGAGGAGGGGATTGAGGATGAATTTTAATAGTTGGGTCTTGAGTTGGAATTGGTAATGTCCTAGAAGACTTGATAGGAGTAGGGGATGAAGGGAGGATTTTGAGAGGAGGTTTCTTAGTTGGAATGGGTTAGATAGGTGAATCTTGATTGATTGAATATAGAACATTAGTGATTATGGAATGATGCTCCTTAGACATGGAGGGATTGGATTTGGGAGCCCATTGTGATTTTGAAATTGAAGATGTAGTAGAATGTTGTGAAGTAAATGAAATAAAACCCTAATGATACGGAGTTCTTAATTCATCATTGTAAGGAATATAAATCATTGTCATGATTTCCATTAAGTTTGTGACAATTGAAAAATGGTAGACCTTCAGATTTGGAAAGCCGATAAGGATGATATCAATGAGTATTTGGAAAGTTGATCACATGGTGAGTGAGGAGCTTAGGAAGAATATCATGTTGTTTAGCATTTAGGTCAAACTGGAGAGGTACTGGTAGTGTAATACTTGGGGTTCACTTATATGAGCACATGTAGAAGACATAGGATTATAATGAGGTGTAGAAGAAGAACTAACATGGGCCTTAAGATGTTAGATTTCAGCTTTGAGAGATGTAATTGTGGTTTCCATAGCTTGAAATTTGTCTTGAAAAGCATGGTGTAAAGCTTTAATTGACACTAAGATGGGCTGATTGGATGGAGTATTAGGACCGATAGGGTCATCAAATAAATGATTGAAAATGACACTTACTTGTGAAGGTGACATATCACGAGGGTGGTACATAGTGTGTACAGATTTTTGAAGAGCATATTTGCAAGGTGGGTGTATTTTAAGTAACTAATACAAGGATACTTGAGGAACCTTAGGGGCCATGATATAAGTGGGGTTTGGATTTGGAGAAGAACAAAATTGGTGAAGTATGAAAAATAAGGATATGAGTGTTTGATCAAGAGTATGCGTTCACCAAATGATTTAATAAAAATAGGATGAAATTAATTAAATCTAGTTGTAGAGTAATTATTGTAAATAATGATGTACAAGTGCTAGTATACAATATAACACAAGTAAAAATTATATAAAATGTAAAACCCTAAGAAAGAAGGAAAAATAAGGAGACTTTGTTGATACTTAAGTAATCTGGAAGTGATCCGAGTAGTGTAAAGTGTTGAATGGGTTGTGAACAATGTTGTAAATACTTCTTGTAAATTATGACACTCAAGAATGAGGTGGATAGGGGGCATGCAACGGGGCAAGGCGCCTGGGTCGGAGAGTTTTTCCGACCGGCTGGTGACTATGCAAGAGCTCAATTTTTTTATTGTGTCACAAGGGTTTCACATTGTTCCTGTTAGCCACTAGATATTCGTTCCTTGATCTATGAAGGTACTGTAACATGCAAGAAAGAAGTTCACTTACACATACCCACAAACCACATCAAACCTAAAATTGAAAATGTAGAATGGGGAGTTAGACTAACCCCGGTGGTCACCCTGACAGTGAACTTACGACTGAGCGCTGCACTACATCTCATAATCCATGTAGTTATTGTGTGTGTGTGTGTGTGTGTGTGTAGAAATGATTCCCTAGGATGCACTTGTGTAAGTTACACAATGATAACAAGATGTAGATAGAATGTAACAATGTAATAATAGGTGTGTATGGAATAAAATAGACTTTCCCATCCTATTCAAAGTGTATACAACTCCTGTCCCTTAAATGGATGCTAGATGGATGCCTTTAGAGTGATTTTGTGCCTTAACAATGTAATTTTAGGTGATGGTAGTAATGCTTAGTGCTTGGTACTTGATTTTGAACACATGACTATGTATTTATATGATTCCCTTGTTTAAATTTCATAATTGACAATTGAAAGGCCAACCTATAAGTGAAAAATATACAAAAATATAAAAGAGACCCAAAAAAAGTGATTAAGGTAAGAAAGGGTCAGCGACGCCTAGAAGGGACATGAACACCGGGTGTTGCTATCCTAGATGGGAACTAATGTCCGAAGCCATATAAGATAAATAAGTAAAGTTTTTATTGGGATGTAGGTTGTGTAAAACAAAAGAGAAATCAAGAGACAAAGAAAGAAGGCCAAAGATAGTCATCAACCACTAGTTTTCTTACTTAGGAATCACTTAAATGCTAGCATGCTTTTAGGACCTAGAAATTTACTTAAGTGTGTGATTTTGTGTCTACAAACTGATGTTTGATAGGATTATGTGATAGCTAGATATCACTCGATTATCACACCATATGATAGTAGGAGACTCATGTGGAAAGACAAAATCATCAAGTATATGGTGAAGCCAAAGAAATTCCTAACCAACCTTGACCTCACCTCTATACTCAGCCTCAATGGATAACAAAGCAATTGTAGTTTTTTCTTGCATGCCCATGCAATTGGACCTGATCTGAGGTGAAAAAAGAATCTAGAAGTAGATTGCTAAGTATTATGACAACCTCCCTAATATGAATCTGTATAGTCTTCAATATCATAAGATTCTTGTGGTGAATAATGGATGCCAAAATTCAAAGTCCCTTTTATATATCACGAAATATTCTTTACTAATTTCTAGTGACTCTCATGTGGATCATATGAAAATGAGACACAAGGTTAACAACAAAAGTGATATTAGGACGAGTATGAGTGAGATATAAAAGACTCCCAACTAGTTGTCTATACAAAGTGGCATCAACTAGGTTAGACTTGCAATCAACAATCAATTCAATACCTGACTGAAATGGAGTGGGAGATGGCTTACAATTAGCCATGTTGAACTTCTATAACAAGTCTACAACATACTTCCTTTGTCCAATAGAAATTCCTGTTGAGGATTGATGAACTTGGAGACCAAGGAAATAATGCAACAAAGTCTTGAATAAGAGAAACTAAGCTAAGCTGTAAGGATGAGATCATCAACATATAAAACTAGTATCAAAAAATCATCAAAATAGTTTGGGATATATATAATATTGTTAGTTTCACATATATGAAAATTAATCGACAAAAAATAATCATCCATTTTATCATACCAAGCTCATGGAGTTTGTTTGAGACCATATGAAAAAAAAAGTCTACAAACCAATGAAGACTCCTGTAAAAAACCCTGAGGTTGCTCCATATAAATATCCTCATGGAGATCACCATGTAAAAAGGCACTTTTCACGTCCATAATACTGACCATTGATGAGAAGAAACAAGAGAGAGAACAAGATGGAATGAATCCATAATTGCTATAGGAGAAAAAGTTTGAGTAGTCCACTCCAATTTTAGAAAATCCCTTGGCAACAAGACATACCTTATATTTTTCAATTGATCTGTGAAGAGCATATTTGGTCCTATAGACCTATTTACATCTCAAAACTTTTCTTCCTTTAGGAAGAGGCATCAATTCCCATGTATTATTCTTCAAAAGAGAAGAATATTCCTCCTTCATAGTAGTTTGCCACTATGGATGACTAGAAGCTTCAAAAAATGTGACTGGATCATTAGAAATAACTTGACTTACAAGAGCCATTCCTAAAGGAACATATTGAGTGTGAGAACCACATCACTTGAAGTTTCAGCTCTCATACATCGAGGATCACTCAAATCATCAACCAAGTCACCAACTAGTTGAATAATGGATTGAAACCATTTTGGATGATTTTGTACAAGAGGAGGAGATGGAGGAGTAGGTGCAATAGGATCTTCTTCAGAATCATCATCAATAAGCATATCATCTATATCAGGAGAAGGTGGTGTAGGAGACATGTTGATCAAATACATGATCCACATTAGAAGAATCAGTCTCATCAATACAAACATCCCTTCGATAAAGTACCTCAAGAGTAGTTGGATCTAGAAGATGATATGCCTTCACATGTTCACAGTGAAAAAAAAATGGGTAATTTACTTTTAGGTTGCATGGAATTCCTTTTTCATCGATACAAAAGCCCAAGATTTTCTTCCAAAAACATGAAAATAAGATACATTTGGCTTCTCACCTGACCATGCTTCATATGGAGTTATCCCTTTAACGATTTATGTTGAATCCAATTTTGAATGTAGTTTACACAATTTATAGCTTTAACCCAGAATTTAGGTGCCAAATTATTTGACTGAATCATGCAATTAGCCATCTCCTTCAGTGTCTAATTTTTACGTTCAACAAATCCATTTTTCTGAGGGGTGTAAGGCACTATATATTGATGCAAAATACCATGATCAATACAAAAATATCTAAATGCATTACTTATATATTCCCCCATTATTAGTAAGAAGCCTTTTAATACAATATGGTGATTGATTTTCAATGAAGGATTTGAAATCCTTGAAACCATCAAACACACCACTTTTATAATGAAGTAAATACACCCATGTTTTCCTTGTAATATAATCAATAAACGTTAGTACATATTTAGAACTAGAAAATGATCGAGAAGGAAGAGTCATTAGATCACTATGTACTAACTCCAAAGGAGCCTTAGCTCTCTTAGCTTGTCCCTTTGGAAAGGGATCTTGATGTTGCTTTCCCAACATGCAACTAGGAAAAATACCATCATTAGAAGAAACTTTTGGAAGACCAATTACCATGTTTTAAGAAAATAAATGTTACAGATACCTATAGTTGAGGTGACCAAACCTTTCATGCCATAGCTTACTCACAAAATCTAAGTGAGAAATCATAGAAGATCCTTCCAAAATCTCAAACTTGTCAAAAATATACAAATGGGAATCAAGATCTACAACACCTATTGATAGAATATCATCAGAATCATTCAATTTTATTATTACAACTCCATCGATGAAAATTCAATAGTTATTCGATCACTTGAATTACAGATTTGATATATTGACAACAAATTATTATAAATTCAATGAACATAGAGAACATCATGAATAGAACCATTTGGCATATCAACAATCCCTGAACCCACAACATTCAATGAAGTAGAGTTGCCCACCATAATATGAGAAACGCTGCAAGGAGAAACTAAACTCAATAAATTTTCAGAATGTGTTATGTGATGTGTGGCACCTGAATCAAATACTCATCTATCCTTCAATGGAGAGAAGTCTTGTGCAAAAAGAGATTTCCCTTTACCAGTGTTAGAAGAGGATGATGGTGGTGGAACATAAATCTTATGTTGTTTTAACATTTTTTCAAGTGCTTCAATTCTCACAAAACATCTAGATTATGGATGATTTGTTTTGCTACAATAAGGGCATGGATCATACACTTTATTTTTGACAGTCTTTTTCCCTTTCCCATGACTAGAAGTCTTAAGAGCATTAAAAATTTCATCAGTGGTAGAAGGTGATGATTTTGAATATTTTGTAATCTTAGGTCTTGATTTTCTCTTTGGTTTCCATTTAACCTTAGGATAATTTACTACTAATTCTTGATCTGAGTGTGGTAAGGCATCAAATGACATTAATTTTTAATGTTCATGAGATAACTTATTACAAAACTTCAAATAAAGGCATTTGAAACTAGTATCCTAGAGCATCAATGGTGGAAAAAGTAGAAGTGAAAATTATAAAGGGAACTTTTAAATTTGATAGAATTAGGAAAATACATTCATTATCTTTTTATTTCTACCACCATCCTTCCATTTTCTTTTGAGTTCCTTAAATTTTATCAAAAAATATTCTCTGGAAATAAAATTTGAATGTGCACATGCTGTAAAATTAATTTCTAGTTATAATAGTTTAGACTCATTAATTTTTGCAAATAAACTTTCAAAATTTTCCCACATCTCTTTGGAGGCTTTGCAGTTGAAATTTTGAACTATAGACTATCGATAACATTCAGAAAAATGATCCCTAGAGCTTCATATTTCTTTTATGTGTAGCCGTACTTATATTTTTAAGCGGTGAGGTAGGAACCAAGTCTTGAAAAACATGCTTGGAGACCCCGTGATTTAAGTAGCTATTCCATTTTCAGCTTCCATGATTGGTAGTTTGTCAAATTTAAGGGTTCAAACAAACATAGGTCCATTATGTTTGTGGGAACAAAAGAAGAAGGCAAAATCTTCGACATGATGGAAAATTCACTCCCCTCGAAAATAATAATAGAAAATGATGACACAACACTGCTCCGGACTAAAAAAATCTTATAGCTCTACACCATTATTATGTCTATCTCTAGAAGAAATATATGAGCATCTCCGAGCAATAATATGCATAGATATTAATAGGTCGGCTCCAAACCAAATATATGGGTAGTTCGGACCAAATATATGGGAGTGGAGATAATTAATAGGTCTAACTCGGACTAAATATAAGGGTTCAAACAAACATAGGTCCATTATGTTTGCATGCACGTTAGAAAGAATAATGTACACTCTTCAACATGACAAAAATGCACTCCCTAAGAAATAATAATGCAAAAGGATGACACAACATTGTTCCGGACTAAAAACTCTTACATTTCCATACCAATACTATGCCTACCTCGGACAATATATATGGGCATATCCAGACAAAGACTATGCCTAGCTCTTAATAGGTCTAGATCTAAAGAAAATATATAGGTAGTTCTAGACCAAATATATGGAGCTCAAGACGATTAATAGGTTTGGATTTGGACCAAATATAAGGTTTAGACAAACATAGGTCCATCGTGTTTGTGGGCACAAAAGAAAAAAGCACACTCATCGACGACTAGAAATGCACTCCCCCAAAAAATAATAATGGAAAATGATGACACAACACCTGTTCCAAACTAAAAATCTTACAACTTCGAACAATATTATGCCTATCTCTAGATGAAATATATGGGCATCTTTGGACCAATACTAAGCCTAGATCTTAATAGGGCTGACTCGAGAACCAAATATATGGGCATTCTTTGGAACAAATATATGGGAGCTTGAGACAATAAATTGGTGTGGCTTTGTCCAACCAAATATAAGGATTCAAACAAACATAGGTCCATTATGTTTTTGGGAAGATAAGAAGAAGGAACACTCTTTGACATGATGGAAAATGCACTCCTCCCAAAAATAATAATGGAAAATGATGGCAAAACATTGTTCTAGACTAAAAATATTACAACTCGGACCAATATTATGCCTAACTCTTAATAAGAGTGGATCTGAACCAAATATATGGGAGCTCGAGATGATTTATAGGTTTGGCTCTTGATTTAACAATTTTTTTGTAAGAGATGATATACAACTAATAGATACAATACGAAACAAAAATAAGTAAGTAAAGTACGAAACCCCGAGTAAGAGGTATATAAAGAATGACTTAGCTGATTTACGCTTGATCTTGAAGTGTTCTAAACTAGGAAAACTACTAAATAGGAAGTGAATCGTGTTGTAATAAGCCTATATAAATTCTAGGGCTCATGTATAAGGCCGATTAGGGCAGCTTGAGCGTGGCGAGGTCGTATGGGAACTAGAGACCTCTACGGGTGCTCGTAGCTACAAAAATGATTAGGAATTGATTTTTGCTATGTTGCAAAAGTTTTTCTTGATAGCTCATGTTGATCACTTGTATGTCGCACCTTGGTTTCCAAAGATTCTGTAACATACAAAAGAGATGTTCATCTATAAAACCCATAAAACCACATCAAATCTAAAAATGAAAGATACACTATGGGGAGTTAGACTGACCCTGGTGATCACTCAAAAGAGTGAACTTATGACCGAGTGCTACATTACATCTCAGAATCCATGTAGTTCTTGTGAGTGTGTGTAAGAATGGCCCCCTAAGATGTCTTAGTGCAAGTTGTACTTGATAACATGATAGATTTAAAATGTAGAAATGTATTAGCATGTGTGGATGGAATAAAATGAAATAAGCCTTCCTATGCACTGTATGTAGAAAATGCAGTCCTTTGTCCCTTGATGGAATGCCAAATGGATGCTTTGAAGTGTTTTAGGTTCCTTTTGAATGCAAGCTTAGGTGATAGTAATAATGCTTAGAGATTGGTCCTTTATTTTGAACTCATAGTTATGTATTTATATGATTCCCTTGTTTCAATTTCGCAAATTAAAACTAAAAGGCTGACTTATAAGTGAAAAATATGCCCAAAAGGAGTGAGTAAGATAAGAAAGGGTCGGGGGTACCCGGAGGAGACAAGAATTCTTGAGTGCTATTGTCCTAGCTAGGCACCTTTGGTGTCAGAAGCCATAAAAGATAAATAAGTAAAATACCAAGTGGGTTATAGAGTGGGTAATACCAAAGAGAAAGTAAAAGATAGAAGAAAGAGGCCAAAGATAACTATCAATTATTAGTTTTATTTCTTAGGGATCATATGTACTAGTATGTGTTTAGGACCTATAAATGTACCCAAGTGTGTGATTTTATGTCTACATTTTACCCAACTTTATGTTGTTGATTGAAAAATTGATAACATAAATTAGTTATAAGATGCGTACCTTTTGTACATGTAGAGTGTGATGGTGATAACATGCCGAAGAGACAAGTGAAGCATGGGATGCGTGCAAGATGAAACGTGGAAGGTAAGAAGGAAAATAAACCTAGGGGTGAAGCGTATGTTACTACTTTGTACTTTTTTTGTGTTTGAATTGATGATGTAGGGTTGATTCTTGTCGGGTATTAAGGATGAACCTTCAAAATAAGAGTGAAGAAGTAGTCAAAGTAGTGTATAAGAAAAATATGAGTAAATCATGTATAAGTATGTGAAAGTATGAAAAAATGTGTAAAAAGAAAAGTTTGCACTGATATGAAAAAGTGTAAAGGATAGAAATGTGTCCTAAAAATGCAGTATAGAACAAGTTTTTAGGAAATCTCACACCAAGAGTGAGTTTTTGGGAAATATCACCCCAAATACAAGTTTTTGGGTGATCTCACGCTAATGAGAAAGTGTTTAGGAAAGAGGTCTAGTATAACTCTCCTTAAACAAATTTTCCTGATAAACACCATTGTAGATGGCATGTCCCTGTTTTATTCCTGCTATCCCAAATTTGTTCTAAGTTGTACTAATTGAAATGGAGATAAAATACATTCTACCGCTTGAGGAATGTGCATGGACTATAAAAATTTCTCTGTGGAACTGATGTATTTGTGATGATATTTAAAAATAACTATATGTTCCCCAAGACATAGGATCCCAAGGGTAGTGGGGAGCACCCAAGCATTAGCATTTGAGTCTTGGCACTGGCTAAAGTTGTGTTGAGGACCCAACTTAGATTTTGTTCCATTTCTCTAAGCGTAGCTTGTGAATTTTCTATAATGTGCATATTTGAATTGTAGCTCTGAGATGATGTATTGGGTGATTTGTTCACCCAATGTATGCCCCCTTGTTTGGGGTGCATGCGACATTGGTAGGAGTGTGTGGCCCAAAATATAGGACCCAATGCTAATTTGAAATGGTATCTCTGTAGGGGATGGAATGTGTATGGTAGAAACCAAGGAACATGCAATTAAAGTGGCTAGAAACACATGTTAGTGTACAAAAACTTGCATGCAAGTAGAAGACAATGTAACAATCAGGAAAGAAGAAAATATAGACCACAAAAAGTGGGTTTTAGACATGGTACATCTCTCATAATTTCACAAGACAATCAGGGTTTAAGAGGCAAAAAACATACAAGAAATGATCAAACAAGACATAGAGGATAGCTCACAAAAATGAAATACAATAGAAAATAGTGGCAAGAAAAATGTATCGACAACCATGGTGGCATATAGTCTGCAATGCAAATGCTACACATGTAGCACCCATTAACATGGTAGAAAGATAAAAATTATGTAACGAGTGTGTACATAGCAATGGAAAGTGGTGCGCTAGAAATTTAAAGTAGTACATAATGAAACAATAGCACATGTAATGTGTGAGAGTGCAAAATGTAGATGCCCCTAGGAGCCCCAGTGGGAATGGTAAAATGTATAGTGCCAAGCATCATTACCAAGTGTAAGAATCTATAAGATCTACATTCAAAACTAGAGACCAAGTGAATGCACATATGTATCAAGAAAGATAATGAAATACATAGTATCGGCTAACATAGTAAGAAAAGTGCGTCATGCAAGTAGAATAAGCCAACTGAAGTAGGTGCAAATAAGATATGAAAAGGTAATGAGTGAGTGGAATGGAATGGTATGCAATGTGTGAGTGTGATGGTAGGAACAACATGGCCCCTAACAGATGTGTATGAAATGAGGTTAATTTATAAAAGACCCCTTAACAATCAAGAATGAACCATAGAACAAGAGTGCATCATTAGGAAATGGTTTGAAAGTGACATGCTAGAAAGATGTATCATGAAGCGTAGAGCGTGAAGAGTGAATATGGCAAGGTTCATTTCAGATTTAGACCCTCAACAATAAAGTATGAACCATGGAACTAGAGTGCATCATAAGGAAATGGTTTGAAAGTGACATGTTGGAAAGATGTATTATGAAGAAAAAAGAGTGAAGAGTGAATGACGTGAGGTTCAATTCAGATTTATACCTCTCAATGATCGAGTATGAACCATAGAACTAGAGTGTGGAATATGGTAATGATGATATAATGTATGTATTAAAGGGTTTACAGTGATGCTTAGGAAATATTAGACATTAAGCACAGATCATCAAGTGCATGAGATGATAGAGACATTTGATAATGATGCAAGTGGGGGAGAAACTATGATTCCCTCCAAGTATGTGAGTAATGGAGATCTATGTGGTGATGTTTGAAGGACCATGCCATGGTGGTGGAGACTGAAATGTGTCTTGGCCATCAATATAAGGAATAAATTGTTTTAAAAATGAATTGGAAAGCAGAAGTGCGGTAGGGTGGGGAGGGATATTGAATGGTGGTAGCTTATGTGGGATTGATAATGTTGTAGAAGACTTGAGAGGAGGGGTTGGACCAATTTTGAGAGGAAGTTGCTTAGGAGGATCTTGACTTATTGTAGAAGGAACATTAGTAATGATGGCATGATGCTCATGAGACATAGATGAATTAGATTTAGGAACCCATTGGGATGTATCATTTGAGATGAACATGTAGCAATATGTTGTGCAACAAATGAGATAAGACCATAATGCTTAAGGTGGCCAATTTTTCATTGTAGAGCATAACAATCATTGTCATTATGTCCATTAATTTGATGATAATTACAATATAGATGACCTTGGTATTTTTCCATCCGATAAGGAGGATAACAATGATTACATGAAAAGTTGATCAATTGATGGGTGAGGATCTAAGGAGAATATCATGTTTCTTAGCATTGTGATCAAACTTGAGAGGTGTGGGGAGTGTTGAGGTTCATTGATATGAGTACATGTAGAAGACATAGAATTAGGATGAGGAGAATGAGATGTAGAAGGATAACTAGCATGGGCTTGAGAAACATCCTTGAGATGTTGGATTTCAGATTTAAGAGATGTAATTGTTGTTTCCATAACTTGAATTTTGTCTTGAAATAAATAATGTAAATCTTGGATGGACTCTAGGATAGGTTGATTGGATGGAGGATTAGGAGCAATAGATTCATCAAATAGATGATAAAAAATGACACTTACTTGAGCAGGCGACATATTGCGAGGGAGATACATAGTGTCTAGGGTTTTTGGAGAACAACCTTGCAATTGGGATGCATTTGAAGTAAATCATGCAAATAAATTTGAGGAATTTTAGGAGCCATGAGAGAAGAAAAATGAGGATCCAAGAGTATTCAAGTTGGGTTCACCAAATGATTTAACAAAACATAACTTTTTTAAAACCCTAATTAAATATTAGCTGAATGTAAACTATGATATATAGCTTCTAGATACGATATGACACAAGCAATGAGCAAGTAAAGTATGAAACCCTAAGCAAGAGGTGTAGAAATAATGACTTAGTTGATTTACACTTGATCCTGAAGTGTCGTGAACTAGGAAAACTACTAAACATGAAGTGAAATGTGTTGTAACATGCCTTTGTAAATTTTGGAGCTTGTGGGTAAGGATGGATTAGGAATCCTAGAATGAGGTAAGGAGTTATGGGCACTAGAGACCTCTTTGGGTTCCCGTGACTACAAAAATGTGCAAGACTTGATTTTTGTGTCACACAAGTGTCGATGATAAATCCTATTGATTACATGTATGTCGCACCTTGGTCACCGAAAATACTTGTAACCGCAAAAGAGATGTTCACTTGTAAAACCCACAAAACCACATCAAATCCAAAAAATAAATATGTAATATGGGGATTTAAACTAACCCTAGTGGTCACCCAATAGAGTGAACTTACGACCGAGTGCGTTGCACTACATCTCAGACTCCATGTAGTTCTTGTGAGTGTGTGTAAGAATGGTGCCCTAGGATGCCCTAATGCAAGTTACACTTGATAGCAGGCTAGATTTATAATGTAGAAATGTATCGTATGTGTGGATGTAATAGAATGAAATTCCCCTTTGTATGTAGTGTATACGAGAAAATGTAGTCCCTTGTCCATTGATTGAATTCCCAATGGATGCTTTAAAGTGATTTAGGTGCCTTTTAAATGCAAGCTTAGGTGATAATAATAATGCTTAGATATTGGTCCTTTATTTTGAACACATAGTTATGTATATATATATGATTCCCTTGTTTGAATTTCATAATTGGCAACTGGAAGGCCGCTTGATAAGTGAAAAATATTCCCAAAAGATAAAAGAGACCCAAAAGGAGTGAGTAAGATAAGAAAGGTTCAGGGGTGCCTAGAGGGGACATGAGCACTGGGCATTTTTATCCTAGTTAGGCAATCGGTGTTCGAGGATATAAAAGATAAATAAGTAAAATAACAACTAGGTTGTAGGGTGTGTAAGACCAAAGAGAAAGTAAAAGATATAAGAAAGAGGACAAAAATAGTTGTCAATTACTATTTTTGTTGTTTAGGAATTATATGAATGCTATAATATGTTTAGGACCTAGAAATGTACCCAAGTGCGTGATTTTGTGTTTACGTCTCTGGACCAAATATATGTGTAGAATAATATGCTCTCCGAGAAATTTGGGGAGATGAGTGAGTCGAGATGAAATAACAAGATGGGTAGTGTAGCTTAGTTAGAAAGTTGGGTGAGCTAGCTGTGAGATGATGTCAAAGGGATTCAAACCCACAACCTCATTTCAAAGAGACAAGGGCATTAACCACTAGGCCAAAAGCATTGCATATAACACATATGACTTATGCTTGTTAGGAAATTAGTGCTCACATTATTGTTTGTAATAGTTAAATGTAATATTCATATATTACATTAGTAAGTTAGTGTGTTAGTATGATATTAATATTGATATATTAATATCATATTTGTGTGAGAAAAATAAAAGTTTGTAATATTATTAATATGAGTTATTAATCAATTCATTATTAATAATATAGGATAATGTGTATTAGTTGTGAGTTTGTTGAATAAACAACTCACGTAGCTATTTGGGAGTTGTGTGAGAGATTGTTGGGTTTGGGAGTGATTATAGGAGAGATATGTGAGGATATTATGGGATTAAAGATTGGAGTTGAATCCTTGTTTTAAGGAGTTCATTCTCCTATATATTGTAAGCTCTCTCATCATGTAATTGCTCAAGTTTTAATCTATCAATTATTTTTGATATTTTATTTGTATTTTTCCTATTTTCATGTGCTAATCTCAAATTGTTGCTGCTAAATTTTATCATCAAATATGGAGTTTTGTTATCAATGCTATATTTATGTTTTGTTTTTTCTAAATAAAAAAATATAGGTCGTTTTAGGGTTTAAACCCTATTCGGTCAATGTAAAACGTGAGTTGTTTAAGAAGACCGTTGAGTTGGAGAAAACGAGAGTGCCAACCATGGAAAGCACTTCCAAATCCAATGCAGACCACAATTAAGGCATAAGGTGAGAGGCATCTAGTAAGAGTGTCGGTCCAAATGGTAGGAGATGACAATAAGTTGGGGTCAAACAAAACCAAGAGCCTAGCTTAACCACCAAGTTTTCACTCGAATGCTAAAATAAGGGTGGAGATGTATAGAATCACCTTCGAGTCACCACTTAGACACCATAAAACCACTAAAGAGATAGGGATAACTAGGGGTGATGAGAGGAGTGTATTTCAGATGATTCGTGCTTAGAAATCTAAGATTTATATTGATCATGATCAAGGATCGGAGACGGGGCCATGTTATAATGATACCGAGGTGAAGACCATCAAGCTAGAAAAATAAGATTCGAATAAATAGACCCACCATAAAGCGAGAGGAGGCCAAGATCTCTAATGTGCAAAGGTGAGGTCAATTAAGAGAAACCACCAAGTCATTACCTAAATGCCATTGTTTATCCAATGAGATAGAAAGAGAGGTATGAAGCCAAACCGGAGAATTAAGCTAGAAGGTAAACTTTCTAAGTTATATGGGTTGCAGTGCCGAGTTGGTTCAAGAAAAAGGGATAAACAAAATCAATGCACGATTTATCAAAAAAATACTATGAAAAAATCTCCTCCAAAACCAAGAAGCTAATCACAAACCAACGATACCATGAAATATAAAGGTTGAATAATATCTACATACCTTGAAAAAAATTACACAACAACATGTTGAGATAGAGAATCATGTAGTAACCAAAAAGTTTTGATACTATGAAAGTGTGAAGAACCAGATCTTAGCATGGGAATCTAAGCACACAACTTGAAAACACAGAAAATGCAAGTTGTAGAAAAATGAAGATCAGAATATTATTACACCACCTTGTTGTTTCACATCGGGAAACAAAAAAATAAGTAGGTGTTTACAAAACATATCCTCACCCAAATAATAGGTGGGATTAGCCAAACATAGGAGATGAGATTATCTCCATAATTCAAGGAGTGGAGAGAATCTCTCAAATAACTCCAAGAAGTTATGAGAACTTACAATATCTCCCAAAATATTATTTGCAAATAAAATTATATATGCTCCACAAATGAGCTTATTAGGTGTAATGAAATAACTAGTTCACTTGGTTTAGTGTGAATGTGTTTGCACGAAAAATTCTTATTCTTTTATTATCTTTCATGGAATTAACAACCACATGTTGTTGAATCCATTTACAATAACATACATGTTTTCATTCCATGCTTAGACACATTAAAAACTAGTTCAAAATCAATAGAGATGCTCTCCCATTGTTTGGTACACATAAGTTGTTACACCTTTATCCTATTGGATGTATAGGGATATGTGGATAACTTGTGGTGCACATACTATTTGACTTAGTTACTTAACATTTTTATATTGAAAACTAATTGTAGTATAGAGTCCCAAAAACCTAATTATGGTACTATTAGTGTGAAATCAAAGCACCCCCAAATGAGTTTTAAAAATATGCTTTTCTAAGGAAAAATCATCTGGTGTGATTGCATAACATTGAACTTTCCCCAAGGTGTGGGACCTTGCGAAATCTCTCCAGAGAAGGTTGGTTCCTCTTCCTAAACTACCTACCACAAGATATTCCAGTGCAGGAAAGCTAATCTAATCCTAATCTAACTTCCAAGGAGACAAGGAGAGAAAGAAAACAAGAAAAAATAGAGCCTACACTAAAATGGTGATACACCAGAGAAGGAAAGTGTTGATCATCTACTAAACTACCATGGAACAAAGAGAGGTGAGTAATGGAAAGGATGGACAACAACATCATAGACCATAGATCAGATTCACACAAAAATGTTCCAAAACCCCATGAACACAAGCTCCCAGATTTGCAAATGAACATTCAAAACATGCACAAATACCCTACAATGAAGAGAGGCAAGAAGATGCAATAAAATGAGCAAAGGATGGACAAATGCATCACAAAAACATGTTTTTATTGCTCCAGATTTACACAGTGCACCATTTCACGGGCAAGAGGCAAAAATGCCATTACAGAGTAGGGGAGGAGGTTCAAACTCCATTTTCAACCCTGGGGAAGAAAAGAAGGGGGAGGCAGAGAAGAAAAATGAACAACCTCTAACTAATTTCTTGAAAATGTGCCTCTATTACACTATAGAAAAATGCAAAAAGAGAGGGAAAAAACATGAGAAAATCTGATTCTCTGCTCCAACCACGATGGCATTCATAAATTTGGTCGAAAAGTCAAGGCTCCATCTCGCAAATTCCATTTCCAATTGCATTTTGTCTACTCGAGGAGAAAAGACCCATATTTTATTAAATTTAGTGGTTGATAATTGGTTCTACATTTTAATTCTTCATCTATTGATTGGCTCGATGCAAAAGCTCATATTTCCATGTATCTACTTTGCATGGACCGAAGAAAATGACCCATTCTTCATTAAATTTGGTAGTTGAAGCTGGTTTTTCCTTTTCCGTGCCCAAATGCGCTTTCCAATTTTCTCCCACAAATATTCACCAAATATGAAAAATTGAAGTTCCATGATGAAGAGAATCTCTATATCTTTCCATTGGTACCAAGATTGTAGAAAATGGAGCTCTGGATCAAAAGATATGGCCCTCTGAATATTTCCTTTACGTTTTCTACTAAAATTGGCTCGGGAAAATTTTACACATTTCCCCTATAAATCCGCTGATGACGTGACATCCATTAGGGTCGGCGGAGGCAGGGGTTTCCTTTTTTCCATTTGCACTTTTGACAAAAGTGTGAAAATTCTATTTTTCCTTCAAATCCCCGCATCCCCAAATTAGCTTTTGATGGGGCCGTAGGTCGCATTTTGATTTTATGCCTTTTGGAAGAAAAGGCAATTTTTCACTTTTTCCTCTAATTCTCGGCGGTCTGCATTGGCTTTGACTCGGGCCTGAACTTTGAATTTTTCCCTTTGGGCAGAGTTGTGGGCCATTTCTTCACTTTTTGCATTTTGGAACAAAGGGAAAAAATCCAACCTTTTCCTCGATGGCCCGCTTCCCCGCCACCGGTCTTGGCCTCCCACGTGAAACTTCCGGGTAACCGAGAGATGCGACCAATTTTTTGCCTTGGAAACTTTTGTGGAGCAAAATTTTAAGATCTCCAAATTCCTCTCCACTGCCTTAGCGCCTTTGCATAAAATGCTGCCACGTGTCCCTTTCGGGACTTAGGCAATTTTAACTTGTTTCCTTTCGTGGGCTTGTGGGAGTGTAAATGAATTTTGCACTTTTAACCAAAAGTGCTAAGTTCTCAAAATCTTCCCTTGCTCTGCTGGCCCGAGATTCCTTGGCAAAAATCTCTCCCAAGCTCGCAGGTCCGCCTTGGGCAAATTTTCCCTCCTAACTCCGCCAAGCCATAACTCAAAAAATACAAGGAGTTAGGAAGAGTTCTTTACCTTTTTGGAAAGGGGAAGAAATTCTCTATCTGATGGAGAAATTTCCAGAAATCTTTGAGTGCCGAAACTTGTGAAATTTTGACTGAGGCACAAATAGGAGTAAGTTAACCCAAAATAAGAGGGAGCTTATTTTGGTTAAGTACATATAGAAGGTATTACTTTAGTATTAGAGCATCACCTTATGAATGTTATTCTTATTGTAAAGATCATGGAGATTTACTCATTCATATATCATAACATTCTACTCTTTATATCACTTATGTTGTGTATTTGCTTTATTATAATCTTCTATGTGAGTGATTGTTCATATGTTCACGCCATATGTTGAATTGTAATGCACTATTGTGAAATTGCTCTTGTAATATATTAAAGTCACTAAAAATAGTAACAAAGCTTTGACTTGGGAAAAATACATGACACATTAGGGCTACAAAGGAAACAAAAATTAGTATTTTGAATAAATTATTATTTTTATTGCTTTGACTTGGGAAAAATACATGACACATTAGGGCTACAAAGGGAAACAAAAATTAGTATTTTGAATAAATTATTATTTTTATTGCAATTTTTTCAGATATTTTTCTACTCAATAGGGGTTTTTATCACCGTACTTGTTAGGTTATGTTTCAGGTCAAAATTGTAATTTTTTCACTTTGGTACAATAAAGCAACAAAAATGTATGTGTCAAACTCTAATTTTGGTGATTTTATAGCCTTGAATACACACCCTTGTGCAATATAACAATTATTGCATTTATATTGACAATGTGATCAAATCAACATAGGTTGTAAATAACCATGTTTCGACATTTGTTTAGTGTGACATCTTGGTAGGATCTCTTACCAATGTCAATCACTAATGCATCAATTATAATTCATGCTGCATATTTACGTCGAAATAACCATTTTTAGTGTCTTTGTTTTACTTTTTCCTAGAAATTAATGCCATTTTTGTAGCACAAACAACTAAAAATGACACAATGGTACATTTTTATAGCATCATTTTGGAGTGTAGTTGTTCCAAATTTGTGTCGTTAATATAAAAAATTGACGCAAATCTAACATAAAAAATTAATATAATATATTATTTAAAATTATAAATTACCCACACACAATATATATTATCAAATGAATTGTCTATTTGGTTTAGATCTCATCCCAACAAAAAGTAGTAGATTCTCAAAATCTTTGAACTCCCCTATTTTGGTTTCTTTTGGCATCGAATAGGTAAACATTACATTCCATACACTTCAAATCATTTCCTCTAGAAAACAATGAAAACCCCTATCTCTACAATTAAAATCATAATCACATAAAGGATTCTTTATTTTTAACTAAAATTTGGAGTTTTAGAAAATATTTTTTTGCCTATGCTTCATTAAATGAATTGATAGACGAGAATATTTTGATAAGAAAATTAGGGTAGTGGGAGGTCTAGGGTCAACTCCCAACCCCTTATAAAGCATTACTTCTATTAATTTTTTTCTTATTAAAAAATAAAGGAAATTTTCTCGGGGTATTCTTTTTGTAAAGGGTGATTATCAAAGGATGTATTTTTCAACGAGGGGAAGGAGTCATAATTTATTTTTCAAAAATTACACTCGGGTTAGTGTTATTTTTGAATTGGATGCATTATCAATAACAATAAAATTCTAAGGGGATTTTGCATTGGGGGTAATTCACACGAGGTGAATCTCAACCCTTTACTGAGACCATAACACATTACAACACCTTAATGTAGTTTCTCACCCCATGTTAGCACTAAGGAAGGAATATTAGGATTAGTCCTCACATGGGTGCTTAATTATAGGCTAGTACATACTATTATATTATTTATTGTGTGTGTGAAAATAGTATGTGAAGACAATAATACATGTAAGTGATTGTTACTTGAGTAACGATCCGAATAGAATAGGAGTTTCATAGAGAGATATTAGGAGATATATATTTGGGATGTGTAATACAATTGAGTGATGAGTTATAACGAATAAGCCAAGAGATTAAAAATGGGATGGAGATATTTGAAGGGAAGTTGGTAGTTGTAAGATAGAATCAAGTGGTTAGTTATTGAGATATACTACTTAATATATGAGTATGTATGTTATACATACGTGGCCTTTTTCCGAATAATATGTTGAATCAAATATTTATTGAGCTTATGCTCTTCCAGATATGGGGTAAAACCCACAAAATCATAGCTATGATGGACATACACAAGGATCTCATCCTAGGTGAATGGATGTTTGGAGCAAGTGCCTCGAATAAAATGTAAAATCATGTAGTTGATGCAAATTATTGCGGGGCTAGAATAGTGGATATGTTTAGTTTTGTGTCCATAATGGACCATAGTGCGGAGACTACAAGATCTCTACAAACATGGAACACCAATCTAACACGATGCTTATTAGAAGGTCAAAATAAACCCAAACATGCTTAGAGAACCATTTTGTAGTCTCATATACTGAGATTATCTTATTTCAAGGTGTGAAGATTTCTATTTTTGAGAACTTGTCAATCAACACAAAATATAGTCATGGCAATGGTTTGTGGATGGGAGACCTGGCATGAAATACATTGAAATATACTCCCATGGTGTTCTTGGAAATGTAAAAGGTTGTAAAGGACCAAATTTTGACTAGATGGATTTGTAATTGTGCGGGGTGTGTAAGACTTGATATATATGGTAACATTTTGATGGAGATTTGGCCAATTGAAATAATTTTGTGATACTAGCACCATTTTATCTACTCCAAAGTGTCATGGAACCCGACTATAGTTATCCTCCAAAACTAATTTTCATGCCTCCATGTAGGAACACAGTTTCCCATGTGGCATTGAACCCATTCTTATTAATGATAGTATGGAACATTTTTTCAGCCCTTAATCCTTGATATATGTCCAAAAATTTATGGTCATGTTCATACCTTTAAGGCTACTCTAATGTCTCATGCCCACACGATTTAAGGATTATTTTCAAGGAGGTAATTAGGGTTTGAATCAAACAATAAACAACTCAGTTGGCACTTCCCTTATTATGTAGGATGTTGAGATGGAATTATTATAGATAGGTGGACCATCTATAGTGACTATCATTATACAAATTGAGTTGGGGATTGAGCTAGCCAGGGAGGGAGAGTTGAGGGTCAAGCTAGATAGGGAGGGTGAGTTGGGGGACAAGCTAGCTAGGGAGGGTGAGTTGGGGGCCAAGATGGCCAAAGAGGGAGAGTTGGGGGTTGATTTGGCTAAGGAGGGTAGGTTGGAGGAAAAGGGTTGCACCCATGACTGCGAGAGAGAGTTGATTTGTGTGAGGGTTTGGGTGGAAGAGCTCATCATTGTGTTTGGGTGAGTCAAGTGTATGGAAGTGGAGTATGTCGGCAGAAGCATGGAGAGTGTTGGTCAATTTTCACATGTGACTCAGCAAGTGTAGGGATGGTAGAAGCGTGAATGGGTTTGGGAGCTCAAGGAGTGAACAATGAGGTGAGGCGAGTCGCATGCACGACTCGGTTGAAGAGAAGAAGTCATGGAAGAGAGTGGAAGAGAGGATAAATTAATGAGATGGAGAGAGAAAGGGTAGTATGGGAGGAGGGTGGGTTGAAGTGGCTGTAAAATTCACTACGGTGACTCACTCGAGTGAGTTCATGGATGAAGGGTAATTGGGGCACTTGGGGAGGGAGAAGGAGAAACTTGATGGGTCACTCGAAGGGGTGTAGTATGTGATAAGTGGGTGAGTGAAATGAGGGGAGGTGGTATGATGAGGTGAATGGGAGTTGGAAGAAACATGAGTCACGAGTGTGACTCACCTGGTGGTAGCTAGGTTTGGTGAGGAGGGAGAAAAGGCATGGGGCAACAGGGGAGGGAAGGAGCGAGGTGAACTATTAGGTTTGGGGCATGGGGCGAGATGTTAGGGTTAGGGAGTGGGTGGAAACAATATAGATGGTGAGTCATAGGGTGACTCACCAGAGTGGGGTTTTTGGTCACTTTGGGGTGGGGGGGGTAGTTAGGTCAGCTTAGAGAATCGCGAGGGTGATTCATCGGTTGAGTTGAGCCCATGAAGGGGGAGAGTTGGGGTAGGGGTTCAAGTCGCTAGAGTGACTCGGATGAGTGAGTTGTGAGGAATGAGTGGAAGAGGTGAGGAGATCACAGTGGGGAAATGAGGGGAAGAAAATGAGCTAGGTTGGCCAAGTTGTAAGAGTAACTCGACGGGGAAGGTGAGGGCAAGCCAACTTGGTCAAGCTAGCCAAGGTTAGGGTAGGGTTAATTTTTGTATGATTATTTTTTAATTTTTTTATTGTTTTTGTATTTTTGTATTTTTAAAGGGTATAATAGCGTGTGAGGTGAGGAATAGAGAAGTATTTGAGGTGGGGGATAATAATGACGAAAAATGTTGAAAGTGTGAGGAGTTAAAAATTAATGCAATACGCATGACATAAAAAGTGAAAATGAGGAAATGTAATGATGAGGTAATGCAAAAGATGTGTAGAAGGAAACAGATGCCCGGGGAATGCTTAGTCTCGAGTGAAGTGGATCATAAACATGTAAATGTAATGATTGTGATGAGTGAGTGCAAGAAACATGGTTATGCCATAAAATTGTTGGTGATTTCGTAATGAACTAAAAAATATGAAAGACAAGACAAAGAGTGAACTAAAACATGAGTTTGAACAAGGTGTAAACCAAAATAGGTGACATACTATACCTATGACTCATCAAGTTCTTGTGTGTGTACGTGAAAGTTAATTTCTACTTGAAGTGAAGACCCGTGAGACAATGAGTGAAAACACAAGCCAACATGTAGGTGTGATTGAAACAGGTGATTAGTGAGTAATGAAATGGAAGGAAATTGTAAGCCATGCATTATTCCATTTGCGATTAGGTGTTCATATCCCGATAGAGATACTGGAAAGACCCTTGAGAGAGAGTGTTTGATATCACTCTTCTTTTTCTTTTTGAATTTTGAATATTGTGGTTTATTTTTTTGATGTATTTTTCACATGATATTCAAATCTCTCATTTTTCCAAGGGTTTAGAACCAAAATTGGCTTGCTTGAGGGAATGGAAGTGATTGCAGAGACAACAATTGGAAAGCATAAAAATAATGCACAGGGTTATTCAAGACAAGTTCTTAAGTGTGTAAGTGTGCATGGATGTCAAATAAGATAGTCATTGTTAATTCACCAAGTAAGGAGAGACCAAGTTCAAACAATTGTAGTAGATACTATTGACTCACAAAACATGACAAAAAGATGATCAAAGTGTTCACCAAAAGTTGTGAAACAAACCAAAATGTGGAATGTGAATGAACTGTAAATGAAATGTGTAGTAGTGAATGGAGAATTGGAATGAAATATGAATGAATGAAGCAAATACGGAAGAATGTCCATGAGAAAGAAGCTGTTTATTAAAAAAGTTAGAATATATATATTTTTAAATATGTTTAGTTGTGTGAATTTATGTTTGTGTCAATGATCTTTGGTGTACGATGTGCAAAGAATCGAGTTGTGTTTCAAATATAGGTTTGATGAATATATTTGGAATGTATGGAGCATGAAAAATGTGATAGTAAAGAAAAATGAAAGTCCACCTAGTATGTATAGGAACTATGCGATTGAGATACATGATGAATAGAAGAAAATGATAGATGAAATAAATGATTGGTGTGGTAGGGATGACGGTGATAATAAGTGAAGAAAGAATTCTAAATATAAAACATATAATGGTGGTCGATGGATATCATGAATGTGGTTATGAAACACACAAGAAAAGTGATGAATGTGGTGGATGTGCAAGAGCGTCTAGGGTTGAGGACACAAGAATAAATCAATGGTAGATGGAGGAGTGTTATGAAGCATGGTGCTAGTGATGATATCGGGTGAAGGAGGAACAAAGAAAATGGTGATTTTTGAAGCAAGCATGATGGAAAATGATTTGAACTTGTGATGAATGGGTATGAGGAAAGAAGAATGGTATGTCATACAAAGGGGTATGTAAGTGTGAATGTCAAATAAATGAGAATGTAGGAGAAAATTGGAATGATTGGAAAGTGAACTTTGATTTGGAGGAGGCTTGTGAGACCGAAGGGTAAGAAAAAATAGGCATGTGGGTGTGGTTGATCATGTGAACGTAAAATTAGGATAAGATAATTAAAAAATTCTTGAATGAGTGGTGTAGAAGGATAAAAGGTGGATGTGAAAGAAATTTCAAAAGGAGAATGAATAAATGGGAGCATGTGGATGTGGTTTGCGAAGAAGCGATGAAAGAATATTCGTATACAAGTGATGAGGAATAAAGGAAAGAGGAGTGGAAATGATTGCAGTAGATGGAAGAGGATGTAAATGCATGCCAAAAGTAAGAACGGGGCTTGAATGAGTGATGAAAAAGAAAGTGAGATACATGTGGAGGATGAGTCTAAGATAAATGGAGTGATGAATTATGAATTACTTAAGGCAGGTGTAGTAGTGGGGTGTGTGATAAGTGGAGTGTATGTGATTGAAGCAAGTGAAGAAGTATGGGAAGTAATGAAGGTGAAAAAATCACATGATGATGGAGAAATAGATAAATGTGGTGACAAATGGAAATATTCCTATAAGGACAGGGATGATACCATGTCCATATCATATGTACATGGTATTAAAGATGGATATAAGGATGATTGAGATAATGAGTGATCAAGTGAGCATGATGGTGTTGAGTCCAAGGTGGAAGCATGTAATGGAGGGTAATGAGGATTTTTGATTTAGATGATGAGAAACGAATTGCACATGATTATTGTGATGTAGTGGGGCGTGATGAATCAGATGATGGAGAGGTGACACATGGAGAAGAAGTGGAAATAGTATTGTGTGAAATGAGTGGATGGGTGTTAGTAGATAAAAGTGGAGGAGATGGTGGTTCAACAAAAATGTCCCATTATCAAGAAGGTCTTGAATGATATTGTGAAGTTGAGGACATGAGTCAGTGGGATGACCATTGGTACGATGATAGGAACATGTTTCATGGGAGGAATGACATAATGACAGGGTGAAATAGGACACGAGTGATGATATTGGCATCAAGTAACTTGTGAAGAATAAAATAAAGTGGCTTTTTCAAGGGAGTGAAATTGTGAGGGGGTTAAATGAAGAAAAAATCCCTAGGGGAACGTAATGAATGCAAAGATGTGGGTGTAGAAGGTGATGACGTGTAAAGTGTATCTAATTGGATGAAATTGTGAACGTGGGAGTGTAAGGGTGTGATAGGTAATAGAGGAATAGAAACAAGTGGAAAGGAGGGAGGACAAAACAAGATGGACATCCTCAATGTGTTGTGCAATGTGCACGGTCTCATAAAATGTGCATAATGATTGAATTTGTAAGTGGCGAGAGATATAAGGGACACAAATTTTGGAAAATAGGTCAATGAGATCAGATTTGGGGAGGGGAAATGAAAGGTGGTGAGATAGTTCATGTCAACATGTGAAAAATTAAATGATGAACTCGTTATGGGATTGTCAAAGCATGTGAAGGTAAATGAGCATTGCTTTGGGTGCAATGTGGATGGAGAAGTGAGATAAAAATGTATCCACAAGTTGTGTGAATGTGTAAATGATATGTTGTGGAAGGCATGAGTACCAATCAAGTGTGTGGCTAGCAAGTAAAAGTGGGAAAATGTGAAAATGAAGAGCATCATCATATTGGATAAGGTGGCATGAATAGCATAAAATATACAAATGGTGTTGAGGGTCCTTAGTTCCATCAAATTTGTCAAATGTGAGCAATGTGAAAAGCGGTGGATATGGATGTGATGTGATGCAGGAGCATCATTGTAATTAGTCTAATTTTGGATTTCTATAGTTGAGTAGGTGTTGAGAGATCCATTTGTGAGTTCTTGATGTGTTACTAGTCCATTTGGACTCTCTAAGTTTGTAATAATGGTTTTGTGAGGTTTCCCTCCAAAACCTTAGTTTAAATATTTATGGGATGAGGTTAAAGAACCTCAAGCTTGACTAAACTCAACCATGCACCATAAGATTAGAGCTAAACAAGAAACTATCTATGCATATATAAATTTGAAACTAACATTCAAACCCTAGCATATATACTACTCTCTACTCCATGAAAGCTTAATGAAAGTGAACCTAGTTAGATTCTAAGCAATCAAATTATGTATGTTTACTCTCAAACATAGTGAAGAGATCTCTCCAAGTTGGCTACATGGCCAAGCTTTAGATCTTCCCTTACTAACTATATTTGGAATGGATGGATGCAAGATGGGGAGCTCTTAACAATGGAGTATGGCCAAGATCCAAATGTTTTATAGCTTAAAGCTATCACAAATGATTTCTAATGCCAAGATCTCCAAATATGAGAGATTTTGTTATGAAAACAAGGTGTAAGGTTGAGAGGGAGGGGTGACCCTTCTATTTATAGTTTTTCACTTGGGAGAGTTTGGAATTTGGGTGCATGTGGGACTAAAGCTCAAAAATCACTTTTAGATTAGATTAGGATAAACATGCTTTAGGCTTAGATAAGCTTGGTTTAGGCTAGTTAACTAGGATTTAGGATAAACTTGATTAGCAAGTGATTAGAGACTCATTGAGAGTTGGGAGGGGTCTGGATAACCAATTGTGACTGATAGATAGCCTGAAGCCAATAGAAGTGGTCTAGAGAGAACTAGGGAGGTTCTGAATGGTCGAAAGGAGGAATGTTTAGCTAATAAGAGAGATATTAGCCAAATAAGTTGAATATGGGAAGAATACGACCGAGAAGGTGTCGTAAATGGGCATCGAGAGTGGGGCAAAGAATGGGGAATTAACGAAGTGTCGTTAATCGGTTGAATGGGAGGAAATGCTAAGTGTAAGCATATTTTAGGTGTCTACATTTGCCCCTCTTTGAGGTGGCGTAAGTAACGTCACTTCAAAGAAAGTAGACAAACATAAACAAGTAGAAAATCTTGAAGGGATAGAAGAAAAATGAGTAGAATGAAGGATGCCCCTCGATTGTCGATGGGGTGATAGAAGAACTTCGATCGATGATTGAAAAGATGATAGAAAGAGAACAAAGAAAAAGAATAGTGTGAAGAAGAAGAAAGGGGATATAGAAGAAAAAGGAGTATGAGGAAGAGGGAATGAGCTAACATCCATCCAGTGCCTTTTAAACAACTTTATTTTTCATCATATTGCTAAAATCTTCATCATCGGTCTTTATTACAAAGAATGAACAAAGGTGTAGTATGACATGAAAAGCCATATACGAACAAATGTCCATTACTAAAAGCACTAACTCCATGCAACATACAGAAAGCAATGCAATACGAGAAAGTGAAATATGCCTAACTCCATGCAACATACATGATGCAATGCAATATGAGGAAGTAAACAAACTCATTTAACAGGGAAATAAGTACAATTACACACACTCAAACCAACAACGTTCAAGATAGTTGCACAAATATTTTGTTATCAAGCTGCAATCCCAAATGTTTTGATAAATGAAAAGGGTAGGAATGATGCCCCAAGAAAATTTACATGCAAGGGAAAGGATGGAGGACACTTGGGTCCGATTGAAAAGCAATGTGCATGATGAAAACAATACCAGGAAACCGATAGTGCCCCAGAGTACAGACGAAGTAAGCGTAGCTTTTGTAAATGGTTGTAGATCAAGGTGATCCACAAGTCGTTGTTTCAAAACACATGAAAATGCCTAGCAAGATATGAGATGAGTGCCATGCAAGAGACATAGATTTTCAGCAAATGAGTTGATTACCAATTTTAGTCCATTTTCGAAGTGTTTATGATTTTTTGGATTTTTGGATGGTTTTATAATTTTTAAATTTTTGATCGGTCAGAAGAATTTAAGAGATAGGAAATCTCCTAAAAGTATGCACAAATTCCCCAAGGAAAAGAGAGTGGGCGTCGGGTGGCAAGAAAATGCTCGGTGAGAAGACAAATGGGCCAACAACAATTAAAAAATAATCATGATGATAGATGAAAATAGAAGACAAGAAACACCTGGAAACATTTAAACATGCCCCAGTGGTGAAGAGATAAGTGCTAGGTGGAAAATAATGCCCCAGGATGGTGTAGATGATATCAAATGTCTTGTACATGAGATATTTGGTAGATGCTAGCACTTGGGATGATACTAGATGATATTGGTGTGGGGGATAGATTTGTGATCATGCGCAACCCCTCTTGCCCCCATTGATGATACGATATGTGATGATTAGCTTAGCATACATGCATGATGTAATACTTAGCATTTTTGTATATATGATGTAGTAAATGATGTTATATGTGATGAATGATAGATGATAGATGTGATAACAAACAAATGTGTAGTAAAGAAACACATAAGAAAAAGTTAACAAAACTAAATAGACAACCAAAACTATACAAACCGACAACTAAAAGCAATTTAACCACTACTTTGTTTTTGTAGGACAATATTGATATATTTTCTGATGTTTTTGGGTTATCTTGAAAGCCAACTAAAAGCTTCATCCCTAGAAGGGAGATTTTCTGAATGTTTAGATTTTTGCATATCCATTTTTTGAATGTTTTTGCATTTTCTAAGGTCATGTTCAAAAGCAATGTACAAGAACAAAGAAGCGTGGATGCCCCCAACATGATGTGGGAATATACAAAAGGTAGAATGCCACATGCGTATGTACGAGATAGTGGAATGTGAAGGTGTCCCCAGCATTGGATGGGAATATACAAAGGCAACATCCTTCACGTAGATACAAGAGTAAAACAAGCTAGATCATAGGCTTTTAAGGTAGACTTGGTAGGGTTCCTAGACCTAGCAAGGGAAACTAACCCTAGAAAGTGATGAGAATTACCCATCCCAAGGCAAGAGTAACTTGTGAATGATGGATCCTCCTTGAGAGCCGGAAACTAGTTTTCACTCAAAGACCTACCCATTGTGCCACAATTGCGTGGTTTTCACATGTGGATGACCTTTTTTCTTTACTATTTTCTCAATTTTCCATTTTTTTGCTTGTTTTTTCTTTGTTTTTCTATTTTTTAGTTCTTATCTAATATTCTCATCATGCTTAAGCGTAAAACCACTTGAGGTGCATGGCATTTCATAGGTTTTGGAAGCTCTTCACCATCCTAAGTATGCAAGTTTATAGGCTCTGATCCATACTTAACAACCACCACATAAGGGCCTAGCCAGTTAGCTTCAAACTTACCTTTCTTTTCTCTGTCCTTGATGGTGTTCTTCTGATTTTCCTTTAGGACTAGATCACCTACATCAAATTCCCGATGAATGATGCATTTTTATATCCTCTGGATACTCTATTTTGATAGACCTTCAGGTGATTGAGCGCTCTGATATGCTTTTCATCTAATAGTTCTAACTCTACCAGTCGAGCAACTATGTAGTCCTCATCTTTGTCAAGATAGTCTCTGAGAGATATTCTCAGGGAGGGAAGCTCCACTTCCAAAGGTATGATGGCTTCAGTTCCATAGACAAGTGAATATGGGGTCACACTAGTAGGAGTGCGGATGGAGGTTCGATAGGCCCAGAGGGGGATGTATCTGTAAGTGCCAATTACGGCTAGTCTTACTTACCATTTTCTCCATGATTCTTACAAGGGTTTTATTAGTAGCCTCTCTTGTCCATTACCTTGGGGGTAATAGGGGGTAGACCATTTAAGCTGAATATGGAAGTGTTGACACAAGGTTTTAACCATTTTGTTCTTGAAGGATTTACCATTATCAGTGACAATGGCTGAAGGGATACCACGTAATGGTAGATGAGATGGTTCATGATGAATTTTGAAATTTGTGCACCGGTGACATAAGTAAGAGGGACAACCTCTACCCATTTTGTAAAATACTCAGTGGTAGTGATAATGTGAGTGTGGCCATCTGAAGAAGAAGGATGGAGCTTCCTTATGAGATCAGGCCCCATTTAGAGAATGGCCAAGGTGTTGCAATAGGTTGTGAAAATCTGTGTTGGCGCATGTATTAAGTTTCCATATTTCTGGCATAGTTCACACTTCTTTACAAATTACAAGCAATATGATTCCATGGTAGGCCAATAATAGCCTACTCTCAATAACTTCTTAGCTAAGACCATGCTGGTGTGCGCTCCACAAATACCACCATGTACTTCCTTAATGGTGTGGATTGAGTTAGTAACATCCAAACAATGAAGTAGATTCCCGTCGTAGCCATGATGATAAAGGGTGCCTCCTAGGAGGGTATAACAGGCTATGTGATGGATAAGGGATTTCTTTTAGAATGAGTAATGTCTAGTGGAAAAGTGCCATCTTGTAGGTATCGAAAGATTGGATCATACCAGGGGGATAATGGACCAACAACTTCACATGCCAAACATGACTCTGGCATATCATATGCGGGCATTTGTAAATGCTCTATGAAGAAAGGCATTTTACTCTCCTCAGGTGGGATGCGTAAGAGAGACCCAATAGTAGCCATAGCATCTACGGATCTATTATGTGACCTTGGATTTTCTCAAATATGATTTGTGTAAAGTACTCCTTCAGAGTTTTGACCATTTTCTTATATGGAATGAGTTTCTCATCTTTAACCTTGTACTCATCATTAACTTGTTTAATGATAAGTTGAGAGTCTCCAATGACTCGTAGTTGTCTGATGTTCCAAGTAATAGCTAGCTTGAGGCCATGATGAGTGCCTCGTACTCTCTACAATGTTATTAGTGCATGGAAATCCCAACAGAATGCTCTTGGTATGACATCACCTGTGGGAGTGATAAGCACCACTCCTACTCTTGATCCATGGAAGGTGAATGATCCATCAAAATGGACCTGCCACTCTACGGATTCTTCAATGTACATCATAGATGCATCTGGAAGATCTAGACACAAAGGTTCCATACCTAGTAGAGGCGTTTCTACCAACTGATCAGCCAATACCTGTCCTTTCAAGGATTTTGATTTACAAACTCAATATCAAATTCACTCAGGAGAATGATCCAATTAGCCATTCGCCTGTGAGGGTAGGTTTGGATAAAAGGTATTTGAGAGGGTCAACTTTGGATATGAGTTTGGTTTTATTATTTAGGAGATAATGATGAAGCTTTTGGAAGGTAAAGACAACTGCCAAGTAGGCCTTTTCAATTTGTGGATAATTCAACTCATAAGTAATCAAGGTGCGATTGAGATAGTAAACTACTCTCTCTTTATGGTCTAAGTCATATTGGGAAAGCAATAGTGCACCAATAACAGAAAATTGGGTAGTGGAAATGTACAAGAGGAGAGGTTCACCTGGGGTAGGGCATGAGTATAGGTGGATTGACCAAGTACTATTTTAGTAGTGCAAAGGCCTTTTGACAGTTAGGTCCCCAGTTGAATGCAATGTCTTTCTTCAGTAAATGAGTAAATGGGTGACACTTATCCACAAGCTATGAAATGAAGCAATGGATTGCTTGAATCTTTCCTTGTAAACTCCTTAGTTGCTTGAGAGTTGTAGGCGGAGGCATTTCTGTAATAGTTGTGACCTTAGCAGGGTCCACTTCTATCCCTCTCTGTGAAACTATGAAACCCAAGAGTTTTCTGATAAAACACCAAAGACACATTTCTTGGGATTCAAGCGTACCTTATAATCTCTGAGATTGAAAAATATGCCTAAGCACCTCGAGTGCTCTTCTCTGCTCTTGGATTTGGCTAAAATGTCATCAACATAATCTTCCATGATGTCATTCATCATATCATGGAAGATGATAGTCATTGCTCGTTGATAAGTGGCCCCAACATTCTTAAGTCTAAAAGGCATGACTTTATAGAAAAATGTCCCCAAGGGGTGATGAAGGTTGTTTTATGTTGATCTTCTTTATAATCCATATCTGGTTATAACCGAAAATCCATCCATTAAGGACAACATTTCATAACCAACAGTGGAATCAACTATCATGTCAATGTTAGGTAGGGGAAAGTCATCCTTAGGACATGCCTTATTAATGTCACAGAAATCAGTGTAGATTCTTATGCCGACAAGATTCTTCTGTATAGGGACTATGTTAGAGATCCACTCTGAATAGTCGATAGGTTTAATAAAGTCAGAGCTAGTAGTTTTTCCAATTCTTCTTTGACAAGGAGTGCCACCTTAGGATGCATCTTTCTCAACTTTTTCTTGATGGGTTTGGCATCGGGTGCATGATGAGGTTGTGCACAACTAATTCTAGGTCCAGCCCAGGCATATCTATGTATGTCCATGCAAATATATCGCATATTCCCTTAAGAGCTCTATAAAGATCTTTTGTTCCTGAGTTGAGAGTGAAGCCCCCAACTTTATCATTCTAGGTTGCTCTTCTGAGCCAATGTTGACGTTGATTGTTTCCTCAACAAGCATCTTAGAAGCATCTTCCATCCATGTAGGATCAGGGGGAAGAGTAAGATCGACCTCCTATGGTAGCTCATTATCATCTTTAAATGGATAAACTACTTCATCCATAGACTCTTCATTTTGTTTATCTATGAGTGTTTCAAAAAGTTTTGTCATTGTGAGATTTTTGTCTATCCTTTTTGCAGGTTTCTTAGAAGTGGTTGTACTCTTACTTACCATCTTCTTATTCAAACATCCACACATCTCTGCTTCTTCCCGAAGTATGCACAGGTGTCTAGTTGAATTGCAAATCCTTTCTTGTGGTCCCTAACTAGAATAGAATCCTTGAGTCCCATGAACTCTGCAAATGCCTCATCATTTTCAAAGAAGTCTAGTGGCACGTGAAGTTGTTGATCCCAATCTATAAGTTTAGGATACTAAGGGCTACTTGATAATTGTTTAAGGGGATGGATTCGGATAAGGTAAGGACCATTGAATCTGGGAATAGGTTAGTGGAAGCAAGATCCTCGTAGAGGCTACATTGGGAATTGTTCATCGCTATCAGAATGAGATGAAACATCCTCACGTTTAGAAGAGGTGGCATCAATCTTAGAGGGTAGAGCATTATGAGGCCTTATCCCAGGCCATGCTTATTTGACTTAAAATGAGGGATGGGAATAGGCTCTAGCTGGCCTTGTGCATTAATGCCACATCCAAACCCACTATAGCCCATGAAAAACATCATGTGGTGACCTTTGATGTATTGGGGTGCTTGATGGCATGAAGCCATGGTACCTTCTGGCACTCTGCTGGTAGGATCTTCTAACATTTTCTCCTCAGATAGGAGACCGCTATGGAAAATTTTTTCCAATGGTTTAGGACACTGCTCCGAGTGCTCTTGAACTGAAAATAAGGCTTACCCCTTGTTCTAGGAGATACTGATAAATATGATATTAACAAATCTTGTTCAAGAGTGAATGGCTCACCTAGGCCATATTTTTCCGACGTTTCCTCCCATGAAGAGAATGGGTTGACTAATGAAGGAAAATATTGATTATAAGGCGTGAGTGACTCTGAATCTACCCATTTCTTAATAGCTTCCATTTGTAGGGGATAACAAAACATCCACCGAAGGACATTCATAAGCCACACGAGAGAAGATTTATGCAAAGCCCTACAATGTGTGAATGGTTCTGGGTCACCCAAAATGGTAACTACTTGACCTTCATGACATAACTTGATGCATTGATGAAAATTTGATGGAATAGCTTGCATGGCATGGATCCATGGGCAGCCCCAGGAGCATGTTGTATGGAAGGTCCAAGTCAAGGACATGGAACATCGTGTCATGACAAGTTGGGCCTACTTCCATGGGAACTACTATGGTACCCGTTGATTCTCGTTCTTCATTGTCATATGTTGTGATTGTAATAGTCTTGGCCCCTAGATCCATTTCTGAATGGCCTAGCTACTTGACCAACTTCAAAGTGCAAATGTTTAGACCGGATCCACCATCCACAAGTACCCTCTTGATTTTACGATGAGTAACCACCACTTCTAAGTATAAGGGAAAGTTGTGTTCTGGGTTGTTATGTGGGATTATGGTGTGATCAAAAGTAATATGATCACTAGGGTCTAGGTGTGCAATCATGGCTTGGAGGTGTGTAGGGTCTACATCTATAGAGACTCCTGACTTTTGCAATGTTTTATATAGTATGTTCTTATGGGTAGTAGATATTTTGAGGAGATCGAGAATGGATATCCTAGTAGGTGTTTTCTCTAACTGATCTATCAAATTATACTAACCTTCCTGAGGGATAGGCATGGGATCTGGTATGATTAAACAGCCCATCTCATCCCTATTGCACAACTCTTTTCTAAGATCTAGATAGTGTTGACTATTCATCAGAGGAGTGAATACATCCTATGAGAGAATCAAAGGGACTATCATTAGTAGGGTAAACATAAGTGGAAATTCTATAGTCATTGGAGGTTTTCCCGTGATCTGGCTTCCTTTTCTTTTTATCTGCATGATTAGGAAAAGGCTCTTTGTAGATGCCCATTTTCTCATTTGGACCTTGTCTTGAATCTGGGGAGAATCTATGGTGATTTTACCCTCTTTAATGAGGTCTTATATGTAATGACGTAGTCTTAAGCACCTATCTGTCTTGTGCCCTTTAACATGATGAAAGTTCACAATACTCATGGTCTTTGAACCAACTAGGTTTTGGGGCATCCTCTGGATATGGTACTATCGTAGTTGGATATTCCACCATTTTTACATTATCTAATTGCTTTAGTATGGCTGATAGGATTCCATTAATGGTGTGAATGTGCATTTAGTGGGTGCCTTGGGACAAGGTCCTTGTGAGAGCTTTAAAAGTGGGCTATCTGCTGCATGGCTTGGACTCTTTTGGAGTCCATAATGCCATCACCAATGACATGCTTGTTCTTATTAAAGAACTTTGGTTTGTCCATTGATTTAGCTTCATGTTTGTCTTTAACAAATGGTTTAAGTGTACCCTTTGTAATGAGGGCCTTCTCGATTTGACCACCTTTCTCTATGACTTCTTCAAAGTTAGAGCCATAGTGCATTTGTAAATGGAAGGCTATTTTTAGGTTTAAGTTAGGAACAAAGATGCTCACTAGCTATTTTTTGCAACAACACAAGGGAAACAACTTGCCAACCCGTGCCATCGTTGTAAGAAACTTGCAAAGGTCTCATGGGGCTTTTTTTTGGCATTACAGAGGTCATTCATTGTGATGTCATTTTCCATGTTGAATGAATAATGCGAACAAATTTCTCTGCTAGCGGGCCACGTTGTAATAGATCCTTTAGGTATGCTAAAGAACCATTCTAATGCCAATGCCCCTAGACTACGAGGAAAGAGTCGTATCAAGAAATTATCACTATATGCGACCTCTTGGAAAGCCATATAAAAGTATTTGATGTGATCCCAAGGATCACCCTTGCTTTTATATTTGTCAAATTTTGGAATGGTGAAGTGCTTTGGGAAGGGTTTCATAGCATGTCCTTGTCAAATGGGTAAGGGCACAACTCCTCATATAAGTATTTCCTACTATGGCCCATGTTTCCCTCTTGTAGGGTAGTAAGTGTGTCTTTCATCGATTGTAACTCATTCTGAATGAGTTGTTCTTTAGTAGGTGACATCGGTCCTTGTGGCTTAGCCACCTTAAAGGTAGTGTCAGTGTATGGATCAAAGTGAAACTTGCTAGGTTTCATTTTATCTTTTTCTTTGTACGTGTTTCTTCTTGAAGAGCCTAGGTTTGCTAATTTTGGCTCAATTTCAAGATCTATTTTTGAAGGATCTCTTCAACTAGAGGGTCTTCCTCTTCATCAAATTTGGGAGGAGGTGAGGCTTTACGCTCAACCTTCACTTTACGTGAAGCTTTGTAATAAGGCCGTCGTGATGGGTCTCCTTCAATAGTGGCATGATGTTTCCTAGAAGTAGAAGCATACCCTATGTCGAAAGGGTTATCTATATCTAAGAGTGATGCTCATTCTTCTGGTTTGTGATTAATGACCTTGGTTTCTATTATGCGTTCATGTGGAAGTTTTTCTCCTAATTCTAGGACTCTTGAGTACTTGATCTCTGTTATAATATAGGAGTTCATCAAATCTACCTAGGTCTAATCTTTTTTGCTCTCTGGAAGAGTCTGACTCTTCTCCACTGTGGTCAATTAATGGCTCCACATCCTTGACTTGAGAAAAGAGAGGTGCTAAGTTGTTTCCACTAAATGGGAAGGTTTCAAAGGGTTTTCTCCTAAGTCATGTTCATTTGATTTGGTTGCCATCTTTGTGATTTTAGGCATTACTAGCCAACATTTGTATGTAGCTAGCGTGAATCCTAAAATGTATGATTTTTACAAGTCATCGAGGTGATGTTTGAAATATGCCACAGTGTGTCCTAGATGTAATGTTATGTAGTTGTTTTATCAAAGAACACTCATATGAACACCTAGATGTAATGATCACTTGAATTTTCGTTATGCCAAGTCTACACCCTAAAACAGATAGTGACAATACAATATCAATATGTAGGTCAAGTTAGAATTCTAACAAGGCCTAAGTATCGATGCGGTATTGACGCAGTCTCTCGACGAGGTATACTAAAACTAGTTTGAGTGCCGATGAAAGCTAAGTTCTCTAAAAAGTGGAAGTCGCGACTAGATATAATGTAACAACGTTATCTTGATACATTAACCAAGCAAGCAAGGTGTTAGTATCAAGACAACATCATCGCGATATATATAAGGCATATCAACACTTTTAAAAAGACTTAGATGACGTCAAAACTGAAACCAAGTAATGAATATAACAAGAAGTTTTTAATCGTGTGAGCAGCGTAACCATGCGTGTAATAAAGGGACTTATATCATGTTCTCAAGAAATTGAAAACACGATGTAAGTACCTAGATTGTGTGACTAGAATGTGAGAAGAATTAAAAACTCAAGAAGAGACAAATGATGAACCAAACTCGCAGTAGTGGAGACAATCTTGAAATCAAGATTGAAGGACTATCAAAGATACAAAAATGTACCTGCACACTTTAGACATTTAACAACCCATCCGTAAACATGGATGGGTGTAAACAGACAAAAAAGTGGTGAGTACCATCTTTGATAAGACGCACGAGGTATGCTCCTTCTCACCCCAAAAGTGGAAAGTGAGAATGCATGGGTATAGATCGAAAAGATGAAAAATAAACTAAGTGCCACTTGGGCAGAGCTTCACCTCATCGAAGGTGAGAAAGAAGCTAAGCTAAGTGAGACATCATCTAATTTTCATGGTAAAAAGCACTTAGATCAAACTTAAGTGGACTCTTTGCCTTGTTCGATAAACAAGGTTTAGACTCCAAGTAAGTTGCCACTTCGTGATGGCTCGACGCGACAAAGGACTAGCAAAGTGGGCTCCAAGATAAAATGGCCTCCCTAATAAGATCTCTCAACTAGGTGTTACAAAGTTATCTTAAGCGAGCTCGATTTACCCAAAAAGTCACAATGACTAAATTGGGAGTATCTCGGACTTTACTTTACCCCCTTCAAGCATAGTGGGAAATAAATGCATCCATGTGTACTCTCACTAGGGTCACCATATGGACAACCAGTAACGCTAACTCACAAGGAAAAACTAGTCAAGTGGGTAAGCGGAGCGCTTCCTATTTCATCCACGAGGTTACTCAGTGGTGGATTACTTTAGGGTTCCTGGAACCACCCCCATTGTTGTAGCTTAAGGTGTTATGCCAAAGGGGTTATGTTCTAGTTAAGTGGATAGGGACGTACCCTTTTCCAAAACCTACAATATAGTGTGATGAAAGTGGTGTGTTTTTTTATCTTTCTTATCTTAAATGTGGTTTTAAGTAGCACACCATTTGGCAACTTGTATGAAAACACATGTATTAGAAGGTTTTTTTTTCTTAGCTCCTCCTTTCTTTGACATGTGATTTTGGTCCTACATACCAAGGTTAGTAATTTTCCAAAATTCATTATATCAAAAGGAGATAAGATGTTGTTTTTGATTTCCTAAGATCACCAAAAGGTGCAAAGGAAAGAGCATACGCAACAGGTATCTCACTAAAAATTTATAATAAATGGAAAATTCCTAAGTACAATGTGAAAATTTTGAGTTCATTTTAACCATTTTGAAAGCTAATTAAACCATAAAGAAGAAAAGTGGTTTTCAAAGCAATAAGAGGGTTTTGAAATTATTTTTGGTTCCTAAGATCACCTAGAAAGGTGTGAGGGAAAATAGGAAACCTTTAAACCATTGTTAGAATCATGCAAAAGTTAGAAAATTGAATCGCATACACACTTCAAAAAACATCTATCAATTAAGAAATGAAACTCTTAACTAAGTTAGTCAAAAAAAAAAGACCAAAAAACCCTACAAACAATTGATTAGTGTCACAAAACCTTTCAAAGTGTTAGAATAGCCAAGAAAACATTTTTTCAAATTTTTTTAGATACATTAGAAGGTCTAGTTACTTGGGAGTTTTAAATAGAATTAATTTTCTATAATTTAAATTACATTTAATTTTATGATCAAATTACACTTCATTTGATGCCTATTCAAACTCTTGAAAATGGGTTAACAAGTCAAAAGATATAATCAAAAACAAGGAGTAAAAAGTTTAACAAAACCTTGGGAGGAAAAGTTATGTGCCTCAGAAGATTGCTAATGATGCATGTGCATGCCTCTGCGCTACATGGTTTGTGTGTGCTTTACGAGAGGATTTGCATGCCTCTGCTTTGGAAAAAAAATAGTTTTTAAGGTGTGTTAAATTTGCCAGGGTTTGGGCATGGGTTTGTGCCATGGTTAAGGCATTCGTGCATGTGCTGAGGGTACATTTTGGGTTTGTGTGTGTGGTTTTGGGTGTGTGAGCTTCTTTGTCAAAAAAATGAAAGTTAGTGGTAAATGACTTGCGCTAGTAAAAGGTGTATGTGCGCCCTTCCCTGTAGGTGGCTAAAAACATAGGATTTTTCAAAAAAAATCTCAAAAATGTCAAAATTTTAATTTGTTTCAATTTCAAAGCACTTTACCTCCTTCGATCCTGCAAAGAGCACAAAGGCAAGAAAATCCTAGCTAAACTAGTTAAGAAACCTGATATTTAGCCATTAATACAAAAAGATTAGTGAAATCAAAAACTTGAACTAATCTAAAAACTTTGAAAAACTAATCTAGAAAGCTTGAAACTAACCTAAAAAGATTGAAACTAAGAAAAGTTAGAAACTAAAAAAAAAGCTTCAAAATGACTCCATTAATGGAGGATGGACTAAGTGTCCCACTGGGCATGCCAAATGTATGCAATGGAAAGGTTTGCAAAGCTATGGGATGAGGTTAAAGAACCTCAAGCTTGACTAAACTCAACCATGCACCATAAGATTAGAGCTAAACAAGAAACTATCTATGCATATATAAATTTGAAACTAACATTCAAACCCTAGCATATATACTACTCTCTACTCCATGAAAGCTTAATGAAAGTGAACCTAGTTAGATTCTAAGCAATCAAATTATGTATTGTTTACTCTCAAACATAGTGAAGAGATCTCTCCAAGTTGGCTACATGGCCAAGATTTAGATCTTCCCTTACTAACTATATTTGGAATGGATGGATGCAAGATGGGGAGCTCTTAACAATGGAGTATGGCCAAGATCCAAATGTTTTATAGCTTAAAGCTATCACAAATGATTTCTAATGCCAAGATCTCCAAATATGAGAGATATTTTTGTTATGAAAACAAGGTGTAAGGTTGAGAGGGAGGGGTGACCCTTCTATTTATAGTTTTTCACTTGGGAGAGTTTGGAATTTGGGTGCATGTGGGACTAAAGCTCAAAAATCACTTTTAGATTAGATTAGGATAAACATGCTTTAGGCTTAGATAAGCTTGGTTTAGGCTAGTTAACTAGGATTTAGGCTAGTTAAACTTGATTAGCAAGTGATTAGAGACTCATTGAGAGTTGGGAGGGTTTGGATAACCAATTGTGACTGATAGATAGCCTACGAAGCCAATAGAAGTGGTCTAGAGAGAACTAGGGAGGTTCTGAATGGTCAAAAGGAGGAATGTTTAGCTAATAAGAGAGATATTAGCCAAATAAGTTGAATATGGGAAGAATACGACCGAGAAGGTGTCGTAAATGGGCATCCACTAAGTAAACTATGTTTACCTAACATTCCCCCTTAATATTGCATTACCTCAAGGGATGAAGAGAGGAATTCTCTAAACAACTCGAACTTGTCATGTGCAAGTGAATTTATGAAGATATTTGCTCGTTGTTCGGATGGTAGGAAAAATGAAGCTATATGTTGTGTTCCAAGACATGCTCATGTATGAAATGAACCTATACCTCTATGTGTTTTTTCTCTTGTAAAAACTAGATTGAGAAAAGTATGAGAACACCTTCATTGTCTATTTGCATGGTGATAGGTTTTTCTTGTGGTACTCTAAGTCCTTCCAGTATGTGATGTAGCCATATCGCTTCGCAGACAACTCCAACTACAACATGATATTAGGATTCTGTAGAAGAGTGTGAAATAAAGTTTTGTTTCTTGCTTCCCCATGATATCAATCTAGATCCCAAAAAGAATACAAATCCAAAAGTGGATTTCTTGTCATCAATGTTACCTACATGATCTAAATCTGAATATCCAGTCAAGAAGTTATCATTCTTCTTGTATTCTAGACCAAGATCCATTGTACCCTTGAGATATCTCAAGATTCTCCTTGCTACCTTCCAATGACAAAATTTGGGTTCCTACATGAACCATGATAGATAGCTCACTGCAAAGCTGATATCTAGTCTAGTATAAGTTAGGTAAATGAGACTCCCAATCAAATGTTGATAGAGAGTTACATTTACCATAGGAGATGGATCTAAATGAGATAATTGTAGTCTTGTCTCCATAGGTGTAGCAATAGGTGTGCAATCCATCATCCTGAATTTCTAGAGAATTTTTTTGGTATACTTCAATAGAGAAACAAATATGCAATTGTCTTTTTCCATACTTCCAATCCAAGACAATAGTGCATGAGCTCGAGATCTGTCATGTCGAATGATCGATTAAGATCTTTCTTCATTGCATCAATCATCTTCACTGAAATGTTAGTGATGACTAGATCATTGACATGGACAACAACAATCACAATCCCCCTCCTTGCCTTTTGAGGTAGAGATTGGGATCATATGGATTTATGACAAATCCATGTTGAACGAGATGCTCATCAATTTTGATGTACCAAGCCCGGGGTGCCTATTTAAGGCCATACATATATTTCTGAGTCTCGCATACCTTTGTTTCTTCTCGAGGTACAACATAACCCTTAGGTTGAGTCATGTAGACTTCTTCATATATATATATATATATATATATATATATATATATATATATATATATATATGTTCGAAAGGCACTTTTCACATCCATCACGAACTTTCCAACCAAACTAATAAAATAGGAAAAAGATCATCCTGATCATTTTGATCTTAGTTATGGGAGAAAATGTCTCCTCATAGTCTATGCATTCCTTTTGTGCATATGCCTTTGCTACTAGCATCACTTTATACTTGTCTATGGTCCCATCTGCTTTGTACTTTGTTTTGAATATCCATCTGCAACCAATGGGTTTCTTCCCTGGTAGAAGATTGACAAACTACCAAAGTGTTTTTTTCATTCCTGACTGATACTTAACATCCTTGACATCTTTCCAAGATTTCTACTATAGGGCTTCCTAGACAGTAAAGGGCTCAACAGATTCAACAACTCTACTCATAAAAGAAAAGTTTACTTCTTCTCATGCTTTACTATGAGTCTGTGGTCCAATGGTGGATGTATCCAATGGAGCATATAATTTTGCATCTTGTATCATGTTAGTATACCACTTGAGCATACGTTGTACTACTCCCGTGGGTCGTGGCCATGACTGATCATCAACATCATCCCCATAATCATTGTCATCATCAATGAGAACATCAACTTCTATTTTTACATAGGTGAAATATCTACATCAAGTGAGTTTGGAGAATGAGTTTCAAATTCCTTTTCTCAAATAACTTAACATATTTTCTGGTGTAGACTTTTATGGTCTTTGGATCCATCAATCTGTACCCAAGATCCTCTTCACCATAACAAATGAAGATGAGTTTTGTGACTTCTTATCCAACTTATTTTTGTTTTGCTTGGGTATGTGCATGCTAGATTTACACTCGAATAATATGAGGTGTGCAACGGATGGCTTCGCTTTAACCATGCTTCATGTGGTGTCACTCCATCAAGAAAAAGCTGTGGGCACTTTTTTCTACAAATATACTATTGTTTTTTCGCTTCTACCTAGAATGTCCTCACTAGTGTAGAATCATCGATCATGCAACACACAATATCCATGATAGTAATGTTTTGATGAGAGAAGAAACCATACTATCATGGAAATGGTGCATTGCATGATCGATGATTACGGACTAGCGAGGACATTCTAGGTAGAAGCAAAAAAACAATAGTATATTTGTAGAAAAAAGTGCCCACGCTTTTTTCTTGATGGAGTGACACCACATGAAGCATGGTCCAAATGAGCTTGAAGGTAGGATTTGAACTCATTATTGGTGAATCCTCCTTCGATATGAGTAGAGAGTTCGATATGATGACCAATATCATTCTCTATAATCACTTTGAACTTTTTGAAGTTCTCAAAAGCATCACTTTTCTGACAAAGACAAAATATCCACACTTTCCTTGAATAATCATAAACACATAGTGAGAAATACTAAAATCCAGAATGAATAGGTTGCATTGGACTGCACGGATAGATGTGAACCAGATCAATATTACCTAAAGCTCGATAAGTACTCTTATGGAATGAATATCCGTGTTGGTTACTTGCTTTAGGTAGTGAGGACACTTATCTATATCCTTCTGGAGAGATGGAAAACCTCTCACCATGTTGTACCGATGAAGTGTTTTGAGATATTTGAAACTGATGTGACCAAGTCTCGATGCCACAATTGTGTTGATGAAGAATTCTTAGCCACAAGTGCTTGATCATCCCGAGGAAAAGTCAAGTTGGAACATACGTCCCACATTGGAGGATTTTGCAACAATTTTTAAGCCTCTTGATTTATCTCGAATTAAACACACTTTCTTACCAAAATGACTATCAAAGTCAATCTTCAAATTATGATCTAGAATTTGACTTACGATAGCATATTATTTTTTAATGCGGGGACATATAATACATTTGATAGTCTACAATTTCATGAACCAAGAGGTAAAGAAATGTTCTTGTAGACATGTAAAATGTCGACATTTTTGTTTAGCAAATAATATGATCATCATACTATTGTAATTCATCCCCATTATCAACCATATAATAATTAATTAATTATTATATAATTATACTTCAATTGTTTTCCCAATCCATTCCATAATCCCATTACATCCTTACAAATATTAATACATCAATTAATAATTTATTTACTACATACTAATCCTCATTAACTATTTTCTAGCAATTTAAAAATACTCACTCACCTACCACCTACCCTATACCTACTCTATGTCTAGCTTCTCCATCTAATCACCTCATTAAACATACTTAATCTCACCTAACTACATGCTAAATGACCCTCCAAATCTAGAGGCTTCTATTTCTAGAAGCCTCTCTATTCTTCCCTCCCATTTTTAAAAATTCAAATAAAAAATAAAAAAACACTATTCCATTGAATTTTTAATTCAATGGAGAATTCTCTTGAAATCTAGAATTTTCTACATCTATAAAATTCTCCTCTCTCATCCAATTTCAACCATTGATCTAATCCACCCTGGAAAGATCTTAGCCATTGATTTCTACCTCCTCCAGCTATAAATAGAGGTTCCATCCTCCATGGCAAACACCTTAGAAATTTGCGAGTAAAATCTGCCCAATCTTCAAGCCATCTAAGCAATCTTCATAGCATTCCATCAAGCTTAATTTATCATTTAATCAAGGGGAGGTGCTAGTGAAATTGATCCAAATATCTGAAGCATTCTCATACTATCCAACAAGAAAATCAAGGAGAAAATCAAGTGCATCAAGGAGGAAAATTATACTTGTAGGTAAGTACAGGTAAATTGCTTTCTCCCTCTTTCCATCTTGCTCAATCTGAGGTAGTTGGATGATTATGTTGGGTTTTGCATTGATTTGGTTTCATAATCATTTCATGTGTGCATACTAACATAATTTTTCTTCTACATTTTCGTACCAACCGTGGGGCTTAACCCCCTAAATTTTAATCGAAATTAATAGCATCAAGCACTAATAACAAGTTGTCAAATTTTCAGAAAATTTTCAATGAGATTTAAACTCAAAATTTTGAATTTTTCATGACTCTATGCCGTTTCAGCATGTACATCTTGTAACAACGCATTTTTACTTGAAGTAATGTGTATACCTTAAAATAACACATTTTTAGGGAGATATAACTTTTGTTGTTGCAATGACACCTTTCAAAGCACGTTTTTGAAATCCATGGTGCGTTTGTTTACTTTTTAGCGTGTTTGCATATTGACAGTCTGTCTCTCTAGGTTCAACACTTATGGAACAATATAGACACGTTTATCATACTTTTAGTGTGTTTACTTCCTGTTTTAGTGCGTTTATTTGCGACATTCTTTTGTGTAAGGAGTTAACTCTCATGTTCATAGTTTAGTGCATTTGGACCCTATTTTAATGCATATATCTCATATAGCTAAGCATTTGTGTACTAACATTTTGTGCATACGAGTTCCCATATTTTAGCACATATATCCCAAGCAACGTGTTTATACCTGTTTTAGTGCGTTTAACCTATAATAGTGCATTTATTTGAATAATATTTTTTGTCTTTTGACAAAGTGACTAATAACCCACACATTTTACTTTTTGCAACATTTTCTAGAATCTAACATTATATTTTTGCAGAAAATCACATAAACAAGGGGAAAAATATGTCGGTTTTTCCATTTGATCAAAATAAAAATAATATCACCTAACATTTGTGGTTGCAAAATATTAAGTAAACCATGACTACTATCCTTTGTTTATAAGTCCAAGTACAAGTGGGGTTTTCATTAAAAATACTAATATTTTTATCTTGTAGGTTCCCTTGTTGAAGGCCCCTATCATATAAATTTTAATTTTCATTATTTTGTGTGTCTTTTTGTAAGTTTTTGTTGCTTGTTTAAACTCGAAGGTGACAACGTGTATGCTCTCTTCTCGCGTCCTAAGAAAATCTTGAGGATCAAAAGCAGTTAGTCTTCCCTCCTTCTTTTCTTGTTTAGGGGGTAATGTGATGCAAAGTGACATCCACACACTTACCATAGTCCTAGGGGTCTTGTGACCGTGTGAGTCACGTCCATGCACGTAGATACACCCCATGTTCTGATAGGGTATATAAATTCTTGGAGAGTGTCTTTATTGGCTAAGAGCTTGTTTGTTTTAAGAGCGGTGTAAAGTTAGGGAATTCCACATCCCAAAACCTAGGCCTTAGAAAACATACTTACAACATAGAATGTGGCCCCACATACCACAAGGTATATTGGGATGCCCTCGGAGATCTTTCCGCCTAGAATAGGTATCCCTTTTGGCCGCATATCGAACTATAGTGCAAGGAGGCCACACTTCCCAAGATCACTCACTAGCCAATCACACATTGGCACATAGGTGGAGATCCAATTTATGGCATCGCCGTCGGTGTGTGGTATTGAAAGAGAGTTATAGTTTGGTTGCAATCCCACCTGACTAGTTAGGATTATTCTTGTATGGTTGTACTTATTTGAGTGTTTTTTGAAACCAATAAATAACCCTCACACTAATCTTCATAATTAAATCATACACCTACCATTCACATCATTTTGACCACAACCACTTAACCTCGATTTTTAAAATACACATCATCGACCTTTGATCATATCCCCCTCATTACGTACTATTAATCACACTTACCGCAATAAAATATCCTTTTTCACCTAATACATAAATTTTAACCATACATTATCCCCCTACCATTATACACATCCTTTGTAAATAATAAAACAAAAAAATTTCCATAATAAAATTTAAACATACACCATCACTACATAAAAACATTTATTTTCACTTTCCACATTACCAAAAAAACCCAAAAATAAAACCAACATTTCCATCATATTAAAGAAATCTCATAATATCCATCCCATATTATTTACCTTTTAAGAAAAAAACCACATAAATAATAATCCATCTCATTAATAATATGACATAAACACCTCCTTCCATTTTCCAAATAAAAATATATTCATCCTAATCCACATAAGTCATACCACCCCACTTACTTATCGTTTCTGTTGGCATCTCAAAATTGACCTAGGCCTATAAGACTCTAATAAATCAAACCAATCACATATTTCTTTCATCACAAAATCCTCATCATAACTTAACATCCTCATACACATTTATACTCAATCCTAAATACCCTATTTATGATCCCTTTTGACACACGACTAACCTAATCTTACTAATTAACATCTTGCTAATAGAAAAAATATCTTAATTATCTATCTTATTCTTCTAATCCCTTATAACAAGGCACATCCTAATCCCTCTACTAACGAGGCAAATATTTCTTTTATTCTCTTCCCTCGAATTTCTTCCATCCTATAAGCAAGAAATAGATTATTGAGATTATACGTCGATTAACTAAGGAATTGTAACCTTTTCATCCAACATCCTTCATTCATTCCAAACATCTTCATCTCATCAATACATCTCAATAACATCATATTCTAATGGCACCTAGGAGAATAATAACTCGATCCCAATTTGGAAATGATGAAGAAAACAATCACCACAACATGGAAAATGATCTATTCCACCACAATTATTATGATGCCAATGCTAAAGAAAATCGACCTAGAGGAGAAGACGAGAAACCATGGTCAACACTAGAAATGACGATGATTCAAGTACCTACTTTATAGAGGGAAGAAGAAGAGAAATGCTAAACCATTTCATCGAGAAGAATAAATATGCCCTCTTGCTCCAGCTATATCACATGGGGGCAAAAATTCCTTTTGATTACACTCATGACCAACTCCATAGTCTCCTCCAAGATGACAATGATAACATTGGTCAATGAAAACCATCCACACACTGTCTAAATCTGAATCACCATTTCATTATATACGGACACGATGTCAAAGAGAACAACCCCAACATATCCAAAGAAGTAGTATTATCCCAATTACAATAAATGAATGATCAAATTTCTTAGTTAGTCTCTCAAATTGGCCCTCAACCATCCAATGATCATGAATCCTAACACTATGAACCCAAATTCAATCCACCACCTTCTAATCCTCTGAAACCAACCTTGGAGAAAGAAGTGAAATCTATGAAGGAAACACTTCAAGGGTTGTAACTCAACACACGGGGATGGTAGTATAAATTTCGAGGAACTTTGTCCCTATCATTTTGACCAGTGATATTTTATGGGTCCCTTTTCCACCATATTTTGAACCACCAAAATTCAAAAATACAAGGGAAAAGGAGATCCCCATGAACATGTTAAGGAGTTCTATATGTTGTGTCAGGAAGTAGCTTATGATGAATCCTATTTTCTAAGACTCTTCTCTAGAAGTCTAGGTGGTCCCGATTTAGAATGGTTCCTCCGATTACCCAAAGGATCTGTTACAACATTCACCAACTTATCAGAAAAATTTGTAAAATATTTTTCCTATAATGTAGAGCATGATGTCACAATGATTGACTTGTGTAATACCAAACAACACAATGGTGAAAGCTTCTCATCATTCCTACAAAGATGACGAGCCCTTTCCAGCCACATTCCACGGCCCACACTTGAAAAACAATTAGTTACCATTTTTGTATCTAATCTCAACCCAGAATTACCTTTCCATCTACAATTCCATTGTGCAAACACATTTGGTGACATCATCAAGAAGGGAATGTAAATTGAGAAGGCCCTTATTTTAAAAGGCTTATTAAGATATATTCCCATGATAATCATAACCAATCCAATCAATCTTCTACATTGGAAAAACCTAAATACTTTAATAAGAATAAAAATGTTGTTGGCAACAGAGTAACAGATACCAAAAATATCCAGCATGTCCATAAAACAGCTACCATATCCATCCCTAAAGGACAACCTTAGTCTACTTAATAATCTAGACAAAGAACCTACACACCCCTTGGCGAGTCTATGGAGGTGATCCTTGATGAATCAATCATGCCAATATGGTCGTTTTTCCTCAAACTTAGCCCATAGATGAATCTCGACCCAAACCTTCGTGGTTCAAGGAAAATGAATATTGCAAGTTCCATAAAATCAAGGTCACACCACACATCAGTGTATGAAATTAAAAAAATATATTCAATACCTTATTGACCGAGGTGAAATCAAAATAGAGGACAATGCTTCCACTTCTTCTCAAAATTAGAAACTCGGGATCTATCAAAATCCCCTTCCTAATCATGGTCAGAACAATGCTTCTAACCAAGGTCAGTAGAAGTCTGGAAGTAAACCCAAATCATCCAGTCATCGTTCTAACCACATCAATTACCATCATGTACCCCCTCCTTACACGTCACTTATTGTCCATATCCACCATTTCCTCCATCAAGTAGCCACCATTAAAATAAAAGGCCCCTCATAAAACCCTCAGTGTGTTGTCACTACCCGAAGGAGCCGTGTGGTGGTTCAAGGAGCTCCTCCATCCTCTTCTAACCCAACACCAAAGCACAATACAACATCATCAAACAACTTGAGAAGACTCGCGCAAATATCCATCATGGAACTTCTCAAGACTTCATTTGTCCACAAGGACATTTTATACCGTGCCCTCCAAGAGACACACGTCCCCACCAACATTGATCCTACACAATTTCAAGCCCTTTTTGCACATCTTTATCCTTATCTAACACTCCCACTCACCTTTACCCAACAAGACCTACCACCACTCAACCCTACCCATAATATTCCTCTCTACATCGAAGTACACATCGATAGTTTTCACGTTAAAAGAGTGCTAATTGACAATGGATTGGCTCTCAATATTTGTACCCTAAATCTCATCCATTGGTTGGGATATAATGACTTAGATCTAAAAAATATATTATTACTATTAAAGCATATGAAAATATGGAGCACAAATCAGTTGGCACCATCTACTTGCCTATCAACTTCGGGCATGTTGTGCTTCCCACCCTCGTCCACGTTATCAATATACGTTATCGCACAACTCTCTTGCTTAGTCGGCCATGGATTCATGAGATGCATGTTGTGCCATCCACACTACATAAATTCTCAAATTTGAACATGCTGGTATAGAAGTCACTATCCACAATGACCCACAACCCTTCCAATATTGTCAAGTATCGAAGTGAAAGTTATTAGGAATCTTATTGCCCTATCACCTGAATCTACATATTCATCATCACCACCATCATCAATTTCCACTCCATATATATCACCGGATAGTATTCTATCCACATCACATAACACATCATCATCATCCACTCCCCTTATACCTATTCCATTCATATCCACTCCTTTGTTACCCACTCGCCACTCAAACCGAAGATGACAAGGTATGGAGTATAAAACCTTCAACATTGAAAAACTACATGTTATCACCCAAACAACTCGAAGGCTCGACGTCTGTCGTCAAAAAATAGAAAACATGTGTTGGGTTTATCCACTTTTATTTATTGCGGGTGTCTTGTTGATGATTGCATTGAACCATCTAATTACACATGGCTTATTGATGACTCTATACCCTCTTGCTTCTCTGATAATAACTATCTGATTCCTAAAAGGATGATGGCTCATATGGGTTATTCGAATGAGGACTATGCCAAAAATTAAGGTACTAAGACATTATACCCAACCTTGATGGTCACAGATTTGGGTACTATCCACCTGGTGAAAGTATCCGTGATGACCTTAGTGATACTTCGACACAACTGAGGAGGCCATCAACAATATTGACACAAGTTCCATCTGTAGCCGATACAAAGACCTCACCATCACTAATCTTTTCCATGATACCGTTATTATCACCATCAACATCACCCTCACCTACCCAAAACTCATTCAATGGGACCAACGATTAGAGCATGCCCCTCTTGACTCATTTAAAAATGATGAAGCAATTCTTGAGTTCATGGGAACTCATGACAATATACCCGTTGGTGATCATAAAAGGGGTTTCAAATATGTTTAAACATTGACGCCTATTTTGGTGAACAGGAGCTTCCCATTTCCCCTCAATCTCAATACAATATCCCTCATCCCAACTTCTCTTGTCACCTTGATGAGGAAGACCCCCTTGTTGAATTTCTCCAAGAACCCCCAAATCCTAAGAATGATCCAGTTATCGATCAACTTCTTCCAACTCCAGAGACACTACAAGATGGCTCATCATCCTTAATTGAGGAAACCATTGACCTCAACATCAACATAGAAGAATAACCTAAGATTATTAAGCTAGGAGCATCTTTGTCTACAAAGAAACATGACATATTTACCCCACTCCTAAATGAATTTTTAGATACATTCACATGGTGCTATGTGGATATGTCTGGTTTGGATCCTTTTCTTATGGTCCACAATCTTATAGTACGTAAGGATGCAAAACCGGTAAAATGAAATCTCGAAAAAATGCATCCAAAAGTCACATTTCTTGTCAAAGAAGAATTAAAATGAGTGCTTGATGTCGGTTTCATCTGAACCATTGATGATTCTAAGTGGATTTCTAATATTGTCCTCGTAGGCAAGAAAACGGGGGGCATACATATTTTTACTTATTTCCGTGACATCAATAAAGATTTCCCTAAAGATGATTTCCCACTACCAAATATTGACATGATCATCAACTCTACAATTGGGCACGAGATGTTGTCTCTCATGGATGGTTTCTTTGGCTATAATTAGATTAAAATTTCTGAAGAAGATCAACATAAAACAACTTTTACTACACCTTGGGGCACATTTTGCTATCAAGTCATGCCCTTCGGACTCAAGAACGCCGGAGCCACCTACCAACGTGTCATGACTGTCATTTTTCATGATATGATGCATGATATAGTTGAAGACTACATTGACGACATTCTGGGAAAATCTAAAACTCGTAAGGAACATCCTATGGTCCTTCACCAAATCTTTGAATGACTCTAGGAATATAAAGTCCATCTTAATCCTAAGAAATGTGTTTTTGGCGTCACATCTGGAAAACTCCTAGGCTTTATTGTCTCCAGGCATGGAATTGAAATAGATCCAAATAAAGTCAAATATGTAGTCGAAATGCCTCCACCTAAAAATCTCAAACAACTACGAAGCCTACAGGGAAAGATTCAAGCCATTAGAAGATTTATATCATAGCTAGCAGACAAATGTCATCCATTCCACCATTTGCTAAAAAGGGAATGAAATTTCATTGGAATGAGGAATGATGACATTTTGATAAACTAAAGGAATATCTAATGCATCCTCCTATATTGGTACCTCCTACTCCAAGAGTGCCTCTTATTATTTATATATCCGCTATGCAACACACCTTGGAAGCTCTCCTCACACAACATGATGACCATGAAAAGGAACACACCATCTATTATTTAAGCCGAACATTAATTTCCTATGATCTCAACTACACTCCTATGGAGAAATTGTGTCTTGCTATAGTCTTTACTTCTCAAAACCTACAATATTGCATGCTCAATAATACTATTAAGCTCATAGCTAAATTTGATCCACTAGAATATCTACTTTCTATATCGACTATCACAGATGGATGACTAAATTCATCATGCTTCTTAATAAGTTTTACATTAAATGTGTTAATCATAAATCTATCAAAGGATAAGTTCTAGCTGATCAGTTGGCAGAAGCTATAGTTTCGATTCTCGCACCAATCACCACTTGGTTCCCAGATGAATCCATTTGTACAATCACAAAGTCAAATATGTGGACATTATATTTTGATGGATCTTTCACACATCATGGCTCGGGCGTAGGTATCTTGTTTATCACTCCTCAAGGTGACTTAATTCCTAAATATTTCCGTCTTGCTTTCCCTTGTACCAACAATATAGCTGAATATGAAGCACTCATTTCTGGTCTAAATGGCCATTCAATGGAATATCAAGCATATCAATGTATTTGGTGATTCACAATTAATCATTAAACATGTCAATGATGAATATGCCACCAAAGATGATAAATTAATTCCTTACAAAAGAATGGTCGACAGTTTTAAGGCTTATTTTCAACATATTCAGTTTGAACAAGTTCCTCATACAAGAAACAAATCAATGGATGTTATGGCTACCATCGTCTCCCTTCTAGACATGCCCTCAATTGCATCTAATTAAAAATTCTTCGTTGAGCAGCTCATGATCCCAACCTACGATATTCTGAGTCTGAGATGGTTTGTGAGATTGTTGGTCCCAATTCCCCTTGGTACCATGACATCTACACCTATCTCCATGATCATACCCTCCCACCAAATCTCCCTCACAACCATCGCAAATCCTTCATCCAACGCACATTCCGTTTCATTATCCTAGGAGATACCTTGTATCGTAGAGGCTTCGATGAAACATTGTTACGATGCATAAATTCCCAAGAGGTGAATAAGCATTTTAGGAATTTCACGCGGAATTTGCGACGCTCACACGTGTTATGACCCTAGCCAAAACACTTCTACGTACCAGTTATTATTGGCCCAACATGGAAAAAGATGCATGCTCATATGTCTCGCAAATGTGTCCCTTTCCAAAAACATGTTGACCTTATCCATACACCATCCCAAGCCTTACAACCCATCATTATCCCTTGGCCCTTTTCCACTTGGGGTCTCAATCTCATGGGAAAATTGAATCCCACTTCTTCTGATGGTCACAAATTCATTATCATTGCAATGGAATACTTCACTAAGTGGGTCGAAGCCATGCCACTCACCTACGTCACTGGCAAACAAATATCCAAATTTATTCTTAACCATATCATTTTTCATTATGGTATTCCATCCACTCTTATCACACAGACATAATGGAAAGTCCTTCAAAAATCAAGATGTCCATGAAATTTGTGACCAATTCCATATCAAGCTCAAATTTTCCACTCCCTATTATCCACATGGAAACAAAAAATCAAAAGCATCTAATAAGACATTAAAGTGTATCCTTGGAAAAATTGTGAATCAAGCAGGATGAGATTGACACACGTAAATATATCTCACCTTGTGGGCTTATCACACCTCCATCTCGCACTCCCACGGTGCCACTCCATACTCCCTTATTTTTGGTATTGAAGAAATTTTTCCTGTTGATATCGAACTCCCATCCTTATGTGTTTATCTCTAACACCTCATCAATGATGAAGATTATCGATTCCATCACCTTCAATAACTTGAAATTATTGATGAGAAATGCCTTCAAGCCTTGGACCATCTTAAATCCTATCGACATAATCTTTTATGTCATTATAGAAAGCATGTAAAGGATCGTGAGTTTAAAATAGGTGACTGTATGGATGAAAATTGACATGTAACCTTCAACCGCACTCGACCCCTCGAGGTTGTGCCAGAGTAGCTGATGTTGAATGTGTGTGGCTAACTATAGGAAGATCAATGACTAAGATCAGGTAGTGTGATCTCCTGGTAGCTGAGTTGTCAAAGGGATGATTTAGAGGCTACAAATGGGTAGTGTAAATTCCCTATGGTTTGTTTGCCTAACTTGGATCTAAGTGTTGATCTAGTGTGAAGTGTCCAAAATAACCAAGATGAAATTAACAATCTATGCTACTGCTGAAAGGGAAACTAATCTAAACAAGTCACAAAAATGAAATATTACAATCACAAACAACAATTTGCTTCTATTCTAAGTAATTAAAATATTTCTACACTAAAACTAAAAAAGCAAAATAACTCGGTGTGGTTATTCACTGTGTTGAGTGTATTGAAACTAAACTAACTTAAAACAAGATTTTTTCAAAAAGAGCTATGATGTGTAGACAACCTCTTATAGATATTCTCTCCTTCAGATCCACATGGATGGGAAGAAGAGGATCTGTCACTGGGAGCTATTGTTAATGATTTAAACTCTCTTGGAAATCAACTAATTACTTGTAAATGAAAGGAAATTGATTTCTACTCTATTTGATATGATGTAACAATGATAAATTGCAAGAATGAAGGAAATCAAACAACAAATCCAACCTGGAATTCACATAATAGAGGTAAATCTAGCTGTGTAGTAATTTTTCCCCTCATTCTATCCTTTCTTTCTTTGTGTGTCCATATGAGTCCAAGGAATTGAGAATGCAAAGGTAGTAACAGGAGAAGGCACTTGAGCAATGAAAAATTAAAGGTAGTATGGTTGCAATGTAGGTGGAAGAGGGATAACACAAGTGAACAGAGCTTGGCTATGCAATTTCCAACAGGATTGTGGCAACAATACTATGCAAGATACATAAAATTCTTAGGACATTTTCTTGAATACAAGCATGTAATATATAGGAATTGGTTGGGATGTGCCTTCATGCACAAGGCATATTTGGAGTGCTAAATCATTGGGTGAAGAGGCTGTTCAAAATAATTAAATCTAATTAAAAATAGAAGAGGGAAGGAATATCAAGCAATCAAGGCTATTTTTAGGAAATTTGGTTCACAAACATGCCTTAGAAATCATGTTAAGTGAAATCACGAATGTTAAAATCTCACATGGAGAATTCTTGAAAAAGAGCCCATGAACGCCGCCCGCCGGGTGGTGGTCATGGCAATAAAGGTCAAAACATGCACAAAATGAAGTGGGAAGCTAGAAGAAAGCATGGAAAAGCTAAGTAAGGATGTATATGCTACAAATATACACTACGGATGGGTTTAGGAACTTGAACACCTTCTGAAAGGACATGAATCATCATTAGGGACTTTGTAACCATTTTTCGATAATGTAGCACATGTAATTTTGGGTGTGTACATATTTCCCCCTTAGAGAAGTGTCTTAGCCATGAAGAGGTGTAAAACATAGAGTCTGAGTATGGTGTTCCCGAAATAGAGAGTTAGAAGCTATACTGACACGCCTTGTGTGTCGAAATGTCATTGTCCAAACTCCCACTACCTGTAAAATGAAGAGAAGAATCAAGTGCAAATAGATAAAATATCAAAAATAAACACTAAATCAAAACGACAAGAGGACTTACCATTTGTTCTGAGGATATAGGAATATACTGCGCCAAGACTCCAATCCTCTGTGGACACATACACTTGAAACAAGGTTTAAAACAAAGTATATAATTATATATATATCAAAACAACTTATTTTCATTTTATTTGCACATATTCTCATTGTGATTTTTTTAGCTCTGGGTCCACGGTGACCATTTTGTTTGTGAGTATGGTTGAATTGGAATTTGGAATGGTATTTTGTGTTAGGCTTGGCCCTTTTTTTTTTGAATTATTTTGAGAAGAACTCCTAAGAAATTTGTAGCTAGAATGGTCATAAGGGGGTTCAAAGAGGCAGATAGGCAAAGTGCCTTTATCTGCTTGGTTGCCATTTTTGGGCATTTATACTATTTGTTTTGTATATTTCGGGCTCATTGCATGAGCATTTTGACCACACCTAGCGTGTGATGACATTATATACAAACTTGATTTATTATGATATATACAAACTCTTCTTTTTGGTTTGGTAATTCATTGTATCTGAGTTGACTTCCTCTTGGCTCACTTCACATGTGTACTCTAGATGCTTAGAACTTCCATTTTTATATGCTTTTCATAATGTATGTCAGTGGATATGAATGTTAATAGAATGATATCTTTTCCTTTTTTTAAATGTTGATACATGATAATGCAATCACATTGTAATGTTGAAATTTAGTTTCTCTAAACAACTTTTGGTACTTCGTATTGTTTTGGAAAAACGTGGCAAAAGAGTGATATGATAAGTGAAAGAACTTTCCCCACTCCTAACTCCATGCAACCAGTAAGATGTGAGGGCTCAACACTAAGAGTCAAAAGGAGAACAAGTTATAGAAATTTTTTGAATGGTAATGATGAGAGAAAGACAAGAATTCAACAAAACCAAATTGAGACACTACAACCTCATTCTACTTAAGTTTTCTTCATAGTTTAAAATGTGGATTTCTTTCTAGTTTATCTAGAATTAGATCCGTAGATAGCCACTTGGTTGACAAAATCTGGTTTTGAGGTTTTAAACTCTTTTGGAATTTTGGACATCTAACTCACTTTATTTTGATTTATGATTTCAGAACATTTGAATGAACTGTTTCTAATTTTCAAGTTTATCAAAGAGACGCCCTACACATTGCCCCATCCTACCAATAGGAAGTATGGGCTCATCACCATGGACAAGGCATAGGTGAGTAAGGGCACTTCTCTCCTTTCCCAACCCTACGTCACTAGTAAGAGAAGCAAGCTCAACACCAAAGGTTAATAGGGAAAAGAAAAGTATAAAATAAAAATTTTCTGTGGATTTGCATTTGAATTATTTATCTAGGAAAAATGTCTAGAATGTTATTATTTCCAAAGAGATGTATATGGGATAGATGTGACACCATAAAGCTTCTACGAGTGACTATAAGGAAAGACACCTAACCTAGAAGAACTATACGCAAAACCAGTATATGCAAGCCTTGGTATGGTTCTTCATCAAATATTTGTATTATCTTGTTTGGATTGATGAAATGATTCGGAAACAATTGATGACACCGTGAAGATTTGAAGAGACACGATTTGAATGTTTTTCCAATGTGTTCAGAAGTTTTTAGGAAATGCTATAAGAATAAATTCCTTGATCACAAATTTTACAAAATGAATTGGCATATGAAAATTTAATGCGGATGTAGTAACATACATATAGAAATGTAGGTGAAACTACATGTCATGATGGCTAAGGTGAATAAAGTTGATGAATATCAAATTCTTCACCCCTAAAAGTACACAATGGAGAACCATGATCCTCAAAATTTACGTTCTCTTGACAAGGGCCTAGCATTATGGGTTTAAACTTACAACCCTTGCCTAGAAGTGTATATTTCCAATCATTAAAATCATTTGTTTGAAAGAGGAATTCATGCACCTCTTTGTCACGTTATTGAGACATGGTGTGTGGGTGAGCATGACTATGCTACTTAGCCTTGTTTCCTATGTAGAGTGTTGTGTTTACTTGTGAAACTTGTTGAATGATGAGTCCTTGCCCCATGGATATGACAAGCTTAGTTTTAGATGCACATGGGTTGAAACCAGGGTTTAGAATAGAACAACCCTCAAATATGGTTTTGATGGGCATCGTTTCAATCTCAAATTTCCCTTCTTTGTTTGTTAATTATATCATGTTTATACCTAGACCTAGGTCATCGGAGGGAAGAGATGCTAAACCAAGAAGACTACCCATCCCTTGTGGTTCAAACGAGAGGAAGATCGAATCGTCACTCTCTAAGAGTTTCATAATTTCCATTGTGGTTTTAGTGGACACTATTTCCATAGATGTTGATTTACCCTTATCCATTATTTCCACCTCAAATGTTTTTGGGTCAACTACTTCACCTTCAACACGCCTGAGGTGATTGAGACTAACTCTTTTGATGGAGGTGGTTTGTTTAATTGATTCACAAGAAGTTCATATTCCATATGGACTCATTTCTTCTTCCTGAGGTTTTATAAGTGTATATCAAAGGGCTTAGGATCCCCTTGAGTGATGAAGACCTTCCCCAAATGGAGGAATCTAATCTTCTAGAAAAAGGTAGAAGGGATAGCCTTCATTCGATGAATCCAGGGTCTCCCAAGGATCATGTTATAACTTTTTCCTTGTTGATAATTTAAAACTCCATCAAGAAGGTTTTTGGACCAAGTGTGATTGAAAGAACCATGATTCCAATCGAGGTTGTTTTAAGATTGTCGTACCTCGTAACATGTTTCTTGTAGAGGAACAATTTTTCTCTCTATATCTAAAATTCTGCAAGAAATAGAAGGGAACCACATTTACAACAGCCCCATAATCAATCATGGCTCTCTTAATGCATTTTTTAATAAACCCAGACTTGTAAAAATAAGGCAGGATCACCTCTTTAGGAAATTTAAGTATCATATGGCATCTTGTCTATATAAAAAACAAACATAGTATCCCTATCACTCTATCTCAAAGGATGTATGTAAAAATGAATATGATTTATTTGAGCACTGGGAGGAGGTGTAACATGGATTAGATGACCAAGACTTAGTGCATTGAGTAATGTAGAACGATGCCTGGGGGAATTCTTCAAAAAATCTAAAATGAGATGTGAGAGAAGGTCTTGTTCAAATCCGATATTAAATCATATGATCCTACTGGTTTTGCGATTGTAGGAACATCATCCCTGTAAAGAGGAAAGAGAGGGTAGAGTTTGAGGAAAGTATTCCTTCACCTAAGTTGTTTCATTAATTTTTGGTTTAAATTCTAGCTCAACTAACCCCAAGATTTTTGTATTATCATTTGAACCAAGGTTAGGAGAAACCCGAGAGTTGTCAAAAGTTGAGGCTTCATGATTGTTTGTTCTATAGGAATACCCTTGTTTATATTTTGAGGATTCACTTGGGAATCCCCAGGATGACATTTAGGGTTCACATTTTGAGGTGTGATAGGTCCGGTATGACTAGGCTACGGGTTTGTTTTAGGATTTTCTAGGAACATGTCTATAAAGAGCTGCCTTTGGTTTTCGGGAAGTCTTTGCAGAAACTTGTTGCAATCGCGGAAAGTCCTATCATCATGACCTCAAACCTTATGGAAACCAAAATATAGGTTAGGTTCATAATCTCTTGGCATTTGATAAGCATCTTGTTGTTGTTGATTATAACCTCAATTATAATTTTGAAATTGGTTGTTATAACCATGATTCATTTCCCCTTGGCTAGAGTTTTGATATTGGTTTGGGCCTTGGGTTTGATTTTTTTTTTTGAGAGGGATGATTTATGTCAACTATGTTATCAAATGACATAGTGTTAAAGCCTCTTTGATTTCTTGAGTTGTTTTTATTGTTAGTGTTACCGTTGTTTGGAAAACCAACGTTCTTGGCTTGATCAAGTAGCACTATTCATGGTAGCACCATGATTGTGATTCACACCCTTAGGTACTTGGTTGTTGGCACCATTGTTTTGATAATTTGCATTATTTTGATTTTGGGATACCAATTTCCCATTGGGACCATAGATCTTACGCCCACTATCTATAGTGGCTTGGTCAATCCAAAGTGCACCTTCCAATACTTCCTCGTAACTATGGAAAGGAAACTTCTAGACTTCCTCCCTAGTCTCGATTCGAAGCAAGTGAAGGAAAAGATCACAAAGTTCCATCTGGTCCATGTTGGGTGCACTTGTAGAGGAATAGAGAAATTGGTGCCATCTCTGGATGAAATGGGTGGCAGATTCATTTTGCTCCTATCTAATATGTAGGAACTCCCTAATCCATGTATGCAATAACTTGTTCATATCAAATGCTTTGATGAACTTGGAAACAAGTTGTTTAAAGGAATGTATAGAAGCTTACGGAATACGGTAATACTAATCCAAGTGTGATTCCTTCGAGAGTATTTTGAAAGGTCTTAGCCATTACAACATCCTAAGGAAGAAATTCCCTAATAGCAATAGCATAGGCCTTGATATGAGCATTCGGGTATCCTTCTCCCTTAAATTTTGGAAGATCCGGAAATGGGCATGGAAGCATGACACCATGTATGGTGAAGTCAAGAGGCTCCTTTAAGTACTCAGTGTATGTACCCATTGCGTAAGTTTCCACCATTGAAGATCCTTGATGAGGAGGTGGAGGAGGAGGAGTTGGATAAGATGCATTATAAGAATTGATGGGAATGTATGGGGTCCCTTGATATGGTATGTAGGGAGTGGAATGACATATGGGTCCATCTGGGGAGTTTTTTAATACATGTGCATGTAAGGTGGGATAGTACCAGGATATGGACTAATGGGTGTAAAACCAGGGAACGTCACATTTCTGTTGTGGTGGCATTTGAGAACACACTTCCGGCCAACCCTTGCATAGGATAAGATTGAGAAGGATGAGGACCCATCCCTAGTGTGTCTAACCCTATGAGAAGATCACCTAGATTTGAATGAACTGGATAACCTTATTGTATAGGATATTGCGTTGGTTTCTCATTGGAAGGGATGTATCCTTTGTTGTCAACTAGATACCCCATGTTCTACCCTACTACATGTGTTGGTTGTGAAGTATGAGAAATTTCTAGTTCTCTAATCCTCCATACTAAATAAGAAATAATATCATTGGGAGAGGATTGAGTCCCTTGTTGGGGTGCCTGTAGCGTAGGGTTTGATTGATCATGCTCATGATACCTTGTCATGAATTGTTCGGTGTTATAATTCTTGTCTTCCTCAAAAGTAAGGATCTTAGGATAGGAATTGGAAATCTCGAGGCCATGTCATAGCCTTCATTCTATCCAAAGACTCATCTATCTGGTGAAGAGGATTAGCTATTCGTGTAAATGTATCATCTTTTATTGATTGCATGGAAATGTGAGGTCTTGACAAGACTCTATGGTAAGAACTTGTTCCATTTGTGATAACAATGTGGTTTGCATTGGGTTGATTGTATTGCATGTTTAATGGTTGATCAAACTCCTCCATCCTTACATAGATAATGGGTTTGAAGTGTAACTAGGGGAGGTTTGGACATTGCTTGTGTAATTGTTGCCCCATCTCGAAAGAGAAGGGGACTGTTGTGGTTGAACATTGGTGTAATATCTATCAGAGCCAAATGGCCCACCAAACTCTCTTCCAGACATATTTTAGAAAGTATAAAATACCTACCAAAATAGGGGAAGAAATGGAAAGATGAGGTAATAGCAATGAAATAAAAGGAAACAAGAAGGATTAATCCTCACCTCATGATCACCAATTTGTATGGATGAAAATTGACATGCAACCTTCAACCTCACTTGAACCCCCGAGGTCATGCTGGAGCAGCTGATGTTGAATGTGTGTGGAAAACTATAGGAGGATTAGTGACATAGATCCGGTAGTGTGATCTCTTGGTGGCTAAGTTGGCAAAGGGAGATTTAGAGGCTATGAATGGGCAGCGTAAACTCCCTATGGGTTGTTTTCCTAACTTGGATCCAAACATTGATCTAATATTGAAATGTCCAAATTAACCAAGCTAAATGAAATTAACAATCTATTCTACGCTGAAAGGGAAACTAATCTAAACAAGGCACAAAACTAAAATATTACAATCACAAACAACAATTTGCTTCTATTCTAAGTAATTAAAATATTTTTACACTAAAAATAAATAAGCAAAATAACCCAGTGTGGGTATTCACCTATGCTGAATGTATTGAAACTAAACTAACTTAAAACAAGGATTTTCCAAATGATCTATGATGTGTAGACAACCTCCTACAAATATTCTCTCCTTCAGATCCATAGGGATGTGAAGAAGAGGATCCATCATCGGGAGCTGCTATTAATGATTTAAACCCTCTTGGAAATCAACTAATTACTTGTAAATGAAAGGAAATTAATTTATACTCTATTTGATATGATGTAACAATGATAAATTGCAAGAATGAAGGAAATCAAACAACAAATCCAACCTGGAATTCACATAACAGAGGTAAATCTAGTTGTGTAGTAATTTTTCCCCTTAGTCTATCCTTTCTTTCTCTGTGTGTCCATATGAGTCCAAGGAATTGGGAATGAAAGGCAAAGCAACAAGAGAAGGCACTTGAGCAATGGTAGCTTGAAGGTAGTCTGATTGTAATGCAGGTGGAAGAGAGATAATACAAGTGAACAGATTTTGGCTATGCAATTTACAACAGGATTGTGGCAAAGTAATACTATGCAAGATACACAAAATTCTCAGGCCATTTTCTTGAATACAAACATGTAATATATAGGAATTGGTGGGCTATGCCTTCACGCACAAGGCAGCAGCTTAGGAGTGCCAAATCATTAGATGAAGGCGTAGTTCAAACTAATTAAATCTATTTAAAAAGAGAAAAGGGAAGGAATACCAAGTAATCAAGACTATTTTAAGGAAATTTGGTTCACAAACGCGCCCTTAAAGTCAAGTTAAATGAAATCGTGCATATTCAAATCATGCATGGAGAATTCTCGAAAAAGCACACAGGACCGCCACCCTACGTAGGGTGGTGGTCACAGAGGCTCGCCGCCTCGCCTAGGTGGCGAGTTTAATCGCCACCCAAGCAGGGTGGTGGTTTTGACACTAAAGGCCAAAACATGCACAGAATGAAGTGGGAAGTTGGAAGAAAGAATGGAAAAGCTAAGTAAGGATGTCTAGGCTACAAATATACACTATGAATGGGTTTAGGAACTCAAACATATTCTGAAAGGACGTGAATCATCATTAGGGACTTTTGTAACTATTTTTCGACAATGTAGCACATGCAAGTTTGGGTGCATATAGTGATTTAGTCCTCAAGGAAAATCAGTGCAACACTAACACCGATCAAGAAAAGAAGGGCAAGTTTGAACCAAACTGGCTCAGACCATATGTCGTCATAGCTAAATTCAGTTCAGGTGCTTATAAGCTTGCTACTCCATATGGATATGAGTTGGATGAGCCCATGAATATCATGCATCTTCGTCACTTCTATGCTTAAGTTCCTAACACTCCACATTATTAAAAAAACACATCTATCTAAAGGTGAAAACCACTTCGGTGGCACCTTAGGCAAGTACCATGGTGAAAATTGGTTTTTGGCGCTATGGTAAATCTGATCCTCAATCTACTAGCACTCTACAACACACTAACAAAAGCACACTAGGGGAAAAATACCCCTTCATCCCTACATTCCTTACATCCCTCTTCACAACTTTCATCCCAATTCACCCTATCCAAATCTAGACTTCTTTTGATCTTTTCTACGAAGCACATGATCTATCATGGTTAGGAACATCTATCCTGATCCCAACTAAGGTTGCATTGTCCACAATCACACCCAAGAAATAGATTTCCAGGAGTCTAAGTCAAATGCCGAGAAATGCAACCCTTGTAAGATCCCGAGGCCTTCATTTCTCTCCAACCTCCCCCATTTTCCTCTTTTTCATTATTTTCTCCCGCCACTTTCCTTTCTCTCTACTATCCTGTCACAATTAACGTCATGGTTCTATTGTAAATATTTGTACAAAATTCTGGAACATTTGACATCCATTTCCTTTGTAAATACCACATATTACATTAATAACATAAACAAATTATACATCCATCCATATCCATGACCTAAATCCTAATCTACATCTAACACATAGTCACTATCTCATCCATAATCCATAATCCATACTAAATCCTCAAACTCATCAATCATAAGTACTACTCATACCAACATCTAACATGAGCCAAAAATCTAACACATCATATCATAAACCATATATATATCAAATTCCATCACCATAACAATGAATAATCATTATGATCCCATTCACATTTTACCATCATTAATAATTATTACAAATTAATACCATCCATCATCAAACCACATCATCATTACTATTGATAACCACAACAAAATAAAATTTCATCACATATATACACATATAAAAATCAACATTTTAAGTACACATCATCACATCTATACATCATCCACAATAAAGACAATATTCTCATCAAACCCATCATGAACCAAATCATCTAAACAATATCTCATTATCACATCACACACTCATCATGATAATCACTAAAACATTAAACATTATCAACACCATAATAAAACAACATCATTAATCATCAAAAGAAATCACATCATCTCATCATATATAATCTAACCATCATCATAAAAATAACATACACTATACATCCAATTGATAAGTATCCATGAAAATATCTGCCACAAAAATCACCATCATAATCATCGTACAATATCTCACTGCATGTACATGTGATAAATAAAAAAATCATACATCTCATCAAAAATGGTAACCATATATCACGAACCATCTGTATACATATATACATCCAAATATAACCATCCTAGCCATCACAATAATCGATCATCTGTACATATATAAAACTTGTGACCATATTGGTCATAAACTAACAATACATATGATATAATGACATTCATCAAGGTGTCAAACTCCCAGTATCATCCCCCAGTGGAGGAGGTTTTTCGTACACTAGTTGTACTCTCAAAGATGTAGATCGAATCGGTCTTGGCTTGATCTCTATCCAGTCCTTCTCGGCTACATAATCTACATAACAAACATAATTAGGCCACTCATGTATCACAATGTCCTCATAATACCACATCTCAGCCATCAAGGCTTGATATCTCATTGTAAAGACACCATCCTAGGAAGCCCCATCTTCCTTGATCTCTCGTGAGGTGCTAGCGCCGATAATGCCTCTCCACCTATTATCCACTCTGTGACCCACTTCCTCCTCCTCTTGTACATATGGTTGTGGTTGATGAACCACTAATTCATTTCCTTGTGGCAACCCCTTGTATACCTGTCATCAATCATGAACAAACCACATGCCTCCTCATGCAAACATGTCAACTGCTCAGTCTAATCTCTTCCTACCACTCTGCATATCCCCGCACTATCTCTCGTATCCTCTACTATTGGTAAGGACTTCCATGCAATCACTAGCACATCATCTAAACTCACACTAGAATCGCTTATGGAATCACCGCACCCTGTGCCTTTGTATCCTTTGTAGTCGGGTAAACAAGTGGCAACCTCGCAAGAATACCTGCACTATCCCAAATTGTCATAGCACCCTATCCGATCGATATCTCTCTATTGTATATGGAAGACCTCCGAGCAAATAATATGGAGTCTAAATCCTTCCCCGGATATGTCCTGTGATACCCCTCTCGTATCTCCTACCGATGGTATGACCGCCAAGTAATATCTCCTACATGTAACTCGTCAATATGCCAATGACACCATTCTAAATCCCTTAAATGCTCTCGTCTCTCCTTGGTCATCCACCAACTATAAATTAAAGGCTCCCCAACTTGTTTTTATTCCCTAATACCAATCAATATCCTCACAACAATATAATCATAACTCCATATTTGTAGTATTATCCCCTCTCTAATACTCCCACCCTCTTAGTACACCACTCTGTGGAGATCATGATACAATCGAGACAATACCGTCAGAGCCCATACAAATATAGTCTCCTCCTACCACATACCATGCACCACATCTGTAAAACCAATGCTAAACCATTGTCCTCCACCATCTAGAAATAACACGCACTGATCAACGAACACAAGTAATAGTGGAACCCGCTCCATCAATCCCTCTCTAAAGTATAGTCCCAGATCTATCCGCATCCCATCTTGCAGAGCATCTACCACATCCGTAAAAACCTCGCCTCAGTATCTTGGCCTCGATCTCCACCACACAACATGACCTCCTCTATCAAGTAAGTGATAGATACGATACACATCCTCCAAGGTCACCGTCATCTCCCTATCGACAACTATAAGGTACTCATCTCTCGAATGCCAACACTTTGCCAATGCGGTCAATAAACCATGATCTCGCCCACACTACAGGCATCCTCGCTATATGGAGTAAACCTAGCGCATGCAACAGAGATGCCTCATCCTCCTCCGCATCTATATCTACCCCTTTAGCAAATATTGTAAAGTTATTGATCGTCGATGTCTAACCTAGACTTACGATAACACATCCTGCACACATTCATACAAACACATGTCAATCCCTACCTCTAATCCATTTGTAATTAAAATAAAAATGTAATTTGTTTCTACCTACATTAAACACACCATTCTATAGTTCCAACACACTACTTCTACCTATCCGTGCTATTATACTCTACACATGCCACCATAACACACCAAAACCCCCATATCTATATGCGCTACTTATCATCTATATGCACCACTATATATCGTTTACGTGCTAGTTATCCTAAACACGCTACAATATCCAATCCTACCAATCCTAAGCATATGCGCTATTATATACCATAAACGCACTAAACAAGAACATACGCAACAAACTCTACCCGCATCCACATCTGAATGCGCTATGATCCCCTAAACGCACTATTTCGCATACCCTTTCCACCACAACCTAAACACACTACTATTTATCCTATACACGCTAACACTCATCAAACATGCTAAACCTAAACCTAGATCCTATAAATGCGTCATTTGCACCCCTCTACCCCCGATATTGCATTCACGCTAATATTTATAGCATACATGTGATTTCATGGGCCGTATGTGCTAAAAATAGCGCCTAAGTGGCAATTTTGACCCTAGACATCTAAAAACACCCTAATTGTTTTTGAAAAAGTGAAATAAATTACAAAATAACATGTACAATCACTCACCTTGGCAATCCCACCTCTCTTTGGCCACTAGAAATCCTCACAAGATCTCGCTGGATGATGGTTCACAATCCTCTCATACGCCATTTTTTCCTCTCTCAAGCTCTCATTTTCAAACTATGCATGGTGAAAATGACCCTCCGTGGACCCCGAAAGCCTTTTATACTGTTGTGGTGACCTACCATCTTCTACAAGCCCGTTCTTCCTCCCAAGTCTCTGTTTTTCCTCTTGTTTCTTCCTACCTTTGTCAAATTTCCTCTTATATTCCAAAAAATCATAAAAATACCAAAAATAAAAAAATCCTAAAAAATCTAAAAATAAAAAAATCGTAAAAATATTAAAAATAAAAATTTCCTAAAAATAAAAAAATCGTAAAATATTAAAAAATAAAAAATTCTAAAATTCCAAAAAAAATTCCTAAAAATTCCAAAAATAAAAAAATCATAAAAATACCAAAAAATAAAAAATTCCTAAAAATCAAAAGATCGTAAAATTACCAAAAATCAAAAATCCTAAAAATCCAAAAACTAGGAAAAATTCCAAAAATAATAAAAAAATACAAAAATGTAATATGTGTGTTTTGCTTGTGTGTTTGTTTGTCTACATTTTCATTTTGGTGATGATATGAGGCCGCTTTTGTTTTCCTTTTTGTATAAGGTCCGATGATATGAGGACCAAATTTCTATATTAATTTGTCCGATGATATGAGGACATGGGCATTTGACAATTTAGTTACCAAGGTCTTCATACCTTGGCACGTTTGCTCTATGCCACATTAATCATAACAGCTCGTTATGATACCGTGGGCACTTTATGACAACATCCCCCTTCTATCATCATCTTTTAATCCACATCATCATCATTTAATCCTCTTATCCAATCCATCCTTTATCCGTCACTCAATATCCACATCCAAATCTTATCATCTTGCATCCAAAATCTTCAATCCTACCCCCTTGATTGGGGCATCTCAAAATCTAACATCTTTAAATCCAACATCCTCACATCAAAATCCAAACTCTTCAATCCTATCCTCTCGAATGGGGCATCATATAATCCAACATATCCAAATCCCACATCCTATAATTCAACATCCTCAATAGTTAACCCCTTGTCGGGGCATCATCTACATCCAGCCTCCTCAATCTTAATATATTATTGATTGGGGCATCCAATATTCTCTATCCCCTCCTCTAATCTCCTACTTCTACTACTCTTCTCTCCTAATCTTCCAATTTCCTCTAATCCTTCTCTCTTCTAATATTTTACTCTCCTCCCCTCCTCTCTTATATCCTATTTTCTAATCTCTTCTCATCCTCTAATTCTATCCTCTAATCTTCTAATCCCCTTTTCTTCTACAATCCTCAAATCTACTCCTCTCTACATCTTCTACTTCTTTAATCCTCGTGTTCTAAATCCTCTTTTCTCTCCTGTAATCCTTCATCTTCTCATCCTATAATCCTACATTCTCATCCTCAATCTTCTAAATCGATTCTGCACCCTCATCATCAATTTCCTCAACTCCTCTAATCATCTCTCATCCCCTTGGGTATCTCTTCTTTTCAAGAAGTTACTCGACTTGTTCGTCCTCGGCCAACCCCTCGAGGGGGCATCACCTCTCCATTTATCCTATCCTCTCTTATTTTCTTTGAATTGTCATTGCTACGCAATAACACTTCAAAGAGGGGCAAAATGTCGACATGGTCATTTAAAAATAATACGATCACCATACTATAGTAACCCAAGCCCATTATCAAACATATTGATGCAACCTAGAATTGTTAGTTAACACCTAGTTGCACTGGCACATCACTCATCCTAGGCTGAGCACTCACCGAAGCGCACAAAGGTATCGGGTTCCTCTTAAAGGTTGTTGTAGTAGAATGGTGGCATGATAAAGTAGTAAACATATATTTTAGAAACTAATCTATCTATTCAACATTATACTTAACCAGATCTATAAGCGCTTAAAGGTAAATCATCATGAAAATAATAATATGCATTGATAAAACACATCAAACACTGTTTGTTCGGCTAATTTTCTTTATGTATTCATCATACCAATAGTACAGAAGCTTTATACAATACCAGGCATGTGCACTTGGATATGTTACAATTATCCAATCACATGTACTCATGTGTCTCTATCTATCTATTAAGTAATTCTTTACATATATATAAAGGGTGGGGAACTAGCCCTTCATAACTTAACTCTACGAGAAATAAGGCACATGCTAATAACATCCACGTGCCTTTTTACAACTATAGCCATACATAAAATTATGCTATCTATAGATCGCTGATAGTTAACTACAATGGTGGATCTATTCTTAGCTTATGCCCATGCAAGAGTGAGTTGTCATGCTCTTCAAAGAATCTCCACAAAGAGTGGCGCACAAGTCTCGACATCACTTTGTGTGCTCTGCACGCCAATCTCTAAGAATAGACCTGATCTCCAAAATCAGCTAAGTCCTTGAGAGTCTGACTCTACACCTCTCGCGCATGATGCCTTCCTATACCTTCACGCCTTTGCTCTTGTGTTGCTCTTCCGTGCAAACTTTGTGTGCAAGTTCAGCTAAGTGTTTTCTCTTATCAACATTACCCCACACTAATCTCATTGTCACCTCGACAATGGCAATGTCCAAAACTTATACAAAGAATGGATAAATAAAGAATGGTTGAATAAATAAAGAATGGATAAATTTTGAATAAGGTATACACAACTAACAAAACTGTTCAAGGCTCAGGCCCCTCCGTTTCATCCTGAAGCAGCAACTCTAGATATTCTTCTTTGATATCTACTTCCAGGTTCTCCCATGCCGTTAGCACCGCTCCTGCCACCTCAGGCACATCTACAATGATGGACTGCAACTCTTCCATGGTGAGTTTTCCTTGCTCATTATGTATCACAAGTATTACACTTGACATAGAGGTTTGCACCCCCTCCAATACATCCATCTTCTGAGCAATGAGCTTTCTAAGCTCCTCTAACCTCTCCTTATGCGGTGCCTACACCGCAGCTAGTGCCTCGTGATTTTCCTTTACCAGAACCAACCGGTTAGTGCAGCCAAGGGTAGCATCCTTCATAGCCTTGTGGACCTCGTTTTTCTCCTCCAATGTTTTCACTGCAATCAGCGCATCTAGGGTGTGCATATTGTTAGCGAATGATCATATTTCTTTAGCTCATCGCAGGTGGCTTATAGTAGGCCTTCATATGTAGCAATCTTGCTTGCTACTGCAGCCTACGATTTCTCTGACTTTTCCCCAGGGTCCTTGGACTGTGTTGATACGCACACCTTTTCATCCTCCAACACTAATGTTATCATTGTTTTCACATAGTGCATTACAGAAGGAAATTCTTTTAGTACCCGAGATTCTAGATGTGGGTGTACCTTTAGAAAATCATCTCCAATCTCCTCTCGCCATATTAAAAAAATTGTCATATTTTCTTTTGATTAAGTCCTTTTCCTATACTAGGCACGCTATCTCCACATCCTTGGCTTTCAATTTCTCTGTCAGTGCCTTAATGGTAGCAGATTTATCAAAGTTTCTTCTTGCTACTTTAGAGGATACCTTCACCAGAGCATTGCTCACCTGCTCGTCTGACATCACCGTTGGTTTAATTGTCATGTGGCACGTTTCTGGTGCCTTCTTCAACTACCTCGATGCGCATGATTCTTCACCGACATCAAAGTCGGGCTCATCCATATGCGTGTGTATAGACCATGAAAGCTACTTCCTTGTGCGCAAAGTTGCCTTGTCATCATCCATGAGTGCCCAACCGAATAAATCCTTCTGCTTTCGATGGTGCTCTAGAACCGAGCACGAATAATCAGCTTTGGGTCTTTTACGTACCCCATGGTATGTGCCTTAACGTCCTCCCCTATTCTACGGGATTTGGGCCCTCTTGGAATGGCTACATCAAGGTTAGGAATATCAGATGTATCCCCACGCTTGTCCTGTGTAGCCTCTGATTGATCCCCTTCTTCTCCTTCCATCTTCTCCTCCTTGTGTTGAGGCTCTTCTTCAGCTGGAGATGAAGGCGCCTTCTCCTCATATTCTTCTATCTCCTCGCTCAGCCTGAGTTTTCTTTGTTTCTTCTCCTCTGGCTCCTTCACCTGTGGGGTTTCTCCTTGCACCCTTATGTGCTTAAACACCTTCTTAAATCTTTGTGCACCCTACTCCTCCTCGTAACTCCTTCTCCCTGGGGAGTTATCACACGCCCTCCTCCCGGCTAGAATGCTGCTTCCTCCTTCGCACTAGGCTGCCACTATCTTCATTTTCTTCATCCTCTTCCTCATCATCTTGCTTGGGTATAGAGGGCCTAGGTGCCAAAATGTTCTCCATAGTATGCTTTCCCTTTGGTGGCCCTGGAAGCGTGAATTCGTTCTCCACATACTTGTTATTCTCCATTTTGGGCTTCAGTTGGAGGTATATTAGCGTAGCCTCGATATCCACAATGGCCAGTGTTCCTGGCTTAATGCTAAAGATCTCCAAGATGTTATTCTTGTTGTATGCATTCCTCCCTGGATATCCATATGTCTTCCGCAAGGTGTGATATTCACAATCCACCTTGTCTGCATTAAACACCAACCTCCGTGTGTTGGTGAACCGATGAACTACAACTTGGAAGTATTGTGCGGGAAATGTGTATGGTAGTTTGCACCAAGGGCTCCACGACCCATCTATCATTGGAAAGCGTGTAATACATAAGTGCTGGTAGACTGCAAACTATACCTATTTCCCTAGGACCGAAGGCAAGTCCTTGGGTATACGCCATTCTTCTCCAAATGCCGTGCGGAGCCTATCATACCACATCTCTGCTCGCTCCTTCACCTCTTCTATCATCGACCCCTTGCAGAGATACTTGCTAAATCGCTCAACTGGAGACTTGTTATTTATGGGGTATTCCCATATATTCTCTTTTGGGCCATCTGGTACCCCAATCTCCATGAAGACCAAACTTAGTAGGACGTAACCAAAACTTATCTTATTCCCTTCACGCACTTCCTCTACTATCTCTGCAATGAAGCCGGCAATGTTATAAGTGACTCCTTCTGACATGCGCTTTGCCACATGTAGCCACATAGAGTTAACTTGTGACCAACGTTCTTGGTCATTCAATTTTGTGGTTAGATGTCTGCTGCTGCCTGTACTACTGGATAATTTTTCAATTTGTCAATGTCCATTCCACGTGGTCCTTTCTGATAGCCCAACGCCTTCGTGTCTCTAAGATGGTGCTTTTGTCAGCTAAGTCGGTCTTAATATCTTCACCTGTTGCCCGTAATCCTAACTGTGGCAATAAGGATGGGTGTCAATCTTACCCTCCATCCTACAAAGTAGAAGAAGTCCTCATGGACTCGGCTCATCAGCCATCTATACAAGGGTGCATACTTTCCAAAGTATGGAAGCTCATAAAGTTGGTAGACACCATTTCCTTTTAGTAGATTTTCCCCGGCATCATCATATATCAGCATGCCATCCTCAGTGCACCTGTTTGTTTGAGAAGTGAGTAGGTCATCTAATTTCTTCTAGTTTTCATTGGTCCTGGTGATTGTATTCACTCATCTTACTCTGTCTTATGTGGGTATTCCATTCTTGCCCCACAATAACTTCCTTAGGGTACTGCATTTCGGAAAAATTTCTCTCCGGGGCCATCTCCTCCTCTTCTTCCACCACCACCTTCTTCTTTTCCTTTATCGATGTTGCTTTCTTCTTTGGTGCCATTCTTCTTTCAGGGTTTTGTTTTCGCAATTTTTATCTTTGTAAGTTTTTGTGGTTTGCTTCAAACCCTACTTGATCCAATGTTGCCTAATTTTTAATCACAAACTTGCGCACCCTAGCTCTGTTTTGTTACTCTTCTTCATCAAACCCTTTTCCTAGGGGATTCAAGCCCTTTTAATAAAAAAATCTCTCTTTCGCACTGGTTCGCTTGCTTCGTACCTTAAATCTCTTTACTTATCTCTTCACGTGTAGTTATTTGTTGAATTCTCATAGTCACAAGGGTAAAAATGAAATCGCATCCCCTCCTTATATAGATTTCCACTTTTTGCTGCATTAATTTCTCCTCCACCTATGAAATTCTCCTCATTTATTACCCATTTTTATCATTTCCACGTGGTATATCTTCGCACCAAAAGCTATAACCTTCTAGTGCACCTTTTTACCCTCTGTCATAGACTTCTCTTCAGTGCGCACTCTAGAGCCCAGTACCTCATCACTACACCATCTCTTGGTAATTACCATGGCTTCCGCTTACCTTGCATTATACTTTCCTCATCCATCTTCATCCTTTCTTATTTTGAGAAGCAATCTTTTGTAAGTTACCCTTAGCAACCTTCTTTCTCAACACTCGCAACATTAAATCTTTACAACATATATTTGAGAGTCACCAACAATCCACCCCACATGAAAAGGATGTGTAGTCCTCTACGCATCAACATGCTTCATATTGTAGTTAGCTTCATGCACACAAGCGTGCTTATTACACAAACAAGAGCTAAATTGACAAAGCATAGTGACAATGAAAGAAATACATTAAGGAAATGCATAAAGGGAAACCTAATTTATCTGGCAATTGCCTTATTACAAACACCAAGAAGACTTATTTATAGTAGGGCTTCAACCTACTCCCGTTAAAGTAACCAGGAAACCTTGTGCCATCAATTGTTTCCAACTGGCAAGCACCTGACTCAAGTATATGAGTGATAACATATGGCCCCAACCAATGCACCTTGAGCTTTCCTAGATGGCGCAGAAACTTGGAGTCATATAGAAGTACCATTTGTCCCACCACAAGTTTCTTATCCCTGATGTGTCGATCATGCCATGCCTTTTGGCGTGCTTTCTCTTGTTTCTGACTCCAGCGTGTGATGGCTCGACACTCATCTAGTTGAACCATCTTCTCAATCTGTTCTTCCAAGGCTTGCTCATCAGCTAGACCTCCAGCGTGCACAATGCGCAAAGAAGGTAACATAAATTCTAGAGGAAGAACAGCTTCCGCACTAAACACTAATTGAAAAGGTGTGGCTTTGTTCAATATTTTATATGTTGTCCTATAAGCCCAAATAACAACAAATACTTTATCATCCCAATCTTTCCTTCCAACATCACAAATCTTGGTCAATGTGTGGCTCAAAATCTTGTTAAAAGCCTCAATGAGTCCCATTTACTTGAGGGTGATAGGGTGTAGTTTTATGGTGGGCAACCATAAACTCATCTAAAAGAATTCTTATTGTCTCATTTAAAAAATGTGTGCCCCTATCACTTGTTAAACTTAAAGGACAACCATACCTTGTAAGAACATTCTCCCATAAGAACCTTGTTTTCTGTAGCCGTTGTATCTGAGTCCTTGGTAGGTCTTATCGCCCATCGGGTAAGATAATTTGTACAACGATGATGATATAGCACGATCTAGTCGGTCGGCATGCGCGTTGGTGAAATAGGCTGAAAAAGTCAATTGCCCATTTCTCAAAGGGTTCTACACTTGTTATTGGTCATAGGGGCATCTCATCCCTTTATCCTGGTCGACCGAGACGTTGAAAATGGTCACATGTCTTACAATACTCTTTACAATCCTTGTATAATGTTTCCCACCACAAACCAACAAGTAGGATCTTGTGCATTGTTGCATCACCTGCATAGTGGCCACCTGTAATACCACCATGTGCTTCTTCCATTATGTCCTTTCGTTCATGCTCCAAGACACAATGGCGTAACACCTCATCTCTACCTAACTTGTACAAATCACCACTAATTAACATGAATGGTGCCACACGAATAGCAAGTTGCTTCTTCTCTAAAGCTTTCATGTCGATCGGCGCCATACCAGTCTTTAGAAAGACAACAATGTCCTCTAATTCTAATGGCACGCGTTGTAACCTATACAGTTGTGCATCAGGCATGGTCTCTTCTATTGTTTGTGCCTCTTCTCCTGATTGAATTCTAGACAAGTGATCCGGTCCATAATTGCTTTTGCTTGGTTTTACCACAACTGTAAAGTCAAACTCTTGAAATAAGAGTATCCATCGGCATATGCGGTAAAATGGGCTTGTTCACCAAATACTTTAATGCCATGTGATCTGTATAAAACACAAATGGTGTAGCCAACAAATACTGACAAAATTTGTGCAAGGCATAGATCATGGACAAGGCCTCGCGCTCTATGGTGGTATAATTCTGTTATGCAAGGGTCAACTTCCTACTAGCAAAGCAAATGGGATGATCCACAATACCTTCTCTGGTTGAGCTAAGACGGCACCAATGGCTGTGAGAGGCGTCCACATGAACATGAAAAGGTTTATCCCATGAAGGAAAAAACAAGATAGGCACGGTAGTAAGTTTCTTCTTCAATATCTCAAATTCGCTATTTGCTTGTGACTCCCCGATTAGAATGTACCTTTTCCCTGGAGCAATGCTTCCAAGGGTGTGGCAACTTTTGCATACCCTTTTATAAACTTCCAATAATACCCTGTATGACCTAAAAAATCCATGCACCTTGCACTAACTAGCTAGCACTTTCAAGCCTATGATAACTGCAACTTTAGCTGGATTAACCAACAACCCTTCCTTGTAGATAATATGTCCTAAAAGTGTGCCAAAGGGAGTAGTAAAGATGCACTTCTTGATGTTTAATGAGATACTCAGCTGTCAACATCTTTCAAACATTAAGCGTAGATTGTCACAATGATCCTTAATACACCCATAAACGGTCCAATCATCGAGATAGACTGTAAGAAGTCATGAATAAAATCCTTGAAGGCTTGTACCACTATCTTGAAAATATAGTAGTAGGTGCATTCTTCAATCCAAAGGGCATCACAGTATAGGCAAAGCTTCCCCATTCAGTAGTGAAGGTGGTCTTCTCTTGATCTTCCGGAAAAACCCTAACCTGATGATACCTTGAAAACCCATTTGTAAATGAATATATTTCACGCCCAACCACTCCTAATATTTCCTCCGTGAATGGCGTAGGAAAGGGATCTATAACACATGCTGCATTCAACTCCCTATAATCAACACAAATTTGAATCCTACCATCCTTTTTGATGCTTATCACCATAGGACTGACCCATTCTGATTCATCCAATGGTCGAATGATCTGGATTTCAACATCTTGTCAATCTCCTCCTTTACTTTCTCACACAAATTGGGATTCATCCGATATGGTCGCTTCCTAATAGGGTGCACACCTTCCTTGAGCTTTATCTTCATTTCCCCAAGTGATATATGCACACCTTTAAGTTCATGGTATCCTCTTGGGAATAAGTCCTCATAGTCTCGAAGTAACTCTATGATCTTTGCTACCTCCCGATTTCGACCAGTAATCCCCAATTATCACCTCCTTAGGTTCAGGTTTTGTGCCTATATTTACTTTTGTTGTCTTCATAGGTTCATGATATGCATGTGCATCTACATCTGCATTGGCTAACACTTCACGTGTTCCATGTGAATGATCCACATCCAAGTGCTCAACTTCCTCCTCATTAATTATGTAAACCATCTTCCCCTTATCTTTTTCCAGAGAAGCATGCTCAAGTAATATGATATCATCTTCTTCATCCATAAAACGTGCCCCTGTCTCTATCTCACCAAATAATTCCTGAATAAGTTCTTCCACTTTCCCACTGTCTCCCATGGTTAAGCACTTGATAAAGCTTAAAGTTGTGTTCACTGGTGGTGTAGATGAAAAGAAGTCAAACGTTTGGATCATCCCCTGGTTAAAGTTTGTCAATTTCCGGTGCCGCGATGTAATTCAGCAAAGACATACCAAGCACGCACGCAACCTTGTAGAGTAGAATAAAGCGATGTACCCAAAGTGAGGGTGGTAATGCTTTCTGTCCTACTCTTGTCAGAGTCTCTCACACTACTAGATATGATGTTGAGTAGGTTGATCACCATGATAAGGGCTTATTTTTGTAGGTGCATTACTTCTTGAAAACCTGGTTGATAAGGTGGTCCCAATCATTCCCCATTCTAAGAGATTATCCCGTGGACTACCCACCAACGCTAGCGGCTGTCCCACCATTATATGAAAACATATCTCAAATCGTTTAAGCTAGTCAACCCAGTTTGTTTCTATGACCTATAAAAATCCAGCCAAATATTCGAGATCCAAGATAGCGAGGTATCTGCGCGATTTATACATCGAACAAAGTGAAACCCATTTTGCAAGTAACCGCGTGCTTAACTTTGCACCCCACCAATTCATAAGTGCCATTAGCCCAATTATCACAAGCAATACTAGTAGTATCATTGATTGACTAAGAATCTTCCCAATGAAGGATTCCTTCCTTAGATGGATCATTGACCTCTGGGTCTCGAATAGCACGTATATAGATTCTATTCAAGTCCTCTTCGCTTAAAGGTTCCACATATGGCACGGATTTCCCATCTGTCAATGGTATTATGACCCTTTCCTCCTTGTTCTCGAAGCTGATATACCCCTTGTTAAACCTCAAATCAGCATTGTTTGCATAACACCAAGGGTGCCCCAAAAAGCTAGGAAGCTATCTACTTCCACAAGTGCTAGCACTTCGAAGTCTCCTGTGAACTTGGCCCCTTGTATAGTGATAGATGCATCCTTTAAAACTCCTGTGGGAGTAGCTTTCATTCTGTTTGCCATGAATAATACATTAGATGATGGATGCAATGGGGGTCTCCCCATTTGTTCCCACGCATCTAATGTAAGTACATTTACTCCCGCACTGTGTTAATCGAATATTGCTCAACCACCCGTCCACAATAGCATCGAAAGTGATCTCCTTGTCGTAATCAATGCTATCGGGGGGAAGATTCACATGAAGTATTTGTCTTCTAGTCTCAGTTCCCACATGTGGAGTATTCCCTTTCAACCAATTTCCTAATAAAGGAATAATATTCTCCTGGCGCAACGTTCTACATACCTCTCTGATGTTGTCAATATTTGACGGGGCTGTTTTGTATCCTTGTGCTCCAATTTCCGAGAATGCTCTTTTAAACCTTGTATCTCACCTTGAAGGCTCCTAAGGACCTCCATTATTTCTGATAGACTTCTTTCTAATGAGATGGATCTAGATATCTAGCATGCAAAACCTCCTCCCTAGTGATTGTCGGCTTTTGTTGTAACACCTCTCTTGCGTGTCTGCCTCAGCTCATGTGGTTATCTTGACTATTACCACCTCAGTTCTGGTGTTAACTTGGGCATCCACTGATTCTCTATCACGTCATTGGATTCTAACCATCCCCACGTCCTTGTTTTCTTGCTTGTGTTGCTTACTGAGATGCTCATACAAGTCCGGACACTCTTCATAACTATGCCCCTTTCCAAGAAATGAACAGAAAATATTCTGCGAGCATTCACGCCTATAATGGTCAGGTGAACCACGTGTATAAAAATTTCCTAAAGGGAATTCAATCCTTCCTCCACCTTAGTGTTATCCTCCATATCTGCCCCGATATCCTCGTCCCAGTTCACAAACCCCTTCAAACCTTCTATCATTCCAGTTATAGTGCGTTTTATTATAATCCCTATCCTGATGCTCATTCTTCCCTTTAGAATTATCAGCCACACTCGCCTGTCTTACCCCAATATCAATGGCATCATGGATCTGGTCGATCAATCTATAGTCCTCAGTATCATGGGTCATGGACCTACAAATTTTACAAAAGGAGGATACATTCTTCTTGATCGCGCATTGTAGTAGGGAGCAGTGATTGACATCATGATTCAAATGAAAAATCTCACAGTCTAATAACAATGAACGTACATTTCGTGAGGGAAACTATCCTTGGTGTGTTCTTCTACTTCACAATCTATACACCAGATTCCGAGCACGTTTCATGAGTTGAGTTTGCCGATAATTTCTCTAACTATTTTGCCATAGTTATCGAGCTTCAAAAATGGACTAACTCCAGCCAATACTCCCAACTGCTTGGCGTGTAAAGTGATTTCCAATGCTTGCATGCATTAGTATAAGTCTCATGTGACAATGCTCTTTGAATGAGGTAATCAATCCCCTAAAAACTCACGGTCTAATAACAATGAACGATATAAGTCTTATGTGAGTGCTCTTTGAAATGAAAAATATCAAAGTCTCGATAACAATGAACGTACATTTCTGCGAGGAAACTATCCTTGGTGTGTCCTTCCACTTCAAAATCTATACACTGATTCTTGAGCACATTTCATAAGTTTCGAGTTTGCCGATAATTTCTCTAACTATTTTGCCATAGCTGCTATCTGAGCTTCCAAAAATGGACTAACTCCAGTGTCAATACTCCCAACTACTTCAGCACGTAAAGCGGCTTCCAATGCTTTGCGTAGATCGGTATAAGTCTTATGTGATAGTGCTCTTTGAAATGGGGTAATCAATCCCCTGACAAACCATTGTGCATGCTGACTTGCATGAATGTCATAAGAGAGTTTGGATAGAAGTGTTTTAAAATGCGCATCATACTCACGTACACTTTCAGTAGTGCCTTGCTTTATATCCTTGAGTGCACTTATACTCTTCTACTCAAACTCTGGGATGTGGAACTCTTTTAAGAAAGCATCTTTCAATGCTACATAGTCAATACAAGTTTGATTGGGATCAAACTTCCTATACTAGCTATGCATGTGCACCGCAATGTAGTAGCAAATTGACTTGCCTTGCGCTCAGAGGTCGTAATACCTTTTTCACGCCACAATATTTCACACATATGAACATGCTCAGCAGCATCCTTGATACCTCTATATTTTGGGAGATGAAGGGACATCTCCATATAAATGTTCTGGGGTTGCTGCAGGCCTTGACCACCTGACCCAAAACCTCCTTGGTTTCCTCTTCCTCCAATACCACCCGAACCACGAACTAGAACTTCCCATACCACCTGATCCTCCTCCAAGATTTGGAATAGGGCCCATGGATGCACTCCCCTATGCCCCAACAATGGTACTATACTGGACCCCTACAGTCTGGGAAGTAGTCCAAGCTCCAGAGGTGATTCCCACACTCGGCACACTCCTATTTTGTGTAGATGATGAGCTTGAAAATGTACCCCCAAAGAATAACGAAGGCATGTCTGTGCTACCATTAATGTACTAACTTGTCGACCTATTTCTATGCTTTCACTTCCTAAATTAAAACTATTTTTACCTCCTATATTAGATCTTTGAAAAACCAAGCGCAAGGGCTAGGTCAACGAGGTTGGCTTAGATGTGCGCTTGTGGCCCTGTGTCATATCTCTTGGTGTGCTTCCATGTGAGGCCAAAGATGGTTCTCTGTCATGCTTTCCTAGATGGGGAGTTCTTGATGCTCTTGCTTCTTCCTCCCCATGAGCCTCAAATCCTTTATGAGCCATCTCTCTGCACAACACCATCCATTCTGTAATTTCTTGTTTCTTGCATAATTCCCTCTCACGTGCCTTATCATACTTCAATCGCCTCTCTTCCCTTTCTTCGTGATGCCGCTAGGTCTACCATCTTTCACCAATCCTATTCCTGCCCCCATGTGTGGATTTTTTTTTAGCTTTCCATGGGTTTAGCTTCCAAGTTCAACGTTACCATTAGTATTTTGATTGCCAGTGGAATACCTTGCAAATACGTCCCTCTAGGATATCGTAGGAACTGGAACTCCACTACCTCCGGGCATGAATAAGTTGAGATTGAATATTCCAAAATATAGTTGTTTAGGACACTGCGAACCCAAGTATCTACCGCGTGAGTCCAACTTAAGTCAGTGTCATATAGTGTTTGAAATTCCTCCTGTGTCCAAACAAGTGTGCGATACCTCCAATTCACTTAGATGCATATGTAGTCAACCACTCGTATAATTCTACTGGAAAGATAACAAAGAAGCTTTCATACAAACTGTCATACAGATTCTGCTCTACCCAAGTATGTGCGCTAAATCCAGATCTAGTGTCAAACCTCCATGCGTATTCTTCCTCCAGATCATGAATCCATTCTTCAATGCTCGCCAAAGTTAGCCAGTATGTCTTCATCACGAACCATTCTGAAACAACTGAAAAAGAGGTCCCGACAATGGAACCAATGATGCAGCCTAGAATTGTTAGTTAACACCTACTCGCGCTGGCACATCACTCAACCTAGACTGAGCACTCACCTGAAGTGCACAAAGGTACCGGGTTCCTCTTAAAGGTTGTTGTAGCATAATGGTGGCATGATAAAGTAGTAAACATATATTTTATAAACTAATCTATCTATTCAGCATTATACTTAACCAGATCTATAAGCGCTTAAAGGTAAATCATCATGAAAATAATAATATGCATTGATAAAACACATCAAACACTATTTGTTCGGCCAATTTTCTTTATCTATTCATCATACCAATAGTATAGAAGCTTCATACAATACCAGGCATGCGCACATGGATCTGTTACAATTATCCAGTCACATGTACTCATGTTTTTCTCATTCTTCAAAGCATGTGTCTCTATCTATCTACTAAGTAATTCATTACATATATATATAGGGTGGGGAACTAGCCCTTCACCACTTAACTCTACCAGAAATAGGTCACATGCTAATAACAGCCACGCGCCTTTTACAACTATAGCCATACATGCAAGTATGCTATCTATAGATCATTGATAGTTAACTATAGTGGTGGATCTATTCTTAGCTTATGCCCATGCAAGAGTGAGTTGTCATGCTCTTCAAAGAATCTCCACGAAGAGTGGTGCGCAAGTCTTGGCATCACTTTGTGTGCTCCACACGCCAATCTCTAAGAATAGACCTGATCTCCAAAATCAGCTAAGTCCTTAAGAGTCCGATTCTACACCTCCACGCGTGACGCCTTCCTATACCTTCGCGCCTTTTCTGCTCTTCCGTGTGGACTTTGTGTGCAAGTTCAGCTAAGTGTTTTCTTTGATCAACACATAAATAATTAATTATAAAATTAATTAATTATTATATAACTATACTTCAATTATTTTCCCCATCTATTCCATAATCCCATTACATCCTTACAAATATTAATACATCAATTAATAATTTATTTACTACATACTAATCCTCATTAACTATTTTCTAGAAATCTAAATACTCACTCACCTACCACCTACCCTATCCCTACTCTATGCCTAGATTCTCCATCTAATCACTTCATTAAACATACTTAATGTCACCTAACTACATGCTAAATGAACCTCCAAATCTAGAGAACTCTATTTCTAGAAGCCTTTCTATTCTTCCATCCTATTTTCAAATCTTCAAATAAAAAATACAATATTTCATTGAATTTTTAATTCAATGGAGAATTCTCTTGAAATCTATAATTTTCTACATCTAGAAAATTCTCCTCTCTCATCTAATTTCAACCATTGATCTAATCCACCATGGAAAGATCTTAGACATTGATTTATACCTCCTCCAACTATAAATAGAGGTACCATCCTCCATGAAAAACACCTTAGATTTGCAAGTAAATGTTTCCCAATCATCAAGCCATCTAAGAACTACTCATAGAATTCCATCAAGCTTAATTCATCATTTAATCAAGGGGAGGTGCTGCTGAAATTGGTCCAAATATTTGAAGCATTCTCATACTATCCAACAAGAAAATCAAGTGCATCAAAGGAGGATAATTCTGTTTGTAGGTAAGTACATGTATAGTGCTTTCTCCCTCTTTCCATATTCCTCAATATGAGGTAGTTAGATAATTGTGTTGGGTTTTGCATTGATTTGGTTTCATAATCATTTCATGTGTGCATGCTCACATAAATTTTCTTCTACAATTCCCAATACCTGTCTTTGTGTAAGAAGAATCATCACCTAACGAAACATGGTTTTTCAAAGATGTGTCCCTCATTGTAGTAAACTAGTCTTTGTGCCCATCAAGTGGCTCCCGAATCAACATACCAAACAACACTAGATGACGTGGATGGTTCACTAGAATGAGCAAGTGTACAAGAAGTCCTCATTTTCTGAATGATCTTCTTGCTCAGCTATATTACCTTGTTGATGGGGTTTTCTTCGCTAGTTCCCCTTCTTCTGCCCTTGATTGTAGTGTGATTGTCCCTTATGATATTGTTGATTTTGAGGTCTAGAATTACTTGATGAACCTTTCTTATATGTATTGTACCAACAATATTTCACATCATGTCCTCTGTTGTAGATAGGACATTTCTTCTTTTGATTGTCCCCGTCTTTGATGTTGTTTTTGGGACTTTTGAGAAGAATGAGATTTTGATTTTCCTTTTCCTTTCTGATGAGAAGATAGTGTCTTCTCCTCTTCATCATATTTATTGTACATTGCTTCTTCTTGTTGTAGTAGATTCACTAATTTTTCAAAAGTAGCTATCTGGTTTGAAAAGTTTAGTGTTGTCACAAAAATGTGGTAAGAAGGAGGAAGTGATCTCAGAATAATGGGAATGAGAGATATATTAGTGACCTCCTCTCCTAGGGCTAGAAGTGAAGCCCTCAATTTTGTAACTCTTCATAAAAAATATTGTACTTTTTCATTCGGTTTTAACTGTAATGTTCTAACCGACTCTACAAATTCAATATTGTAATCTTGTTTTTGGCCTCATACACGGTGCTCAAATTATCCCACGCCTATTTATTTATTTTGGTATCTCGAATGCGGAGTTGCACATCGTCGAAACTACAAACAAGATAATGAAAATTTCCTTCCGATTGGCCTTATCAAATTGTCTCGATTGAGTTGCATCATCTAGTTATTTGGTTGTGAAACCATTCAAAACAGCCATATCTCTTTAAAATCAAGTTGTGTCTAATCTTAGTTTTCCATGCAAAATAATTATCTCCTCTTAGGAGTGTGAATATGGAAAAAATAAATTAAGGGCATTGGTGCCCATTTTATGAATTCACTGACAAAGGGTAAGGTTGTTATCACTCCAGGTATACAGTCTCCCAATCTATATACCATCAATCGATATACCGAGCCTTTTTATATACGAGCCCTTCTAATCTAGCCACTAGTACGTGGAAGAATCTTGCCCTTTCGATATACTTGGAGGTACATGAGAGAGGTGTTAACATACGTGAAAGAATTCGATACGTGGTACCGAGACAATACAGAAAGGGGTCTATGTGATTATTGACACCGGATCAAATAAATATCCTCATACGCATACGTAACTTTGTTATATACTTCGATAATTTTAGTGTTTAGATTTATGTCGTGAAATCGTTCATAGAAAGATGAGATGACTCAAAGTGTGTACAATGTGTCCTTATTTCTCCCCATCAATTTATATGGATGATTCCCATACGACATTGTTGCAGCTATATTAAGCATTAAGTACAATAGTAGTCATGACAGTTGCATTTACTCGTAAGCGCTTCTTAGAGACATTGTAAATACCGAATCTTTGTGAAAGAGATTTGAAGGTTTCATGAGTGTTATTAAACCAAATTTTACCTTGATTTGGTTTTCAAAATCTATCAGTTTTAATTAGTTACAATTTTTGCAGTTGAATATGGCAACTTGCAAATTAGTACAATCCACTGAAAATACGGTTACATCTAATATGTAAAAAAATTGAATGGCAGGCAATTTGTTTTTTGTTTTGTGAGGCTCGTGGCCTCCAGAGCTCAAGATATGGCTCTATGTGCGAAAAGCCACAAAAAACAACTAAAAATGTAGTTTTTTGATACCCCTCATTTGGAAAAAGATGCTCGGAATGTTTTTCTAAGAAAAATGGGAGAATTTGTTTTTGCCCTTCAATAGGGCTTTCTCCACTAAATTTGGTGGTTGGTTTAGTTACAGATAATGGGTTTAATCAAATTTAGAAGAGGGACAAAATCCTCAAAATTTTATTTATATGCAATCAAAATATAGTACAATAGAAATGGCTGCAATATTTATAGATATTGGACAACCAGATACATAAAAACGAGATGTTGCACAGGTGCAACAATAAACACAGTTACAATAGCTTCCAAAATACATCCGAGAAGCACAACAATAAAAATACAAAGAAATATAATTGTTATAACTATGTAACAATTAAACCTACATGAATAATATGACAAAAAAATATGGTTTCAACCATATAATTACATGACAAGTTACCTACCTAACAAAGTAACAAACTAGTTACCACAGTAACACAGAATTACATACATAGTAAATGCATAAATTAAGTAAGTAAACTATGTTTACCTAACACTTAGAGCTCTTGAATATTGTATAATTCATGATGTATATAATGAAAGTCTTCTTGGTTTAAGATTTGTTATAAGTGTTAGGAATATGAATGAATGAATTTGGTATATGGTGAATATATTTCATAATCCATATGTGTTGTTACAGGTATTGAATTAGTTATGCATTTGCAAGCTCAGTGGAAACCATGGAAAGTCTATATGAGTGCTCATGAGATTAGCTAAGACACAAAGACAAGAGAGACCTGTGAAGAAGAAGGTAAAATATTATATAGCTGTTACTTATAATTTTAAAAGTTTTTTGATATAATCCTACAACTAATGCATGATTATAATGGTCTTATGAAGAGTGAGAGAAGTTCATGAATTTTAGATAAATTTTTTTGTTTGGAAGTATGAATTAAGAAATTAACTCCAAATAAAGTTTTCTCAGGACATGTCTTAGTTTTGGGATTGAGTTGAACTAAAGGAGGTTTATTTCAAACATGAATGTTATGAAATTTGTAAATATTTTTAAATGAGGGTTTGATATCATTAAAAGAGTTGCATGCACTTGTTTTCAAACATAAGGAAAAGATTAGGTAAGATAAAAGACTAATATTGTGTGAGTCATTTTATTTATACCCTATTTCTAAGGGTATTAGAGGTTTAAGCAAAGTAAATTGCAAGGATAGTTATTACCGCGAGCACAAACAAATTAATGTGAAGGAGTGAATGTGTGTTTGAGACTTTCAAATCACATAAGGCCTAGTTGAGGGTAAATAACTTTTAAAAGTTGTCTGTACGGACTATGTTTTGCCTTGAGACCATAGTAAGGAGGGTTTGATATAATGTTGTAAGGAAGAATTTGAAAGTTGTTCCAAAAGTCTTTGTCATTATGATTAAGGTGTAAAGTACATGAACTATAAATTCTATGATAGGTAACAAGTAAAATCAGGGTTAAATGTTCAAGAACATAGTCTTGGTTGTGTTAACATGTTTGGAGAACTTAAGTAATGAAAGAGTCAATAAATGTTAGTTAAACACTCTTTTGAAGGAACTGTGAGAGAATTGATAAGTTGTGAAGAGTATAAAAGTTTAAAGAGTCATTAAAACCAATGAACACATTGTGTATTGAGTGTTTTGAGGTTAAAATATGTGTTTAAAATCTATAAGGAAAAGTTGTGACAGTCCATAGTGAGATTTTATTGCAAGAACTCTTGTAATCAAGGTGATGAAAAGGTGTGCCAAGAAGGAATGGGTGATGGTATGTTTATGGTAGTATTTAAGAAGAGGAGGATATCCTTAATGAATAAAAAATAATTTATACATGTGACACATCTGTCATGTCATTATTCACAAGAAGAGCAAGTTGAAAACGATCCAAGCTAGTATAGAGAAGTCATTGTTTGTGTAAGGTGTGGAAATTATTTTTGAGGTGTGAAAGGATGAATGAAGAATTGAAGAGTGAAATAAGAAAAACATTAGATTCCAAGCATAAAAATACCCTCACTTCCCTATTTCAATCCATTTGAGGGACTTAAGGATTATGGGAAAATATATAGGATACATCTTGAAGAGGAAGGTAAATAGGTGGTTGAAGAGAGTTGGAAAGAAGTATAGGGTAGTGCTAGGGAAGGTGTTGGAAGGGTAAAAAAGAGAAGAGGCAGAGGAAGTTAAGAATTGAAGTTAAAGAGACTATGTAGACCAAGATTCAATGTTAAGACAAGGAAACCTAAGAAGGCCTAAACAAGAAATGATAGGTGAATTCAAGCTAGAGGGTTGTTGGGACATTACAAGGAGCTTAAAAAAATTTTGTTGAAAGGGAATAAGGTGTTTTAAAGGTTGTAATAGTGAAAGAAAGATCAAACCCTATTATTTTTACCAAACCCTAGCTAGGTCAAGAAAACAAGCAAGAAAGAGCAAGTTGGTGTTGGGAAGTGTGTACAAGGAGTTGGAGAGTGAAAATTGGTAGAAAGCATAAAAACAAGGGTATCTAAAAATCTAACCATATTTGATTGAATGTTTGTGGGTCATTCCCAATTTAGAGATTTGTGTCATAGGAGGGCCACTTGGAAGGCCTATAAAAACTATATTTTTGGAATAAATTTTCATAGGAAAGGAGTTTATGCTTGAAATTTGGTATGCACCTAAAAGAGCTAAATGGGTGCCTAAAAAGTTTACTAGTCAAGGTTGGATGTTAAAATTGAAATATTTTTGTCGAAAAAACAACATTATTAGGGCTACAAGGCAAGTAAGAGGTCTAAAAGGAAAAATATGCAAATTGATGAGATGAAATTTGTTGGATGGCTCAGACATGTTAGATAGGGTGTATTAATCATGTTGAAGTGGAATTTATCTTTTGACACAGTCATTTTGTGTGTTTTTACCTTTTGAGAAAAAGTTTCCTACTAGAACTAAGTGTGAGTTAATGGTTTTGGGTGAGTGATCAAATTATTTTAGCGACTTGTAAGAAAAAAATTGCAAGTGATTTGAAGAGTGTATGCAAGGATTTGCATCATGATGACACAAGTACCATGGGACGAATAGGCTCATTGAAAATGGAGTGATAAGTCGATGCAGGTAAAATCCCCCAAGTGTTGGGACTCAAGCTTAACGATGTACTCAAAAAGGTGTTGATGAAGTAAATTAAGGTGTGAATGAACATGGAAATTACTAGAATCCATGGGGAATGGAAATGACTAAGACTTTGAATCGGATCTGAAAAAGTCAGCAAGATGGTAAGACCAAAAAATCACAGGTTAATCGCAATTGTGATTGGATTTGGGATAAATTAGGAATTAGTACATGATGTAGAATGAATCATTTGTAAGGATACATGTCATTTGCAGTTGCAACTGGCTCTAGGAAAAATATGGGGTGGAAAATCACAACACAATCACAATTGTGACTGAGACTGAGAAAATTAGAACTCAGAATGGATGACAAAAACATATACAATAGTGTGAGAATGATCTATGATGAACATAAATAGTCATGGTGCCTATCATAAACAATATTATTATTTTTATCTCAAGGTGGAATAAAGGGGCTCAATATGTTGGCTTCCTATAAAAGGTTCTCTCCCTAAATACCAAGAGTTACCCAAATGAGTGTGGTACACTAGAAAATTTCTATTCATCGGCTTTACTTTACCCCCTTGATTAACCAAGTTGGATTTTACTCTGCTCAATCAATCAAACTAGGGTTGTCACTAAGAAGGATGATCTTGGTTGTAACCTCACGAGTGTACTATTCAAGTAGGTTAGGGTACTTGCGTTTCATTAGCCAATTCCCTCAATGTGCTAACTACTTTGGGGTTCTTGTGGTACTCCTCACAATGATTTTTAGGGCTTATGCCCAAGCACTTCCCATAGTTATGTAGATGAGTATTTACCTTTATCCAAACCTACAATAAAATGTGTAGTTCATTCCTAATTCATTCCTTTAATAAAAACAAATTTGTTTTTTAATTTTTTACAAAAACAAATTCCCTATCTAATATATGAGATAAACAACCATATTGTAATGGTTTTCATGGGAAGTCGGGGAGGGATCTATGCCCCTAGAGTTGCTAGGCCAAGGGCTCTGTTCCTTGTGCTGGTAGGCACCTAGATCTCAAGTCTCTCTAGATTGGATGGAGTTGGGTTGGGGTCGAGGGACTCAACCAAATTCAAGATAGGTTCTCTGTCCAAGTGTTTTGGTTAGTTTCCCTATAGATATATATGGCCATCAGTTTCCCAATGGATCTATATGACCAACTTAACTCACTAGCATACTCATTGGACATGTCCGATATGGGACTAACGAGCTTGACATCCGGTGTGTGAGAGAATAGAACCAAAATGATTGATTTGCTAGCATGCATGTCAGCGAAGTGGGAGAGCACCGACTGCGCACTTTACTCAACCATTATCTTTCCGGATGATCATGATGGGGAGTGGGCATGGAGGAGGGTTGTATACCTGAAAACCAACTTTCCATACTGAAAAATGATATCTAGCATGGAGCTTGAGTGTTCCTACTAGTCAGATACCGGGTTGCATTCAACAACACTCTATTGCATCTCAAGGGTTCCCACTCAAAGTCGGCTTCACTGGTATCATAATATAAAAATAACCCATTATATATATTATCACGAGTTAGACTAGGAGCTACGGAAGAGCGAGCATAAACAAGAAACCAAGAAGGTGGATATCTCTATATTATTCTTCGTGGATCCAAAGGGTGAGTCTTATCTAATCTAGAATTCCCCATAGTTGAGATAGGGAAAGATATATATATATATATATATATATATATATATATATATAAATATTATATATATATATATATATATATAGGGCCTTCCCAAAATCAGATCTATGACAACACGACGTAGTTTGCAACTACCCTATAACCAGATTTTATGTTTTTGTGTGTTAGAAATCGCAACCCAATTGTGACAGTTTGTAATACAACAAATATTAAAAAAATGGTAAAAAAACATCTAAAAGAAACCCTAAATAAACATTTGTTAGATTCAGTAAAATAAAAAGAGTTACCCATAACCAAAATGCTCCCACTGTGCTCGCCAAAATGTATGCCTAGATTTAGATCACTTGCAAGATGGATTAGTAAACATACAAACCGAAAATTAGCTAATAAAAACATAATGGGATTATGTTGTCGTTGATAATAGAGGGACAATTATGGATTTTCCATTGAATAAAATGGGTGATAACTCTTCAAATCTGAATCTAACTCGCACACAAGCACACTTGGAAATTTTTTAGTTATTTTGTGGTTAGGGGACCTGCCTCGATCAAATCCCTAACCATTTTAAGGAGATAAAAGACATTTTATTGATGTAAAATGACAAAACAATAAATGAAAATGACAATTATACCTAACTCAGATCATAAGACAATCATAGTTATGTTTTGTAGGGAAGCACACAGAGATCGAAAGATAACCATAGTCGTGATTCCTGCTTGTGTTGAAATGCCGCTAGAATAGTGTTGCAACAAGTTAGATCTATCCTTTGAACTTATATTTTCTTTCTTCAAGACCTGTAAAATTGAGATATGCGAGCAAGAGAGAAGGAAAACTCATGTATAAGAGGTCAAGAGTGCTTAGAGAGATGAAATGATGTGGGTGCGAGTGATTTTATATATATAGAGCGTGGGGAGTAGGAAACATATAGGTGTAATTTGAATTGAGAAATCACATGGGTAGGTGTGATGGGATAGAATTAAATGTGAGTGAATGAGGGTTAGTAAATGGGTGGTGAGTTATCTTTTATCCCCATTTTGTGGGGTCTTGTGATATTTTTGGTCTTTTTGTGTTTTATGAGTTTTTTTGTTTTTGAATGAGGGACCTTATGCAAAAGGTATGTTTTATAGTATCTACAACTTGAGGGACTTAGAATATCATAGGAGAAATATACCATATTTCATGTTGACAATGAAGGTGTTTTGAAACTTGTTTTCTATCCAGTGTTTCACGAGAGAACAAAGCACATTGATGTACATGTACATTTCATTCATGTACATGTTATACAACACAACAATCAACTTCAATTTTTCCAAACCAATCAAAGAGTAGAATGCATATGTCTTCAAAAAGTCATTTACACGAGATAAATTTGAGACATTTAGATAATTTCTCTCCTATTTGCTTGAAACAATACAAAATTAAGGGGAGGAATATTGGGTAAAAACAAGTTAGAAGATAATTCAACATAATAATTACTTTTTTACTATTACCATTCGTTAGTTTGTTATGTGGTTATAGTAAATTTATTTGTATGTGGGAATTATATTCTTGTATTATATTTATTTGTATTTAGTTATGTTGTTAAAACCCGTATAACGATTTTTGGTTATTTTATTATGGTTGTGCAATGTGTATAAGCATTGTAGAATGCATGGTTTGTAATTTCATATTTTCATAGCAATAAATTATTCATGATTTTGTACATGTTCTTAAAACCAAAAAGGGTGTGTTGGTTAGAACTACCCCTTGGATATCATAAAAGAGGTGATCACCCAATGGACAAGGGCAAGAACAATAAAAAGTAAATAAGTATTGTATTATTTATAAATTTTTGAGAGTAGAGTCTAGAGAAAGTAACTTGTGAGTGAAACACAATTGACATAGTGCATTCGACTAGGGGTATAAAATATGCCCCATATGTCCCTAGTTGGGGTTATTTAATTGTATATACATGTGTTCATGATCTGATTCCTCATTTTGTCACAAGTGTGACTGTGTTGGGAGTGAATCCATCAAGATCCCTTTGGATGTGTATTTGAAACCCTCTTGATATTAATAAACTAAACAATTTATTTTTAGTTAGTTTTCATATTTATATTTCCTTTTATATTATATCAATTAATTGTTTCTTTAATAATTATACACATGATCAATTACAAGAATTCTTTGTATTTTATTTACACCATGATTATAGAGTATTTTAAAACCATATTGTTTTATGGAAATATTGGTCGTGAAAAATTGTTCCTTTTGAGCTAATAGATGAACCAACAACATTTGTGATGATGATGAATGATATCATGTTCCCATTTATTAATTCATTTGTGGTTTTTACCTAGACAACATTCTTTTCTTTAGTAAGACATGGGAGGACCACATTCAACAAATACAACAAGTTCTTTAGAACCTACATTAGCATAAGATTTATGCCAACATAGAGAACTATTCATTTAGTATGGAGAGTATCCAATACTTGGGATACATCATCAACAAGTATGGTGTGTACATGGACCTAGAGAAGATCCATGTCATCCAAGACTATCCATCCCTAATGAATTTAATAGAACTTTGATGTTTCTTAGGACTAGTAAACTTCTATCATATGTTTATACTTGGTTATTCTCACATTGCATGACCTTTGAACTAAGTAACATAGAGAGGAGAGAGAAAAGTTCATGACGAATACGCAACATAAGGAATTTACATGGATGAAGGAGATAATTTGTTCGTTATAAGATCGTGTATTATCATATTGAAAACTAGTCATTTGACATGGAAACATGTTCTTTAGAATATGAACTTGGCGTAGTCCTCACCAATATGGGAAGTTAGTAGAATACCACGGGGATACCTCGACACGGTTTGTAGGTACCTAACATATGACAATGAGTTATAGGACATTTTGTAATCTTGTAAACAATGGAAATAATAGATTCTTAGAAAAGAGCTATCATACACATATCACAAGCCTTTACAATTCATGCAAACCTAAGGCCCAGATTGCTCAGCTTGTTCCCTAACTTTCCCAACTCGTTGGCTCACCAAACTTGCTGCCTTTGAGTTTTTCCACTTACACCTATCACGTCCTCTATACTTGTATCCATTTTTATGCATACCCCTCATCACTTTTTCACTTGCACATGACTTATACAACATTTTCCCCATTTTTCCTCCACACTCCTTTTCCTTGATTAATTCGATACCTCATCTTCAACTACAACTTTTTGTCCCGCATTATTCTGGGGAAGCCTGCAGATCCAAAAAATGCCACTTGAGGGAGGAATTGTACATAAACCTTCTCATCCAATTATATACAATCTAATCATCAAATCATTAATCAAATGACTCTATATTCTCTACCTCGTGAAATCAACATATCGATCCCTTCATAGAATTTTTCTGAAGTGGCCCATCATCGCATTTCTAGGTTCCTATCTATCCAGTCAACCATCTAAGCCCATGAGTACGGTAACCATTGTCATAGGGTTGGATGACCCCCATCTCGTCTCTTCAGTTTTTGCGTTGCATCTTACTCCGCTGCAACACACATCCCAAAAAGGGGGAAAATGTAGACACTATAAAATGCACCTTGCATATAAGGTCCCTTATTTGAAAACACAAAAACATCATAAAACATAAAAAGACTAAAAAAATCATAAAACCCCACAAAATGGGGATAAAAGACAACTCACCACCTATTTACTAACCCTCACCTACTCACATTTAATTTTTCCCATCACACCTACCCATGTTCATGCCCAATTCACATTGCACCCATGTGTGTCTCACTCCCCTATGCACTCCAAATCTATAAAATCACTCTCACCCACAACATTTCATCTCTCTAAGCATTCTTGACATCTTATACTTGAGTTTCCTTGCTCTATTTCTCACATATCTCAATTTGTCATGTCTTAAAGAAGGAAAAGTGAAGTTCAAAGGATAGATCTAACTTGCTACAACATTGTTCTAGTGACATTTCAACATAAGCGGGAATTGTAAGTGTGATTGGCTTGTGATTCTTGGCAAAACACAATTACAATTTTCATGCGATCTCGAGTAAGGTATAATTATCATTTTCATTTATTGTTTTGTCATTTTACATCAATAAAATATATTTTATCTCCTTAAAAGGGTTAGGGATCTGACTAAGGAAGGTCCCCTAACCACAAAAAATAACTAACATTTTCCAATTGTGCTTATGTGCAGGTTAGATTTAGATTTGAACAGTTTTTACCCACTTTATTCAATGAAAGAAACTGCAATTATCACTCTATTTTCAATGGAAGCATAAGACCAATCCATTTTTAGTAGCTAATTTGGAGTTTTTATGTTTACTAATCCATCATGTAGGTAATCCAAATCTAGGCATACACAAGTATGTGATGTAGCCATATCACTTCACGAGATAGTTCCACATGCAACATGATATTTAACTTTTGTGGAAGATAAAAATCCTTGCTTCCCCATGATATTAGACTAGATCCCAAAAATAATACATATATGGAAGTGGATTTCTTGTCATCAATGTTACCTACATGATCTGAGTTTCAATATCCTGTCAAGAAAAATTGATCATTTTTCTTTTACTCTAGGAAAAAATCCATAGTTCCTCCGATATACCTTAAGATTCACTTTTCTACTTTCTAGTGACAAAATCTTGGTTCTTGCATGAACCGTGAAAGATAGATAACCAAAAATTTGATGTATGGCCTAGTGTAAGTCAAGTAAATGAGAATCCCAATCAATTATCACTAGATATTTACATTTACTTGTGGTAATGGAGACAAATGAAGTCTTGTCTCCATCGGTGTGGCAATTAGAATATAGTCCATCATCCAAAAGTTTTTGAGCATAGTATTAATTTATTTCAACGAGATTAAAAAATTGATTCTATTTTTGTCATACTTCAAGCCAATAAAATAGTGCATTAGCTTGAGATCGGTCATGTCAAACAATTGGTTAAGATCTTTCTTCATTGCATCAATCATCTTCATTGAGTTGTTAACTTGATGACAAGATGGTTGACATAAACAAAAACAATTACAATCCCCCTTTATTTTTAAGTTAGAGATTGGTATCATAAGGGTTCCTTTGGAATCCATGTTGAATGAGATGCTCATCAAGTTTGATATACCAAGCTTGGGAGCTTGTTTAAGACCATACAATTATTTGATAATTCTACATTTCTTTTTTATTTTCCGGTGTATGACACAACCTTTTAGTTGAGCTATGGATCCCTCTTCCTACAAGTATACATTAAGAAATATGCTTTTAATGTCCATTTTGTGGACTTTCCAACCAAAATCTGCAGTTAGAGCAAAGATCATCTTGATTGTCTTGATCTTAGTTATGGGAGTAAAATTATCCTCGCATTCAATGCCTTCCTTCTCGAATAATCCTTTACTACTAGTCTCACCTTGTAATTTTCAATGGTTCCATCTACTTTGTGGTTGGTTTTGAAGAACCATCTACATCCAATGGGATTATTCCATGGTGGAATATTGAAAAGCTTCTATGTGTTATTTTTCATCACAAACTGATATTCAACATTCATGACATCTTTCCAAGATTTAGACTGTAAGCCTTCATAAACTGTAGAGGGCTCAAAAGATTCAAGAAATTTACTCATTAAGGCAAATGTTACCTCATCTCAAAGCCTTGTTGCGAGTCCTTGGTACAAGTGTGGATGTGTCTAGGATACCATCCAATTTGGCATCTCGTATCACATTAATATACCATTTAAGCATACACTTGAGTTGTTCTCGTGGGTTGTGGTATTGTCAAATAATCCCCATCATCACTATCATCATCAATGTGAGCATCATATTTTTTCTTCACAACAAGGATGCTTTAAACATCTAGTGAGTTTTTATAAGGATCCTTAACTTCTTTCTTCAAAAAACTCAGCATCCCTTCTTCTATATACTTTTATGGTCTTTAGATCCATCATTTTGTATCCAAGAGCTTCTTCACTATACCCTATGAAGATGTATTTCTCAACTTTCATGTCAAGATTCATTATCTTATTCTTTAGAATGTGCATGATCACTCTGCATCCAATTTTTTTGAGATGTGTAATACATGGTTTCCTCTTGACCATACTTCATGCGGTGTTACTCCATCAAGAGAAAAAATGAGAAATTTATTCATCACATGTACTTCTCTTTTGGTTACTTTAGCCCAAATCTGTCTTCATGATTCTAGAATCATTGATCATACATCACATTGTTTCCATGATAGTACAATTCCTTCTCTCAACAACACCTTTTACTATGGTTTATGTGTGTATGCCTAGATTTGCACCACCTACAAGATGTATTAGTTGATATAAAAATAACCAAATCAATGTTACTAAAAATAATGGGATTACACTACCATTGAGAAAGTGAGGGTCAATCATGAGTTCTTCATTGAACATAGTGGATAAAATATTTCTAATATGAATCTATATAACCTATACTGAGATGCACACTTATAAAATTGTTATTTATTTTTGGTGGTTAGGGAACCTTCCTCGGTCATATCCATAACCTTTTAAGGAGATAAAATATATTTTATTGAAGTAAAATGAAAAAATAATGCGTGAATCTGAAATATTATACCTGACTTAGTCACGAGTTATGATTCACTAAAAAGCACATTGATATCACAAGCCACCCATGATTGTGGATCGACACATGTGTTGAAATTTCACTAAAATAGTGATGTAACAAGTTGCACCTATCCTTTGTGATCTGCCTTCACCTCTCCAAAACCTACAATACCAAAATATGCAAGCAAAGAAGCAAAAATCAAGTATGGGCTCAAGTGCACAAAGAGTCGGGGGTTAAAATGATGGGGGTGAGTGGTGTTTTATAGTTTTTGGAGTGCATAGAAGAATGTGACACATATGGGTGTAATGTGAATAGGTGGGTGAGATGATAAGGGTCCATAGTGCATTGGGCATGCAAATGGGTAGGTGGGATGGAAAAAATTAAATGTGAGTGGGTGAGAGTTAGTAATGAGTGATGAAATAGTATTTTATCACCATTTTGTGTGGTTTTATATTTTATATTTGATTTTGTGAGATTATTTGACTTTTTGGAATTTTTGCGTTTTATGATGTTTTTGGTATTTTTGATTAGGAGAACTTATACAAAAGGTGCATTTTCTAGTGTCTACAATGTGCAGGAGGTATCTATCGACGAATTCCATGAGTTTCCAAGAAGGATTTGAATTCATTATTGGTGTATTCCCCCTTGATATGAGAGTTTTGATTTTTTAACCATACTTTATTTCAACCTAACTTTAAACTTCTTGAAATAATCAAAAGCTTCATCCTTAGTACAAAGATAATAAATCCACATTTTACGTGAAAAATCATCAACAAAGAGCATAAAATACTAAAATCTAGAATGACTAGGTCTCATGGGTCCGCACAGATCAGTATGCACCAAATCAAGCTTACCTGGAGCTTGAAATGCATTTCTCTAGATAGGTGCTCAATGTTGCTTATATAACAACCAATATTGACACTTATCTATGTCCTTTTGAGAGGTGGAAATCCTCTCACCATGTCATACTGATAAAGTGTGTCAAGATATTTGAAGTTGACATGGCCAAGTCTTCGATGCCACAATTGTGCCGAGGAGGTGTCTTTTTCCATAAGTTCTTGATCACCTCTTTAGAAAAAATCAATCTGGAACATTCATCCCACATTGGAATCTCTTGACACAAATTTTGAGCTTATATATTTGTCTCTACTCAAACATATTTTCTTTCTACCTTTGTAGTCAAAATCAATCTTTACATTAAGATATAAGAGCTGATTGAAAAATACAAATTCTTTAGCAAACCAAGGACATATAAAACATCATATAGTATAAAATTTCATGTACCAAGAGGTAAAGATATATTTTCGATACCTTGGACACTGTAGGATGAATCATCACCTAACAAAATATGATTCTTAGAGGTGTGTATCGCATCATGTAGAACCAAAATTTACATCCATTCATGTGTCAAGTGGCACCCGAATCCACGTACTAGATGAAATTTGAAGACATGGTTGATTCATTCGATTGGGTAGCATAAAGGAAGACTGTCATCGAGTTATCATCCTATTTAACAACATTACCTTTCTGTTGGGGTTTCTTCCTCTAGTTCCCATTTTTCTAACCTTGTTTAATGCTTTGTTGTCCCCGATAAGATTATTGGTTGTTTGAAATATTGTTGCTCAATAATACCTTATGGAATGTATTATACCAATAATCTTTCAATTCATGATCATTTATGCCAAAAAATTAAGCATTTTTCTATTATTTTTCCCCTCGCTAATGATTATGCTTCTAGGACTTATTAGAAGACTAAAATTGTATCTTCCCTTTCGATGAGAAGTGAGAGCTTGTTATTATTGATCTTCTTTAATATGTAAGGAATCTTCTTGTTGTAACATATTCACCAACTTTTCAAAATTCATTGTTTGACCCATTACATTCAACGTGGTCACAAATATTTTGTATCAGGGAGGTAAGGCTCTCGAGACGATGGGTGCAAGAGATTCTTCTGTTACTTCCAATTCAAATCCCTGGAGTGACACCCAAAATTTCACAAAATACTTGAGAAAGGACTTGATTTTATCACCATTTGCAGTTTGAGATAATGTAGCTAACTCTGGATATGCAAAATCATGTTTCTATTTTTGGCTTCATAAAAGGTGTTAAGTTTATCCCACGTTTCTTTGGCATTTTTAGCATCGTGAATATGGGGTTGCACCTCATCTAAGATTGTAAAAATATGATCAATTTGTCCTTCTGATTTGATCGATAAAAATTTTGTTGCACAACAAAATCATTTTTGGAAAAACAAGGAGCCTTCAACAACATTCTAGATGTCTTTGAACTCAAGTTGAGTCTATATTTTTGTCTTCCATGTGGCATAATTATCGCTTCACATGAGCTAGGAGTCCAATTTTTTTTTGGGAGAATTTTTTGCCATTCAGGATGTTTACAAGTACCAGTTTCCTATCTAAATGGCTTGTTAAAACAATTTTTATTTAAATATACTGAAAAAAATCAGCTAGCTCCTTTTCTCGAAAAAATGTTTTGCATGATTTTTTTTAGTTTTGGGTACTTTGTCCTCTTGTGAAATGACACATTGCAAACTAAATTTAAATAAATTTTCTAAAAAAAATATGAAAAATTTGGGCATTACGACCTCTTTTGTGTTTAAAAAAATAATATTTCAAAATTTGTGTAAATACCCCATAAGAGGGTTTTTCCAACTAAGTTTTAAGTTTTCTACTAATTTTTCCACCAAAAAAATTGAATGGAGGGTTGGGTGAGAATTAATCCCCAACCTCCAATTGTTCAATGAGCTGAAAAAGTTTCACCGGCCAATAAAACACTCTATGCTTAACTCCTAACATGAGTCTTTTTAGATTTAAACACATACAAAAGAAAATAATGCTTTTAAAAGAAACATGGATCCTGCCTTACCGATTGCAAGTAGCGAGATGGGTAGGACACCTTGAGGGATGTAAAAAATTTAGGGTTGAAGTTATTTTTGACTTCCCACATTTTTGGCCATCATTTCTTGGCTTGGATGAGTCTTATCGAGAGGTTGTGAATGGGTCTGCCACTTTTGTATTGTGTAGGATTATTCCTACTAAATAATGATCCGGAGATGTTATTTATTTTCTTGGAGCTCGAACGTCGTGTGGAAACTCGTTGTACGTTTGCTCACCAATGTCCTTGGTGAACATTTTTGTATCTTGTATTGACCACTTTTAAACTACATGGCGAAAATTTTTATTGGCTGGAAAAAGTAGGTAAAGGCCCCGATTTAAATTCCACTATGGGTCATCAAAGCTCTTTGATTTTCGAGCTTGTGATGTTAAACACTTGAAACTACCTTTGTGGTTTCCATTGTCACACTTTTGCTATATTTTCTTTGGATTTGGCTAGGGTGGTGCTGGATGACCCCATATGCCCATATTCGAATGTTTTAACATTTCTCCTTTTCTACACTTCTATGAGTGATGACAGGGGACACTGTAACTTTGTGCAACAACAATAGTGATGAGGAAATAGATGTAGGGTGCTATAAAGAGGTTGGGACGCAACTATGGCTCCTCATGTGCTCAATATTACATCAGATAATCCTCTAAACCTCTTACAACCTAAAATAACCTCCAATAGGCTCAGAACTCTCCAAGATATGATAAGCTGAAAGAGGGTTTAAAACCCACAAGTGAGGATCATGAGGGACAACGTGCACATCAACGGACATGCGAACGGCAATGTGAAGAGATCTCGGGAGGAGTGAGCATCAACCGAATGTGCATGCAAATATTTGAAACACGGGCAGAACCTGGTTAAGCCATAAAACTCTCCTCTATCTCATAGATCAAAAGACATGTACATATAGGAGGTGCTGAGTAATCCCCAGTATTGCAATCGTGACAACTAGAGTAGAGAGGGGAGTTACATTCCCGAATAGAAGTGTAACTCCTAATGACACATATGACGTGCCGACGCACTAACACGCAAATACACTAATGCGTAAGGGAATCTCATAATGACCCCTAAATGACACGTGGACCTACGATCTCACCTAAGTGAGATGAATCACCTAATGATGTGGAAAATAACACACACCAACACCCCCTTCATCGTAACTTAGGATGAGGCGGCAAGTCAGAAATGAGAAATGGGTCTCGGCACAAATCTTGATGAGGTACCCATGTACAAGAAGAAGATCCCAAGTAGTGAAGGAAAATCCAGTGGGAAAAACATCCACCACAAGAGAACAACACACTCTCTAATCTAAGAAAGATGCAAATATGGGTCTCGGCCATAGACGAGCCTGAAAGGGTACCCATGTACAAAGAGGCAATCTCTCAAAAAGAAGAAGAAGAGAGAAGAAGAGGGAGATGAGAGGAATGCAGAAGATGCCATGGATGGATCTGAACTCTGCAACTTTAGGAGGTCTCCCAAAAGAATGTCGATCACGAGATCCTTTGCCTCTCGACTAAAGAAGAGCCACCCGCAATGAACTATGTGCCTGCCTTAGGAAGGACAGAAATGACGTGCTGGAAGTCCACCCACTCCACAAAGGAAATCGAAGGCAGCAACACGAAGAACTCTGAGTCTGGTGCACGAAAGTGTGACATAGGTCTAGCGAGTGAGTGCCAAGGAACCGAAGGTAATGCCACGTGCGTAGAACTGTCAAAGTGAAAAGAGGAACACCCACAAAAAGGATGTCCAAGTGATGTGAAGGGAACAAAACATCCTCCACAATAGAAAAGGGATCCACAGTTGTGGGTGTATCAATGAAGGTCTCCGGAAATGTGGAAGTGACATGATTCCTGGAAGGGGCACTCCTAACAACAGAGATGATGAACTCCTTTGAAACACCTATAGATGGATGAGGAACCTGTAGTGCATCACAAGTAGACTCTACGAAAAGATGACTAAGGTCAGGAAAATACTTGTCCCAATGAGGGGGCTCAATAAACAAAAGAGCGATGTTAGATAGGTATGAGTCATCCAATGAAGGTAGAGGACTGAAAGGGGCCTCGCACACTGAAATGGAAAGGAGGCAGGTGTGATGACTATATGACATTGAGAAGGGGACTGCTCAATATCTGATGAGATGTGGGAAGTGTCAACACTCTCTGGAATAGTGAGAGAAAGAGGAGAAGAGTCCTCTGTAGTACTCTCAACATCAAAACTGGATGCACAATCCTCGTCATCAGAAGTAGAACCAAGTGAGCCTATGTTAGTGGAACTGTCATCACATGAAGAAATGGAGGAGACAATTGAATCAACAACAGCAACAATGGTGGCAGTATGTGAAGGGTCTCCATAGAGGGACTAAAGAATGCTCCAGACATGGTGAGGTGGATCTGAGTGTGCCACGTGAAACTAGAGAGAATGAGAGACATGCATCATCATGTGACCAAATATGTGGTTGCAAGTGTCGAGTAAGTCCTCTAGATGACGATGATCAGTGGGTGTAGGAACTAGCCCAAGTAAGAAGGCTGAAAGACCCTTGTGGGTGAAGTAACATTCCATGGAAGCACGCCAGGCTGAATAGTTCTCTCTCCCGGTGAGAAGTGGCAGAGGCTGTAAAGCAATCCTATGATGCTCATGTCTAGAAAGAGCACTCTCCATGATGAAAAAATAAATATGCAAGGTGCACGAAAGAAAGACGTCGGACTCGACCGATAATGCATCTGCGTGTGAAAACCCAAGAGTACAAGCAACCCCCCCAGAATGTGGCACTTTATAAAAGTAGTGAGTTTACAAAACTAACAATTCCATCATGTAATGTGTGAAAAATCATGCAAATTTGACCAAGGAAGTGCTCAGAAAAGAGTAGCGAGTCAAAAGTTATCGCATTAAAACGATTCCCGCAACTGATGGAAAAATGCACTAGATGCTGCAAACACATTAAAAAAGTACACGAGATGGGTGCAAAGGGTATCGTGTGGGTACTCATTGGAAATGGCATGGAATTTTAACAAGGGTTTGTTTTGACTGTGAGGGGGTTAGCCTCCTGCCAACCCGGACCTCACCCTCCATCTTCGACAAGCATAGGAAGGTTGATTAATCAAGCCAAAAACAACCTTATAAATTAATTACATGCCATGCATTGAAATTTTTTTTATTTAACCACCTTAAAACATTAAAAAAAGGAGGTGGAGAAGGATGGGCCCACGTTGAGGTGTCATGTGGCTGGCTATGAGCTGTTTGGAGCCCACGTGGAGGTTTAATGTGCTAAGCTGAGTTTGAACGCTGCATGAGGAGTTGGAGCGAGCTGCAGGTTGCCACGTGCCAAGGTAGAGGTGAGCAGTCACCAAGAAACCCAAATAACGCCAAGGCGAGAAAAAAAAAAATTGGCAACAACTTCCACGCAGTGTAAAGCTTGCGAGTTTGAATGCAAAATTCTTCGCAGGTGTTGGAGTAACGTCCAAGGCCGATGAAACGGCTGTGCCTGAGTGGAATGCGTGTGGAGCTGGTTGTACAGACCATGAACTATTCAAATCAGACCAGTCAAAGGAAAAATGAGCCAAAAAGGATCCAACGCAAGGAGAAAAAAGTGCAAGTCGTTGTTTCTCTTCTGCAGGCCACGTGGAGCAATGTGCGGTGGATCTGGAGCAGTCCGGATCCCATGCCAGCGAGGTGGACGTGGTCTTTGGAGAAGGTTACAGGTTTCAATGTTGAACGTAGACAAGGAAACAACTGGGAGTGACCAGCAAGAAGCCAAGAACCCAATGTGAACCAGGAAATCCTTGAATCGCTATAGGAAATGCAGAGCCGAACCAACAAAACCACGTACTGGGAGTAGTCGTTGGAATGCCAAAAAGCTAGTTGGAGCTATAGAGTGGACAGCGTGGAGAGTTCTAAGTAAGAGGTTCATGTGTTCCAAGCTTGGTTCCCACGTAGCTGTTGTTCCAAGAGTGTTTGAACAGACTGAGCAAAGAATGCAAACGACAAGTGAGTCGAAGACCAATGTAACAAACCCCAATGCAAACAACTCAGAACCGGATCAGTGAAGGCCGAAGACAAGTCAAAAAAGGTTGCATAGACCAAGGTAGTGAATGGAAAACATGTTGAGTCACTACTAATGCAGGTTGAGCGAGCCACAAATCGAGTCGGATAGTAGAGTGAGCGGTGAGCTGCCAAGAGGAGGACTACCCACCACTGAGACTCAGTAAAACCAACACGTGAAAAACTCAGATTTGAAACTATAAAACACCCAAAACTACAACCAGAGACTCGAGGCACCTCAAAACCACATGCAAGGTAGAAAAAACCCACGAACACCTGAAAACGAACCATGAACAACCCGAACGGAGGTATAAATGCCCGAAATCAATGCAAGAAGAGAACGGTCAGAATTTCCATTATAGCGCACACAACGAAATATGAATATCACGTTGTCTTTATCCACTCAAAATTCCCCACTTTTAAGAAGTTGAAAATTTAAATTTTGAGGTTAAGTGTCTTTTCTGTTGTCCTAGTAATGTGAAAAGTCGAGAAATTGGAAAAAACTACGTTTTTGGGTCATTTTGTGTGTTTTTCGGGCCTGTCGGACATTTTTGTCCCGCATGTCCCAAGTTCATTTGGGTTCTCTGCTCCCCGATCGGCGGTTTACCTGACTGCACATTCTTTTGGGCCCTCGAAACTTTTTGTCCCAAATTTCCCAAGTTCACCCAGACCGTTGTTCCCTTTTCATCTGATTCGGCCGAATCACGTATTTCGCGTACTTTCGTCCCGCATGTCCTAAAAGCATTTGTGTGTCTTTTCCCTGCATCGCCTGAATCGGCCGAACCGCGTACTTCACGCTTTTGCGTCCCTCATGTCCCAAATGAACCAAGTGTCATTCGTGCTAATTTTTCCCTCTCTACTCAAATATCTTGCTTTTCAATTTGGTAGATATGTATTTAATGTGCATTTATTACCTTTCTCTCTCCTAAACGGCTATATAATGAAATTGCCCCTATGCGTTTTTGCACACTACTTTCATGCTATCTATTTCTCGAACCCTTGCAACCAAAATTCCTGCGCGCGTATCCATTCCCCCTGTAATTCCATCCCAAGTCTAGCCTACAGCTTTTCTCTCCGAGTTACTATCAACATGAAGATCAAATTCCAGGGGCAGGAACAAATTTCACCACTCGAGTCCACTGTTCCCGATATCGGGGACAGTGAAGTTCGCCACCTTGACTTTGGGGATTTTTGGACAAGGATGACAGATGCAAACCCTTCACCGATGGCACAGATGATTCATGACAGTGGTCTGGCTTTCACTGGTGGTTTCCCTCTCTCGGTGCAATGTGCAGACACAGTGCTCTCATGCGGGGCTCATTTCAACCCTGATTCGAGTGAGTTGACAAATGTGCATGGGGAGCTCATCGCCAAACTTGATGATGCCACCATTGGCACTGCACTAAGGATTCCAGAAATGGAAAATGCTATAGTTATCTTCGAGAATCAAGCATAGGTCCTTTTCAATCAAGACGGTGATAATTATAAGGCGCGGGTGGTGAAGTCTGGCTGAAAACCCTAAGAAGGGCATCTTGTCTATCCAAGGTTACATTCGTGCCGATTTCAATGAAGAACTATCAGATTTCATAATCCCCTCGGCTTGGGTTATGGGCTTACCCTCTACTAATGAGTTCCATTTCTGGATGTGCCCGCTTATCAATATGGTGTGCGAGGGAACTCAGAATATCAACCCAGGTAGAGATCATCAGTATGAACCTAGCAGAGTAAGTTGTCTAATGTACAACAAACAAAGAAATTCTATATGACTTCATACCTGATGTATACTCTAGCAGCATCGAGGCAATGGTTTGGTTTTCATACATCGATGCTCACAAGGATGACCCGTGTATGCCTACTGCCCACAGTTCACCCTAGAAACCAGCAATCGCAATTTCCGAAGGGTGAATGACGCTTTCACCATGTACATTGTCGACTTCTTGAGAGTGACACAACGAGAAGATTTTCTGATGAAGCCATGAGTCTGATATCGCACTACGGTGCTTATTTTATCAATTCGAGAAAATTTTTCTATATCAAAGCTTCACAAGTATGAGAGCACTCCTCTCAAGCTCCCTATGTTCTGTAATGACAAAATGGCCTTGATAGAAGTGTGTAGGAAATTGGAAAAATTGCATAGAACCTGCAGGGATAAGAAAATTACTGGCTTGCATTTCCCCATCTCTTTGGGAAACTACACCTGCAAAACAGCCCTGGACGCACAAAATATAGAAAGAGCCCTAGCTCCCATCACTGTCCATTTCTTCAAGCCAAGAACTTGTTTTGACTTGAAGAAGTTTATTGAGCAGAACATCAAGATCACCTATCATCATAGGGCAGACACAGAGGACTATTGGGCTGACTGTGCTGATGATTTTGAAGCCAGAAGGAGGCATTATGACAAGTTTTCCCTACAGTTAATTCAAGAACTTGGCTTGTACCAAGTTCCTGAAGGGCTCCAGGATGACAATTCTGACCTGTACTCATATGAGTATGACAATGTGGTCAAACACACTCCCTTGGAGGACTTGGATTGGTTCAAGAAGGAGAAGGATGATTTGGCTGAAATCCTAGCCCCGGTCTTAGTCAGGACCAAGATCTGGTTTGATAGGAAAGTTTGTGAGCTCAGGAGGCACTCAGGGGAATCCTCCTCCAAGGATGCTTCAACACCAAGGAGGGAAGCATCAACACCTAGATCAGAAGCACCTGTGCAAACCCCTCCTACCTCATCAACTCAAGGACCTGCAGTCTCTACTCCTTCCTCATCCACCCAGGTGTATCAGAAGAAATTCAAAGAAGTTAAAAAGGAGCCTGTGGAAGAAGATCCCTTGAGGAAGCATGCAGAATTGCCTTCGGGACTAGAGAACATTATTGTTCTCAGTGAAAGTGAAGAGAGTGAAGTGCCAACTCCTGCAAGTGCCCCTAAAGCTCCAATGGATAAGGATAAAGAAGTCCAGAGCACTGAACTTCCAAGCACTGTTGATTCCTCTGCACCAGGAGCCCCAAGCGCTCCACTCATATCTCAACTCGAGGCAACAAAGCAGTGCAAACCTTGGGCACCATGAGTTCTCTATCTCTTGGCCCTCTTGCCCCACCTTCTTCCTCCTCTTCCTCTTTTGCATGGGTGCAACCTCTTGTTGATAGTAGGAAGAGAAAGTCTTCCTCCGGATCTCAGGACCAAATTTTGATGTTGTGGCAGCCTTGTTAGGCACTACTCCTCCTTCTCACGCCAAAAAATCCAGAATTACCTCCAGGATAGTGTCTGATGCTCAAGGCCAACAATTCCTAGAGATAGCCAAGCCTAAGGCAGATAAGCCAGAGCAAGATTTGCAAGCGTCTGACCTGGAACTCTCAAGAATTCCCATGGGAGAGTCTACCCCTGAAGGTGAGATCCACAATCTTTAGGAAACAATTACCAGAGTCATTGGGAGGGTAGAGAAAGGGCAGAAAACCATTGAACAGTTGGAGGAACAAGCCCAGATTCTTACAAGTTTCATCAAGTCCCTGCTGTCCAAAGATAAAGTTTTGGATCCTACCCCATTGACTACCCTTCCACCACCTGTAATTCTGCAGCCGGGATGAAGTGCGAGTATTAAAGATATGCATAAGTATTCGTATATGGAAGGGCTATGGAGGCCATGGTGGATGATATGCTGGTTACAGGATTAAACTTCATTGATGAAGCCTTCAAACTCCACGGGAAGGTGAGTAATTTGCAACAGAAGCTCTCCTCCACTATTGGGAGCATTGATAAAGAACTTAAAATTTGGAGCAGTTGCATAGTAGACCTCGCCTCATGGGACAAACAGATGAAAATATTTTGATGGCAAGAAAAGTCTTCGAGGATGCCAAGGATAATTTGTCAAAGTCCTGGGTCTACAGTGTGGAATGGAAGATCAAGGTGTTGGAGGAGGCTTTGGGAGAATTAAGGAATAGCTGGCAGAAGGGTGAGGCCTTCAAAACACTAGTTATATCTGCCTTTAAAGATATACATTGCCATCTTCATGATGAGACTTCTGGTGTGCCTCTCACTTTACAAGAAATCAAAGCTCAATTCAGAGCTTTTTTCAAGGGGGATCTATTCAAGGAGAGTTCCATTTCCAAAGAAAAAATGAAGGAGATCTGTTCTCTTCAATCTGCCATAGAAGAAGCCAATAAATATTATCATACTCATGTCGAGTTCGATAAGGAAATGGAGAAGTGCCTCAGATTTTGGACTCAGTCTACCACCAACACATCAGTCCCACGTGGCAGAGACATAGCCGAGGCGTTGAAGAGATTCAGACAGCGGATCTTAAAGTCGGTGGGTCCCTCCCAATCATAAGCACCTGTCTTCTTCTCCTAATTCTTCTCTTCTCTTCCCCTTCTTTCTCTCGGATTTGTTGTAATTAGTTGGGGTATTGTGATTTGCAACCCTTTAACTAATCATTAGTTAAAAGAAGTAGTTACCGGGAGTAACTAATTTGTAAACTATATAATGGCCTCTCCTTGCCATTTTGAAAAAGGAAGAACTTGGCTTATTTATGAAAGTGTAAATAAATCTTAAAGAAATCAATACAGAAGGAATTTTCATTCTTTGTCTATCTGGTTTCCTTTATTCCTAAGCTATTCATTTAATCTTGTTAGATCATTTGTTTGTATTATGAGAAGCTTTGTATTCTTGCAGATGTTATTTGAGAACTTTGTGTCTTTTCAAATTTCATCTTATTAATATGATACAAATGATCTTGTTCCAATCATTGTACCCTTGCATGCATAAGGAATTACTCTGTCATCTATAATTACGAATGGTGCCTTTACGCTCGTTCTCACATTTTCATTCCTTAGTCCTTACGTGATTGATGATCCTTATAGAAAACACTTTCATAATATCCAAGTTCCACAAGAAAATCATGTTTTGTATATGTGTAAATAATTTCGTTTCTGAATAAGGGAACCTCTCCCATTAAAGAGGAGGGACTTCTTGTCCCCTGACTGTTGCTCTTCTTGAAGTCCTTTTTGACGACCAACACGTTGGAAGCCAGAAACACACACGAAACACCGATGAGTGCACGGATCCACAAGATCTGCTCTGATACCATGAAAGAGGGTTTAAAACCCACAAGCGAGGATCACGAGGGATGACGTGCACATCAACGGACGTGTAAGCAAAGCAGCATGAAGAGATCTCGGGAGAAGCGAGCATCGGCCGAATATGAATGCAAAGATTTGAAACACGGGTAGAACCTGGTTAATCCATAAAACTCTCCTCTATCTCATAGATCAAAAGACGTGTACATATAGGAGGTGTTGAGTAACCCCCAGTGCTGCAATCATGACAACTCGAGTAGAGAGGGGGAGTTACATTCCCAGAATAGAAGTGTAACTCCCAATGACGCATATGACACACTGACACGTAGACGCAATGACGCGTAAGGGAATCTCATAATGACCCTTAAATGACACGTGGACCTACGATCTCACCTAAGTGAGATGACTCACCTAATGATGTGGAAAATAACACACACCAACAATAACAAATGTGGTTTTAAGAACAAGAATGAAATCTTGATAAATTTATTGATATGAATATATGAAATTACAAACCATGAAGGTTGTAATGCTTATATACATTGCACAACCATAACAAAATAACCACAAATAGTCATACGAGTTTTAACAACAAAACTAAAAACAAACAAAATTATTATAACCATATAACAAACTAACATAATAATAAGAAAGTAATTACTATGCTAAATTACCTTCTAACTATTTTTTACCCAACAATTTCATTATTTATTTAACTCATTATTTTATATGAGAAATATCAGTCATCCCCATTATCGAGTTTATTTATTATTTAACAAATAATTATTCCCTCCCTAGCATATCTTTTCATAAGAAACATAACAATAAATATACTTTTGGATAATCTTTTATTAACGCCCTTATTTTCATCACTAGACACATTTATTAATATGTGGATATTTATTTATGTAACATTCTCCCCCTACTCTTCATTACCCCCTCTGCTCTTCATTATTATGGTGGATAGCCTCAGTCAGAACAATTACCAAAGTTGTTAAAGATGGTCTTCTAAAAGGCACTAAACCTACCTCTACGAATCAAACAACTTCTCATCAGCAATTTGCGGATGACACTATCCTGCTATTAGTGGCATCTATACTGGAAGCTAAGGCGATCAAGTCCATTCTAAAATTTTATGAGGCTGCTTCTAGACAAGAGATCAACTTTGACAAAAGTTCTATTTTCTTTTTCAATACTCCTTTGGAAAGACAAAATAAAATTGCTAAAGTATTGGGTTGTAAAATCAATTTACTTCCCACTACTTATTTGGGGCTTCCCTTGGTACTAAAAAAGTCTCAAACAAAGTTTGGAATGACTTATTAGAAAGATTCCAAAATAAATTGGTCGGATGGAAAGGAGCCATTCTTTCCAGTGTTGGTAAATGTCTGCTTATCAAAAGCACTCTTCAAAATTTGCCTATCTACATTATGTCTCTATACAACATTCCTTCTGCCTTCAGAGAAAAAATTGAAAGGATTCAGAAACACTTTTTATGGTAGGGAATGGAGGAAAAATTCAAATATCACCTGGTTTCTTGGGATCAAGTGTGCACTCCTAAAAGGATTGGGGGATTGGGCATAAAAGATATAAGAAAAATGAATATGGCCTTAATTGCAAAAATGGGTTGGAGAATGCTATCGGAGGAACAACCATGGATTGAACTCATCAAGGCTAAATATCTTGAGCAACAAATAGCTTTCTCCTTCCTCCATGTAGAACAACTTCCCCATGGTTCCATTTTCTGGAACAACTTGATTCTTGCCAGGAATTTTATCAAGCAAGGGTGTAGATGGAAAGTGGGAAATGGCAGAGACATTAATTTTGGGGTGATAATTGGTCTAATCTTAGCCTTAATGATAGATTTGGTGTAGCTAAGGATAGTCTTGAACAAAAATATGGTACTAAGGTCATTGATTACATGGAAATTGATGGAAATAAAAAGAGATGGAAACAACTCTCAGTGGATGGATTTGATTTGAACTCTGTGTTGTCCTCTCTTCAGGAGAAACTGGACCTCATCCCCTTGAATCAGGTGGAAGTCAAAGATGAAATTGTTTGGCACAATTCTAGAGATGGGGACTATACGGTTAAATCTGGATATAATTCTTACTTTGAGAATACCCAGAGTGAATTTAATTGGAGCAAGATTTGGATGACTGAGTTAACCCCTAAAATCAAATTTTTCTTTTGGCTTGTGCTCAGAGGAAGAATTCTTACTAATGATAACCTGATGAAGAAAGGGTTCATAATGCCTAATAGGTGCCACCTTTGCAAAAAAGATTCTGAAGATATTAAGCACCTTTTTATCCACTATGATTATGCTACCATGATTTGGAGTTATGCCTTTTCCAAGTTCAATGTTCTCTAGATGGTGCCTAAGGACTTCATTCAATTTTGGATCCAATGGAATCCTCCTTTTAAGCATTGTGTTGTGAGAAGACTTTGGAAACTGGTCATGCCCCATATTATCTGGAGAATATGGAAAGATAGGAATGATATCATTTTCAGAAATAACAAACAACATTGCAAGCTCAGCTTTGTTAAGATTGGGCATGCTATTAAAGATAATATTGGGAGATTCAAACCTCCCAAAAATAAGAAATATCCTAAAGATGAAGAATATATTCTTTCCAATTGGAAGATAGGAACTACTAGTTTACAGATTAGGAATACCTCAAACATTGATAGGTCTTTGATTCATTAGATTCCTCCTGAGAGAAACTGGCATAAACTAAACTTTGATGGTGCCTCCAAGGGTAATCCTAGTTTTTTTGTTGGGGGAGGTGTTATTAGGGATCATAAAGGTTGTTTAGTTGTTGCTTATGCTAGTAAAATGGGGATTCAGATGAATCATTATGTTGAAGCCCTAGCTGCTCTATGGGGGCTAAGGATTGCCAAAGATTATGATATACAGAACTTAATTTTGGAAGGGGATTCTCTTAACATCATCAACCACCTAAATCAAATTTCTCCTCCTAGCTAGACTATCAAGGACTTTATTTTGGAAGCTAGAAATATTTGTCAAAATTTCAAGAATATCATCATTAGACATACTTATAGGGAGGGGAATAAGGTTGCGGACACCTTGGCCAATGTTGGCATCAATAATAATCTTATCATATGGGATAATGAAAATTACATCCCTAAGGAGGTACAAACTAGCATTAATGTGGATAAATATGGGAATCCATATGTGGAGTAAAAATAATAATGACATGGAGCGGGCCTTAGCGGAGGTGAAAGATCACACATGTGTGAATTATCCTCCTTATTACGGCCACATTAACGCCATTGAACCTCACACAGGTGGAAGGAATTTCAAAAAATGGGACAAACATAAGGAAGAAACAGATTCAAACGAGGGTTTTGAGTAGAAAATTTGTAGGATTAGCAGGAGAAGAAGAAAATGGGAGGGGCACCATGTCAATTGGAGCCATGTTGTGATCCGGCCTAGAAGAATAATGAGGAGCTTTGGAACCTCTTGCATAAGGGTGGCATTTCCAATTTCATTGAACGCATTCAGGGTCATGATCAAAAATTTCAGTTCATTTTGCAATGGTGGAAGGATAGAAGGGTCAAATATGGTGGCCACCGTGTTACTATCAATGAAGAGCTGATTGTTGAGGCTACAGGCCTCGAATTGGAGGGTTATTGATTTTTCAGTAAAAGGATTGACAGGGTCGCCGAGGCTAAGAAATTTTCGACGAGGGTGAGGAGCTTGACTTTGTTTATGTGGGCATTAGGGTAAGTTCTATTCCCAAGCTATATGATGAAGTGACAAATATGATGGTTAGGTATATTTCTCTGGAAGGGCGTTACAAAACAGTCCCTATTAAACACCTTGTCTTTTTAAATCATTTTAGAAGGCATTATGCAGTCTACTTCCTGCACTACTTGCTAAATTCTCTTGAAGACTCTATTCTAGACTTTTAAAAGCACTCTTATGCCATCCCTCTCCACGTGGCCTCATCTTCCTATTGCATAAGATTTGTGTCTCCAAATTCCCTGGCTTCCTAACTGCTCCCAGTGATCTGCACGTTACCACCTCCTCTACTCCTACTCCCATTCTAGACACCCCTTCCAAATCCAAAACCAAGAACCCCAAGCTTCCAAAAACTGACACCCCTCACACTGCCCAGATTCTTAGAAGCACCAAAGAGCTGGAGGTTGCACAAAACTTGCATATCAGCAATGCTAGAATGGATATGGCCCTGCATCAAGAGGGGAATCATGTGCCTCATAGATTGGAGTCTCTGGAGAAAGAGATGAAGTAGCTGAAGAAGGACCTACAACGTATGGAAAAGCTAGAAAGGAAAAAGAAAAATTGATGAAGATAATGACATTGGAAAGGATCAAATTGCTGATATTTATAAGAAGTTGAACTCTGGACAGTAGACTGGGGAGAGCTAAAGATAGACATGATCACAACATGGCTATCTTCAAATCCATAAGTGAATTTTTAGAGTAGCAAGTTTGAAGCATTACCATGCTTAGTGGGATCCCTGGCACTATTTGGGGGAATGATAAAGAGAGGAGCCAGACCATCTCGCAGTTGAATGCTTTGGACCCAATGCACATCACCACATTGGCGTTGTTCACCTCACTGCAAACAATCCAGTCCAAAATTGAAATACCGTCCAAGAAGTAAATTCACTTGGGCTGGAGGGAGTCATTATAGATGTTGAACTTTTGTGGTCTTTTTGTTGTGACTTTACTACTTTTTTGCTATTTTGTTGCAGTCTGTGTCCTATTTTGTTTCTTGTTTATAACTATCTCTTGGTTACTGATGGACATAGTGTTCTATCTAGATTTTGATCCTTTTTGTCGCATCTGCATAGTTATATCTGGTTGTTGAGCCCTTTTTGTAATAGGGTATAGTCCCTTTAAAACTATTTACCAATAATAAAAAAACATTCTCCCCTAAAAATTTAATTGATGTCATTAGTAGCATGGGGTTTACTTGTAATACATTTCACAACAATATATGATTAGTCAAACAAATGTGGACATTGATTACGAATATATTTAGATTTTTCCCAAGTTGTACTATTAACATCATACAAATTCCATTTCACTTTTACTTCTTTAATTTCTTAATTTCTTAATTTCATGTGAAACAAGGATGGAAGCCTGAATGATTTTATTAAAAATCAATCAACTTGTACAATAGTTTGTGTTGTAATATTTATACATATTGGACAACAATATACAAATAAAGAATGATGTTGCATAGGTGCAACAATAAACCAGATTACATAAGCTTCCAAAAGAACATCCGGGAAGTAGAATAAATCAAACAGATAATTGTTACAACTATGTAACAATATAACCTACGAGATAATATGAAAAATATGGTTAACAAACCATATAACAATTAATAATCAAATAAACTAACTATACAATGCATAATTATCCTAAGGTAAAATATATTTACCCTAACATTCCCCCCTTAAATTTGCATTGCCTCAATGGATAAGGAGAGGAACTCTCTGAACAACTCGAACTATCATGTGCAAGTGAATTTATGAAGATATCTTCTTGGTGTTCAGCTATTGGACAAAATCGAAGCTGTATATTGTGCTTCAAGACATGTTCATGTATGAAATGTACTTATACCTCAATATGTTTTGTTCTTTCATGAAAAAATGGATTGCGAACAAGTTTGAGAACACCATCATTGTCAACATACAAGGTGGTCGGTTTGTCATGTGGTATTCCAAGTCCTTCTAGTATGTGACTTAGCCATATCACTTCACAGACAACTTCACATGCGAACAATACTAAACACGTGGAAGAGCAAGAAACAAAGTTTTGTTTCTTGCTTCCATATGATATTGGTTCAGATCCCATAAAGAACACAAACCCTGAAGTGGATTTTCTGTCATCAATGTTACCTGCATGATCTGAATTTGAATATCCTACCAAGAAGATGTTGTCGTTCTTCTTGTATTCTAGACCAAGATTCACTGATCCTTTGAGATATCTCAAAAAATGCCTTGCTGCCATGATGTGACAACCAGTTTCGTTCTTAATAGCTACTTTGAACTTCTTGAAGGTTTCAAAAGCTTCACTTTTCTTGTGAAGATAAAAAATCCACATTTTTCTTGAATAATCATCAACACAAACCATGAAGTATTGATATCCAGAATGATTCGATTGCATCGGACCAAAAATATCGGTATGAACTAGATCAAGCTTACCATGAGCTCAAAAATTAATCTTTTGAAATGAATCTCTGTGTTATTTTCTTGTTAGGCAGTGAGGACATTTATCTATTTCCTTTTGAAGAGATGGTAAACCATGTACCATATTGTGCAAGCAAAGTGTCTCGAGATACTTGAAACTAGTATGACCAAGTCTCCGATGCCACAACTGTGTAGAGGTAGAGTTCTTAGCCACAAGTGTCTGATCATATTTGTGGATAAAATAAAGATGGAAGATGCGTCCCACATTAGAGGATTTTATAACTATTTTTGAGCCTCGTGATTTGTCTCAAATTAAACACGTTTTCTTGCCGGAATGACTATCGAAGTCAATTTTCTAGTTGTGATCTAGGATTTGACTAAAAACAGATTTTTAGTCAACCCAAGGACATATAGTACATATGATAATCTACAGTTGCGTCAACCAAGGGGTAGAGAAATGTTTCCAATCCCCTGAACTGTGTATGAAGAATCATCACCTAATGAAACATGGTTTTTGAAGGTGTGTCCCTCATTGAAGTAAATCATTCTCTGTGTCCAGTCATGTGTCGAGTGGCTCCCAAATCAACATACCCGACATCACTAGATGATGTGGAAGGATCACTTGATCGAGCAGTGTAAAAGTAGTCTTCATTATCTGAATGTTCTTCTTGTCAACAATGTTTCCTTGTTGATAGGGTTTTCTTTTCAAGTTCCCATTTTTTCCCTTAATTGTAGTTTGTATGTCCCTTGTGAGATTGTTTGTGTTGAGGTCCAAAATTACTTGATGAACCTTTCTTGTATGTATTATACCAACAATATTTTAATTCATGTCCTCTTTTGTAGATTGGACATTGCTTCTTTTGTTGCTTGTCTCCTTGTTGATCCTGATTCTAATTTTGGGACTTTTGATAGGAATTAGGTTTGCCTTTCCCTTTTCCTTTCCATTTTTGATGAGAAGAAAGTGCTGCTCCTCTTCATCATATTTATTATACATGGCTTCCTCTTGTTGCAGTAGATTTACTAATTTGTCAAAACTCATTGTCTGGTTTGACAAGTTGAGTGTTGTGACAAAAATGTGGTATGAAGAAGGGAGAGATCTCAGAACAATAGGAATGAGAGCTTCATCTATGACCGCTTCTCCTAGGGCTAGAAGTGAAGCCCTCAACTTTGCAACTCTTCTCAAGAAAGCTTCTATTTTTTCATTTTGCTTGAAATTTAATGTGTGTAACTAACTCTGCAAATTTAATATGACATTATTTTTTTCACCTCATATACCGTGCTCAACTTTTCCCATGCTTCTTTGGCAGTTTTAGCATCATGAATGTGAGGTTACACATCATCGGACACTCCAAACAAGATTATTAGCTTGGAATTCTGATCTAATCTATCAAATTATCGTTGTTGTGTTGTATCAATAGTTGATCTAGTTAGAGTACCATTCACAACAGGCTAGATCTCTTCAAACTCAAGTTGTGTCTTGATTTTAGTCTTCCATACAACATAGTTGTTTCCTCTAAGTAGTAGTTAGTTTGGAAGAAAGAATTTGGGGGCATTAGTGCCCATTTTGCATAATCCACTGAAAATTTTAGGCTCTTATCACTCAAGGTATAAGGCTTCCCAATCTATATACTGTTAGTCCGATATATTGAACTTTTCTACATATGCGCCCTTCCGATATACCCATCGGTACATGGAAGAAGCTCCCCCTTTCTATATACTCGGTGGTACGTGAAAGAGGTGCTAACGTACGTGAAAGAACTTGATATGTTGTACCAAGACATTACTTGAAAGGTGTTTGTGCAATTATTGGCATTGGCTCAAAGAAATATCCTCATACACGCACGTAACTTTGCTATATACTAAGATAATTTCTCGATCTGGATTTACATCGTGTAATCGTTCACGAGATGGATGGGATGGCTCATAGTGTTTACATTGTGTCCTTGTTACTCCCCTTTAATTTAAAGGGTTGATGCCCAAACGACATTGTTGCAGCTATATTAGGCGTTAAGTGCAGTAGTAGTTGTGACGACTTTACCCGTAAACGCTTCCCAGAGGCACTGTTTATACTGAACACTAAAAATGAGATCTAGGATCTCGTGAGTGTTTTAGAACCAAATTTCACTATTTTTTATTACAATTGATGCTAGATTTTCTACATAGCACAAAACCTAGGTAGTCATGAGATAAATCTCCCTCATTTAACCAGTGAGGCTCCCGTGTCAGATTTGTCAATAAAAATGTGTTATTATCTATCATGGGTTTTACTTTAACCACTTAGTTCATGAACCATAACTAAGAAGTTATGCAGCAAGTAAGCAGTTGTTCAAGAAAGGAAGTATTTTATAGAAGAAGGAAATAAAGGAAATATAGGGAAGAAATGAGGAAGATGTGCATTCCAATTAGTAGATAGCAGAGCTAATTGCATGCACATAGAAGAAACTTAATAGATATGAACACACAGAATTATAAAACAAAGGCAGCTCTAGATCCAGATCTAAAATAACACAAAGTTTATTAAGAGATCTAAGATTAAAAGAAAGAAACAAACTACACCGTGACACAAAGTTCTCTCGGAAACCTGCTCCTTTGTATTCCTTTGCTCTAAGTTGCTCTCAGGGGTTCAGCACAAAGTCTAGAACACAAGATTGCTACTTACAAATTCTGATTATTAACCCGAAGGTTCTTCCTCTACTTATAGAATGTAGAGGGGCAATTACAAGTTGGAAGCTTTAGTTGAACTAGCACATGTGGAAGTTGGAAAAGAAACAACTGGAAATCTCCCTCCTGGAATTCCTCTTTGCATGACATGTATGATTTGCAACTGAAAATAGAACCTTCTATTTTGCACATGCCACCTATCTCCAAGTAGTTGAATTCTTCAAGTAATGGCTTTTAAACCAATCACTTAAGTTGTATAATTTAATTGATCGCTCAATTTCTTTGTCGGAGGAAAGAAGAAGGAAGAGGAAAGCTACAGTCTTGTCCTTTTTCATGTCTGCCTGCAGCTGATTCTTTTGCCTTTGATTCTCACCAAACTGGATCTAGGAGTAGTTGGATCTGGAAGCAAGCTGGAATTGGAAACGGTTGGAATTGGAAGCAGATGGAATTGGAAGCGGCTGGAAGTAGCTGGATCTAGAAATAGCTGGATCTGGAAACAACAAGTTAGAATTGGAAACAGTTGGATTTTGCCTTTGCCTTGTCTTCTCTTTTATCCTTAAAGCTTTTGCAGTTCTTCTCCAGTACATGCATCAATGCATTGTTTGTCGTAAATAACTCATCATCCTTATTTTTAATTGCATATGAGCAATTAAAAATTCTGGAAAGCACTCCGGATGAATGAAAATTCAATGAAGGCTTTAACTGGAAGATGGGAGCATTTGCACAAGATCTTGGAAGGACTTTTCCATGCACTGACTTCTTCACGGGCTGCATTTGAAACAAGAGGATGAAGCCTTTGTTAGGAAGCTTTTGTAACTATGAAATCTGGATTTGGATCTGCATCTAGATATGGATCTCGCACTGCATAACAAACTGGCGCAATCGGGTTTGTGGATGGAAAAGTTGCAACTCGAATAATTCCACTTGCTTTTAATTTACATGCATGAGTGAAGGTTTTCCTACGGCGCATGAGTGAAGTCTTTCTGCTCTCGGATCCGTCTATCAATTCAAAGAAGAGGTTTGAGCCTAGATCCATGTCTCCAATATCTCGTAAATTTAGAAGTGATGCATGACTTCGTTGTGCTTTCTTTTCATCTTTCTTTGCCATAGCTTTGTCTATCTTTGTCTGAACAATTCTTTTTCTTCTTATTTGACCGAATTCTTCAAAATTGGTGCAGATTTGGATAATCCTTGATTCGGAGGAAATATTCAATGTATTAGACATTGATATAAGTTCCTTTTCTTTTGAAAAACACACTGTAATGAATTCCTTAAAGCACTGTAACACTTATGCAAACAATTATGCAAACAAAGATCAACCTCCTTCAAAGCATGTGCCAAATTTGGAAGTTTTTATCCTTGTTTCCACCTTGCATGAGCAAAATCCTTCTTCAATTGGGGGCGCAATTTTCCTCTTGGCTGCGCAATTCTTTACCCGTGAATTAAATAATTCACCCATGTGGCTGCCCATGCTTATATAACCCTCACAATTCTATAATTAATAATTTCCCTAACAATTAAAGGCAATTAATTAATTAAAAATCAAACTCTTCTCTTTTAAATATAGCATGTTTAAGGATAGCCATCCAATCAATTAAATTAATTCAATTTAATCATCCACACTTCACTTCACTTAAGCTTCACAGTGTGCTTTGACCATAGCCACTGAAAATAGGAATTAATATAATCATTTAATACTTTAAAAAGTATTAATTCCTTCTCAAAAGGGGCTGCATTAAATAAATTAAATTTATTTAATTTTGGAATTCTATTTTTAAATTCCTTATGTCCACTTCCCTTTGTTGACTTTTCCACAAGCCTGGGTGCCAAAATTGGGTGAATAAATATTAACAAATATTTATTTAATGCATTATTATTCACCCAAGGTGGGTCGCACTTTTTTGCATAATAGAATTATATTTTTAAGAATTTCGACAATGGGAATTTTTACCCTGCAAGGCAGCCCCGGAAATCCCATGATCCACTTAAGTGATTTGACTTTGACAATGGGATTATTTACCTGTAAAGTGCAATAAAATCCCATGATTTCACTTAAGTCACTTCTTTTTTATTTCACCATGGGAATTTTCACCTTGCAAGGCAGGCGATAAATTCCCGCCTACCTGCTACCTCTAATTTTCCCATTGCAGCTTAAGTGAATTTTCTATCATGGGAAAAAGTACCCTGCTAGGCAGGTACAAAATTCCCACCTTGCCTGTTGCTTCTATTTTTCCCATTGCAGCTTAAATCCTTTGTTTTCCAAAAATGCGCCCAACCCATGAGGCTTTTCTACGCTTTTCTATCTGCGACTTCACCTTTTCCCAGTGAACTAGACCTCCGATGGTGACTTCCTCCAGGCATAACGTGCGTATATGTTTTTTAGCTACTCCAGGCCAAAAATCGAGCTTACCTGGAAAAGGAATTATTCTAGAGAAATTTCACAAAAAATGAAACAGGAAAACACAAAAACACAAAAAATTGCCAAAAGTCACAAATAAAGCCCAAAACCTATTCCTAGTTAAAATCCTTAAGTACAAGAGGAATAATGATATATTCGATCATAACAGAGTTAAAACGGAGCGCAAATAGCCTCATATGGGGCTCAAAATAATTAAATACAAATTTCTCATGAGACAAATCCCAAATGACAGAATATAATAACTTTGGGCATCTAGGTATTTGGCGAAAAAGGCTAATATGGCTCTTTGGGAATATCTTGACGCAATATAAAAACTTTCAGGCAATAAAAAACACAAAATGACCCATTATTTTAAAAGTATGGATTTTTTTAATAGTGTAGTCACAAATTTCGGGATGAAATCTAGGTACACCAACAATTCTCGCCATTTTTGAACGATTCAATGTTTGCGAGTTGACTATGAAAACCTCTTTAAAAACCACGATTTGGGAAAGGTTGCTTTGAACAAAAATTCTAGCAAAGAGAAAAACGACAGGTGGTTTTAACGAGAATGAAGGTGGTTTTGGGTGTGTATGGCGCCTTAGATCAATTTTTCTTCCTTCCTTTGAGCTTGTAATCTCTTCCTTGGTGTATTCTATCCTCCTCAACCTTAATTGCAATGAATAAAGACGGTTTTGAGGAATTTGATGATGGTATTACAGGGGATGGGGCTAGGAAGTTACAGAGGCAACTCTGGCTCTCCTTTGCTTGCACAAGCTTCTCCAATGCTCCTCAAACTCTGCTGCAATCCTCCAATATCCTTCAACCTGCTCTGAAACCAAATGTGAAACAAGGACGAAAGCTTGGATTTTATTAATAATCAATCAACTTGTACAATAGTTTGTGCTGTAATATTTATACATATTGGACAACAATATACAAACAAAGAATGATGTTGCATAGGTGCAACAATAAACCAGATTACATAAGCTTCCAAAAGAACATCCGGGAAGCAGAATAAATCAAACAGATAATTGTTACAACTATGTAACAATATAACCTACGAGATAATATGAAAAATATGGTTAACAAACCATATAACAATTAATAATTAAATAAACTAACTATACAATGCATAATTATCCTAAGGTAAAATATATTTACCCTAAAATTTCATAGTTCTTTCTTCAATAATTTCCTCAAGTTCAATTTTAATTTCACAACTAGGTTCAATAATTATATTTTTCCAATGAATTACATGTTTAAAGTTATAAACATACTTTTAATACAAACTAACATGTAAAAATTGTGAATTTTGGATAACTAGGAGGTAAAACATGTTTGTAAGCTAATTCCTCTATCTTCTCCAAAATTTCAAATGGTACGTAAAATCAAGGAGCAAGTTTTGCATATTTTCCTAATTTTAATGAACTACGCCGAAGTTTCAATGTAAGACAAATTTGGCCACCGATTTCAAATATTTGAATAGATCTCTTAGAATCAACCCAACTTTAGTTTCGATCTTGGGAAGCTTTCATGTTTTGTTTTTATCTTATAATTATATATTTCATTTTCTTTAAATATTTGGTTTCAAACGACGATCTTTGAACAAGTTTAGACAAGGAAATATGTGTACTAAAGTTTCTACCATACACTACTTCAAAAGGTGACATTTTAATGGTAGAGTGATACCCATTGTTATAAGAAAATTCAACCAAATGTAAATAATCTTCCCATGTCTCAATTCTTTCAACATTTTACATTATTAACACGTCCTCAATTATTTCATTTATTCTCTCAATTTGACCATATGATTTGGGATGATAGGCAGTACCTATTTCACCAAAGAGATATTTCCAAAAATAAGAAGTGAATCTAGGATCACAATCAGATACCAAATTCTTGGGAACACCATGTAAACAAAAATCTCTTTTAAAAACATGTGAGCTATATCAACTGCAAAAGATTTGATTTTCACCGGTAATAAATGAGACATTTTTTCAATCTATCAACTACAAATAGAATAGTGTCATGGTCTTTACACATCCATGGTAAACATATAATAAATTTCATACTTACAAATTCCCATTTCCAATTGGATATGGAAAATGGATGAAGTTGATAAGGTTTTTTGCATTTTTCATCTTTAACCTTTTGGCAATTTAGGAAATTTTGTACATATTTATGAATATCTTGTTTCATCTTGGGCCAAAAATAATGTTTCTTGATTGAAAGGTAAGTATTTTGAAAACTCGGGTGACCAATAATGGTTATGTCATGAGAATATATTAATATTTTTCATTTGATCTCGGGTAAATCAAGGATACATAATCATCCCTTATAATACAACAATCCATTTGATACAAGGATATAAGAAGTAAGATGATCATTTAAGTGTATATTAGAGAAGTGATTAAGTAATCCTTCATAAAAATCATGGAAGAAATCATCCATAGCTAATTTAGATTTTATAGATTGTTCAAACTCGCTTCATTCAAGAGTTATAACATTTTCATATATACGTCTTCTACTTAAGGCATCAACTCGCTACATTTTCTTTACCTAGAACATATTGAATATCGAAATCATATTCTATTAATAATTCTACCTATCTTCTTTGTCTCATATTTAGCAGGGGGTATGGTGAAAATATGTTGAAGGCTTCTATGATTTGTTTTCAATATAAACTTATTTCCTAATAAATAATGTCTCCATATCTTAAGTGCATGTACAATTCCAAGTAACTCCAAATCATGGGTTGGGTAATTCTTCTCAGTTGGGAGTAACTTTTGAGATTCATAATAAATCACTTTATCATTTTACATGAATAATCCTCCTATAATCATCCAAAAACATCAATAGTTACAAATGAAGGCTTTGTAAAGTTAGGAATACTTAGAATATGAGAAAAAATAAGAACTTGTTTTAATTTATTAAAGGCTTGGTCACACTCTATGGTCCACCTAAACGGTTTATCTTTTCTTGTTAAATGTGTTAAAGGTGTAGCAATTTTAGAATAATTTTTAATGAATTTACAATAAAACCCCGATAGATCTAAGAAAATCCAAAATTTCATGAGCTTGTTTGGGTATGGGCCATTCTTGAATAGCCTTTTTTGTGGGATCTAGTGAAATGCCTTTGCTGATTTAATGTGTCTTAGATATGAAACCTTTTGTTCAAAAAATTCACATTTGCTTAAATTTTCATATAGTTGATTTTTCCGTAATGTTTCTAATACCGATCTAAGATGTTGCTTGTGATCTTTCTCATTTTTAGAATATATCAAAATTTCATCCAAAAATATAATTACAAATACATTTAGGTAATGTCGAAATACATCATGCGTTAGGGTCATAAAGGTTGTAGGTAGGGAAAATTTTAAGACCCCCAAAAAAAAAAAAAAAAAAAAACAAATTCGTAGAAATTCGTTGGCGAATATGGGAAAATTGAACTTCTTGCTAAAGGCGAATGTGGAAAAATTGAATTTCGTGCTAATATGATGTCGGTCGATAGCCTTTTTATGCTCTGACCAATAACATATATATTACGCTGTCGGCCAAAAATATATGTAAATTTTTAAAAATCATTTTTGACAATAGCAGTTAAAATGATCAGCTCGACGAGAAATTTGTCCTCACAAAATATGGCACAAACAATTTTTTTTTAAATGATGTTTTGGAAAAAAAGATACAAATTTCGCTAATTTTGTATGGGATTTGTTTTTTGAACTTTTTGATCTTAGTAGTTAAAATGATCATCTCAACAAGAAATTTGTCCTCCCAAAATATGGCATAAGGAAAAAAATCCCGTACTCTTTTAAAAATATGTCTATTGTTACTGGATGGTAGTTATTTTGTATCTTTATCAGTTGGTAGCATAAAATATGCTACCGACTGAAAGCATAATATATGTTGTCGGACGGTAGCATATTTTATGCTATCGGGTGGTAGTATGTTTTTATGCTGCACGTACGACAACATAAATTATGTTGTCGGCCGGTAGGATATTTTATGCTTCTGCGATCGGTAGCATATTTTATGCTACCAACCGACAACATATATTTATGATGTCAGCTGGTAGAAAAAAATATGCTATCGACCGATAATATTAAGGAAAATATTGTGAATTTATCTTTTGCAAGGATGGTGAATAACCCCTAAAATTAACTTGTACCCAAATTTTTGGTGAACCAGGCTTACTCCCTTCCCGAAAAATTCGCCAATTTCAAATTTTAAAATTGGAATATTTGTGAATTAACAAATATTCGCCACTAAGATTTTCCTGGTTGTCAGGGGCATTTGTTAATCCAAATGACATTACTAAAAACTCATAATGTCCATATTGTGTCGAATGCAATTTTGGAAAATAGGTTTCCTTGATGCCTATGATGATAACCTAATCATAGATCAATTTTTGAAAAACATTTGGCACCATTTAATTGTTCTAACAAGTAATCTATTCTTGGTAAAGGGTATTTTGTTTATAATTGCGATTTTATTTAATCGGCAATAGTCAATGCATAAATGCATAGTTCCACCATATTTCTTCACAAATAACATTGAGCACCCTATGGAGAAATACTAGGTCATATTTTTCCTTGTTTAAGAAATTTGGCTAATTGATTTTTTAATTTTGCTAACTCACGAATTGATTAGTGATAAGATTTTTTTGATATGGGTTTGACTCTAGGAATTAGGTCTATGACATGTTGTTGTTCTTCTAGAAGGTAGATCATTTATCTTGTCAAGAAATACATCCATGAATTCTTGTACAATAGGTTTAATATTAATATATAACTTGAATTTATCACCTTGTTGAGTTTTTATAACAAAAAAAGTTTGCAATGTTTCTTTACACTACGTTTTAATTTTATGGATGAGATAATTTTTATGGTTATGGGTCACTTCTCTCCCTATATGATTTCAAATGTCCCCATGTGCTTACGAAGGAAAACAAACTTGTTTTCACATCCAATGTATGCCTTATTCTTTTCTAACCATCCCTTTACTATTATTGTATCATATTTACCTGAGTTTAAGATGTGAAAGTGGTCATTTGTTTCAAAGTTATCTAACTGAAATGATAAGTTCTCAATAATTGTACCTATGTGCTTAACAATTATTCCATCTTCCATTTTCATTTATGGGTTCAATGGTTCTGAAAGACAATTGAAGTTTAGAAACAACTTTTGGGGAGATAAAACTATGACTACTACCATAATCCATGCGAAAATTAACATTATGCCCATTGATATTTCCTTGAAGTTCCACTAATGAGTTTTGAAAATGTACTATACCTACGTCCACAACAACATATATTTTCATGTTTGGTTGTGTATCGTTTTTATTTATCGGTGTTTGAGACTATATTTTTTTATTTTTGTGAGAAATATCATTTATAATGGTTATCTCCACAATTCCAACATTTTAACGTCGGTGGAGGTTTTTGTTTAGAGGAATTTTCTTGAAAGGAGTAGAAATTTTACTTGGTCTTATAGTGGAGGTCTCCATATCTATTTAGATTTCTATAACTTCATTTTCCCGATGAAATGAATGGGCGTTCTTCTCTTGATCTTCTTTCCTTTTATTTTGACATTTTTTCATATTTTCAAATTTTTCTACCATTTGTGCCGCTTTATCAACCAATTTTGGTTTTCCACACCACACATTTTCTTTAAATTCATCTCTTAACCCATTTATGAATCTTATAACTCTATCTTGTCCTTCTATAAATGGTACAAAATAATTTAATCGCTCAAAATACCTTTTTATTCATTAAGCGGTTTTCATCTCTATTTTAATTCAAAGAATTCATTAAGTCTTTCCTAAAAAAAATAGGCAAAAAAATCTTTTTATTTAAATAATTATTCAAATGTATCCCATTTAATAATCTTTGTTTTTAACTTATGAGTTTTTATGGTATCTTGTCACTAATTTAATGCCATTCCCTTTAATTGGAAACCAACTATGAGGGATCTTCCGTAACTACTAGTTCCCTGTAATTTGAATTATTGGTATATGATAGATAACCATTGTTCCACTTCCTACTTCTCTAGAGTATTCAAGTAATTTAATTTTCCTTACAAAGCTATCAATTTATTTTTATTTATAGCCTCATATATATATCAAAGGATTTAGATTCAGCGTCTGGGTCACTAGAGGAATCTTTTGAAGTAGTGTTTTCATGACTTTAATGTTTTTGTTTTCTATATTTTCTCCCCTCTGTGTTCATTTCTCAATTGGGTTATTCCTATCTTGTTTTCCTAGTTTATTTTTATTCTTTTTATCTTTTTGATTTTCAAAACTTCTTTTAAATTTTTCTACTTCTAGGGTTAGATTTTGAACTTCTCCTGTTGTTATTGATTTTGTTGTTCATACTCCTCATAGTTGATCGAGTCACCATGTCCTTTTGATTCCATGTTGATGATAAGATTAAGGCCAGTCCATCTGTGGACATGAAATATTGTATGAAAAGTAAAGTTCAATATTCACTCTGATGAAATATTAATTTCCATTGTTATTACACTTTTTTTGTTTGAAACCTGGCAGCTCATAGACCGCCACATCCCACGGTTGAGGTGGGCAGACTTCTTCAGCTAAGCGGCCAAGGACTGAGGGGTTTCCATTCCGCCAAATTCATCGGGGGCACGATCTCGGCCTCATCCCTTAGTACGATATCTCTTGACTTCACTTTCAACGAGAATTGAACCCTGGTGAGCTCTTTAAGAGACAAGCATTTTCACCATTGAATCAAACATCATTCGATACACACAATTTTTGTATCTCTATCTTCTCATAAATTAAGATATTTAATTATTTATAAATTAAGAATAAAATTTTAGATTATCATTTGAAGTAATCATTATCATTTTGAGATGAGTCACTTTGAAAACACTGATAAATCTACAAGTCAGGGCACGGAAGTCTCGTAGTGGATAGTACTCATCAAATATTTACGTTCTTAATCCCAAACTCATGAGATAACATGAACATTCAAGTTTTATAATGTAAAACACATCTATGCTAATGTGGAGATTGAGGGCGGATATCACGAAGATTAACATATGGAATTTTAATGCAAGATGGGAGATATTGGAACAAAATGGAGAAATATGGCCCAATAACGTGCTCACAATTTTCAACCAATCACATAATCATATTACCTATCCAATCACAAAACTTGGGTTTCAAGGATTACCCAGATACGAAAAGAAATCATGAAATTGTGAGATGAATCATGACTTTGTGAAGTTTGGTGACTCGGATGAAGACATAAGGCTGAGGTCACATATGGTTGATTTATGAGCGGGTGACGACGGGGTATTAAGTTTCACATAGATTTCAATATTAGAATTATCATCCAATAACGTGCTCTCACGATCACGAGAAGTGAACATGATAGAACAATAATGATAAAATTAAGGACTTTCGGAGATAGGTAACTTCAGAGTTTCGTGAGAAAATGGCATAACACATCGATGGTAAGAGGTTTCGCCACTTGTCAACATCCCCGCGACTTGGGTCATTTAGAAATCTAGAAGAGAAATGACTATTGTTAAGACACTATTTAATACGTGGACCAATAACAAGACACGTGTAGGTTTCAATATTAGAAATGGAGTACACCATGAATAAAGAATAGAAAACATAATTTTATTTATTCTCATAAAGATCACCAGTTTGTAATACACAAAGACGTAGATGAGAGACATAATTTTAAAAGGTATAAATATTCGAGAAATACAAGCCCTTTATTATTCCCACGGATCCTTTTAAGATCATAATATATGATACCAAAATGTCATGACCAATATTTCCGAAAAAACAATAAGTTTTAAAATACTATAAAATCATGGTATAAAGAAAATCCAAAGAAGCATTATAATCGATCATGTTTATTGTTATTAAAGAAACAATTAATTGATATAATTTCAAAGGAAATACAAATATAAAAACTAAATAAACATTAGTATTTATTTTATTAATATCAAGAAGGTTTCAAATACATATTTATAGGGATCCCAATAGATGACTATATAACCCTATCAAGTAGAAGCATTCCAACACTCACACTTGCACAAATGAGGAATTTGTATCATGAACACATGTACATATAATTAGCTAACCTCAAACAAGGACATATGGGGTATACTTTGTACTCCCCAGTCAAATGCACTCTACGTACTGTCTCACTTGCAAGGTACTTTCTCTAGGATTTACTCTCAAAAATTTCCAAATAATACAATTTTTATTTCATTTCTATTTTTCTTTCCCTCATCCATTGGGTTATCACCCCTTTTATAATATCCAAGGGGTGGTTACAACTAACACACCCTTTCATTATTTATTTAACTCATTTTTACATGGTAAATCTCAATCATCCCCAATTATCGAATGGATTTATTATTTTACAAAGAATCATTCCCTCTTTACCATATATTTTCACAAGATAACATAACATTAAATATTACTTTTGGGTAATATTCTATTAACCACCCTTATTTCATCACTTTACACATTTTTAATATGTGTGTATTTAGTCATGTAACATGATCAATCCTTTGAAAAAAACCTCCTTAGATTTGAAGGCAGTTTTCCAAACATTTTCTAGATTTATGGGAACTTGGTGGTACCTTGACTTTAGATCAATCTTTATGAAAATTTTAGGTCCCCTAAGTTGGTCTAGAGCTCCATAATCCATAGAAATAAGTATCTTTTTAATTGTGATTTTGCTCAAGGATTGATAGTAAATGTAGAGCCATTGTGTCCCATATTTCTTTTTGGATAATTAAAACCCAGACTCCCACAAGGTGATGCACTTTGTTGAATGTACCCCTTCTAAATCAGCTCTTAGATCGATGCTTGATTTATTCACTCTCAAGTACTAAGTAGTTGTATAGGGAACCATTTAGAAGTGGGGTTTCAAGGACCAATCTAATTAGATGCTTCACATGAAAATGAAAAGGCACACTTTTCGGTGGTATGAATATATGTGTATTTAAATATCATCTAAATCATCTATTTTGTGTGCATTGTTTGTCTTGATTTGACAAATATTATGGTTGGTGTACTCTTTTCTTATTCTCACACCTAATCATGAGTAGGAAAAATGTCCTAGTTTGAGAAATCAACCTTCAACACTAGTTTGCACCGATCGGGGCCACTAAATTAGCAAGGGATACTTTTTGAATGCGATAGGTTTACGACCTAGATTGATGACGGTGCTCCTAGGCCTAGCCTCATAAAAACTATGGCGACCCCACATGTATGGATGTCCAAGAACATTGAAAACATAAAAGGGTGCAACATCACATAACACTCCATCTTTGAATGGTTTGATTAGATAAGGAAGATGAAACTATCGATTCACATAGATGTCTATTCCTTGACTAACCCAAGCAAAAAAGTAAAGTTGTGCATGAGGAGTTTTTACTAGATTTAACATTTTTATTATTTTCGCATATATCAAATTATTTTGGCTCCTACTAACTAAGATAAAGTGAAGAGATATACCATTCACCCATATCAATGATTAAAATGGTCATTTTACATCTTCTTTTAGTGGAGGCACTATTCATACAATGGAAACAATGCGATATAGATACACATCTACACTCAACTCTACTTCTTCATGTGTAAATAGATTCTCTACAGAGGCATCTCCTACATATTGCTCCCATGACTATGTTAATTTTTTTCATTACCGACTCAATGGTCCTTTGTGTTATGGTAGCTACTCTTCTCGCTTCTCACACCATATTCTTTATTCTTTTCGAAGCATTTATTTCCATGTTTGCTTCTTATCTCATTTCTTGTTAGTGTCATAACCACATGGTGTCGACCTTCACTTTCTTTGAATATGAAGGATCTTTGTTTCCCCGTGTTTGGACATTTCTTCAACCTTAATTGCATATTGGTAGGATTCCCTCATAGTATTGATGTATGTAAACTCCATTTCTTCCTAGATGTAACATCAAAACCTACTACAACATTTAAGAATTTCATTCTTCTAGATGTCCCGTGTGCCCACTTTTTTAGATAGTGTATGAAACTCATTAATGTAGTATTGTATTGTTTGATCATGTTCACGATGCAATTGGCACAATTTCTTGAACTAGTCATCATAATTATTAATTGGATAATATTCCTAACTTGAAAAACTCTATAAAAATGTCCCATGCTCATGGGGTTTTTGTATCAATAATTATAATTACATTATCATCATTTTATAGGTAGTATTATTCCCACCATTTTTGAAATGTAGATAATATTTCAAGAGTGCAAATTTTATATTTTCATTATTAGAAAAATTACTTGTGAGAGAAATATGATTTTAGTTGATTGGGCCATTTATCTAATTCATCAACATCAAATTTTCCTTCAAACCGCATACAAATCAGAAACAGGGATGAAAGCTTGAAATATTTTATTAATGATCAAAATCAATTTGCAATAGATGTGCTACAATATTTATACATATTGGACATCAATATACAAACAAAGAAATGGGTTACACGGGTACAACCGTGAAACAATACAAACAATAGTATTGTTAAAACAATATAACAACTCCTGCCGATGGGGTGGGAGTGGTGTGGTCAAGTCACATGGTTGTGTGCTTGCCCACCCATGCTCAAATCCTCCCAAGGCACGATCCTCCTCGGAGGTGGTTTCACCGCTGGAGGCGGCTTCACTGCTCGTGCTAACACTGGTGGTTACTCCTCATTGCTGACGCTGGTGGCTCTCCTCTCACTGCTGACGCTGGTGGTTGCTCCTCTCACTGTTGACGCTTGCTTCTCCTCTCACTGCTGACGCTAGTGGCTGCTCCGCTCACTATTGATGCTCTTGTTGCCGCCTTTGGTGCTGTTCCACCTTTGCTGATTCGGTGGCTGCTCCTCTCACTACTGACGCTGGTGGCTGTTCCTCTCGCTCCATTCATTGATAGTTGTCCCACTCGCATTTTGCGGCCATTTTCGTTGGTCGTTGCATCTTCACTATGGTTTCATGGTTTCTCCAATTGGGTTCCTAAATAGTGGTCCCCTTCATCAGAACTAGGTTGTGGTTCCTCTCAAGAAAAATCCTCAAATGTACAAAGATGTGGGTCCTTTCAAACACCCTCAATTTACCCTTAAAAAAAAACAATATAACAACTCCCGTATGTTTGAGTAAAACAATATAGAAGGTCATAAATAAATATAACCATATAACAATTAAACAATTATCAAACTATGTGCAATGTATAATTAACCTAGGTAAAATATAATTACCCTAACATTCCCCCCTTAATTTTGCATTGTCTCAAGGGATGAGGAGAGGAACTCTCTAAACAACTCAAACTTGTCACGTGCAAGTGAATTTGTGAAGATATCTACTCGTTGTTCATCTATTGGACAAATCGAAGTTGTATATTGTGCTTCAAGACATGCTCACGTATGAAATGTACCTGTACCTCAATGTGCTTTATTCTTTCATGAAAAACTAGATTGCGAACAAGTTTGAGAACACCTTCATTGTCTACATACATGGTGGTCGGTTTGTCCTATGGTATTCCAAGTCCTTCCAGTATGGAACGCAACCATATTGCTTCAAAGGCTTCACTGCTTAACGCTACCCGACTTCGTGGAAGAGCGAGAAATAAAATGTTGTTTCTTGCTTCCCCATGATATTGGTCCAGATCCCATAAAGAACACAAACCCTGAAGTGGATTTTATGTCATCAATGTTTCTACATGATCTGAATCGAATATCCAGACAAGAAGAAGTTTTCATTCTTCTCGTATTCTAGACCAAGATCCACTGGTCCCTTGAGATATCTCAAGATGCACCTTATTGCATGAACCTGGATAGATAGCTCTCTGCAAAGTTGATATCTGGTCTAGTGTAGGTCAAGTAAATGAGACTCCCAATGAACTACCGATAGAGAGTGGAATTTATTGCAGGAGATGGATCTAAACGAGATAAGCTGCAATCTGTGTTCCATAGGTGTGCAATCAATCATCTTGAATTTCTCAAGTGTTGTCTTGTTATATTTCAAATGAGAAACAAAGATTTGATTCTCTTTATATCATACTTCCAATATAAGACAATAATGCATCAGCCTAAGATTTGTCATGTTGAATGATCGGTTAAGATCTTTCTTCGTTGTATCGATTATCCTCACTGAACTATCAGTGATGACTAGATTGTCGACATAAACAACCACAATCACAATCTCCCCCTTGCTTTTTAAGGTAGAGATTGGGATCGTATGGATTTCTAACAAATCCATGTTGTATGAGATGCTCATCAATTTTGATGTACCATGCCCAAGGTGCTTGTTTAAGGCCATACAGAGATTTCCTAAGTCTGCATACCTTTGCTTCTTGACTAGGTACAACATATCCCTCAGGTTGAGTCATATAGACTTCTTCTTGTAAATCTCCATTAAGAAAGACACTTTTTACGTCCATATGATGGACTTTCCAACCAAATTGTACAACTAGAGCAAAGATCATCCTGATCATTTTGATCTTAGTTGTGGGAGTAAATGTCTCTCATAGTCAATGCCTTCTTTTTGTGTGTACCCCTTTGCTTTCTTGTTGGTGTAAATTCTAGGTTTGCCTACCTTGCCCTAATTTTTCATGCCCATTTTGCTTAGAAAACGTTTTATTTGTCAAGCTGATGATCTGCAATTCATTTTTTCCAGTGGAATGCCTTCGAAATGCCCTTGATGTTGTTGTTTTGCCCTATATTTGAACAAATTTCCAAGTTCCCCCTTTTGTGCCCTAATTTCTTCTTTCCCACGGGCTGTGTCATTTTTCCTTTGTCAAAACGTGCAAGAAACTCGGATTTGATCGAATTCCATTTATGTGCAAGTGAAATCCCAATCCCCTGGTCGAAATTAATGTAAAATCATGTTTCACTTGATTTAAAACTAAGAAATCTACATTCCTTGTGAAAAAATCGATTTCTAGGGCAACCTCGGTATTTTTATGTTTTTGAGGGCATACGGGTGTCATTTTCCTGTCAAATTCATCTTCGCATGTTATTGCTAACATGGCAGGTTCCTATTGGCTGAGGATGTGCGGGAAATGTCTTAACTTGTCACTTTTTGACTTTTGGCAAAAGGAAAAATTTTGTCCGCGGCCCCGCATTGCTATAGTAAAGTGCCTACGTGGCACATTTTGATTGGTTGGAGGATCGGCGGGGTGGGCTTGCCTTAGAAATTTTGCTTTCATTTTGCAAAATTTTCTAAGTTAAATTTTTGCTCGAAGGCCCGCAACAAATGGGAAGCGGACACGTGGCTCGAGAGGGCATGCGGTGGTAGAAGGACTTGGAAAATTTCTTTTTTTTTGCCTCGGATGCTAAGGTAAAAATTTGGGCTCGAAATCCCTCACCCAATAGCAGGTGGACACGTGTCCAGATGAGTCAACATGGGAGGGCGGGGGATTTGAAGATTTTGAAGTTTTTAACCTCAAAATGTTAAAGTTAAATTTTTCCGAGAGCCCGCGACCAATTGGAGGAAGACACGTGTCCAGGAAGAGGCGGAAGTTTGGAGCGCAAAGGAAATATTGAAAATTTTACAAATTTTGGCAAAGGTTTTCAAAGTCAAAAAGTTGTCCGCTGGCCCCGACAGGAAAAAATTGGATGTGTGCCCCCTGACCAATCAAGGGGTGACACGTGGCATTTTTGAAGGGTCAAAAAGAGGAGCACAGCCCGCAAGGTGTTTTGATGCTTGCAGAGGTTTGAAGGCAACATTGGAGGTGTAGCTCCGCAATGAATGGGAGAGCGCCATGTGGCAAGGAAGCGAGCGGGTGTTCGGGCCATGAGCATTTTGAGAAAATTTTCCTTTTCTCAAAAAAGTGGCAAAATCTATCAAATTGGCCCACGGTTTTTGTGGGGCCCACCTAGGGACACGTGGCGGGTCCAGGGGGCAAGCGGGAAAATTTTCAAAATTTTCCAAAGGCATAAAAAGGTTACAAATGCAAATTTTAAAGGGAAGGGGCCCGCGCCAATGGTTTTTGGACACGTGTCCACCTTATCCAAAGGCAAAAAAGGGAAAATTCATGAATCTCATCCTCCACGTGGAGGGCTGGCATTAAAGGTTGACTAAAATCAATGGTCACTGTGTAATTTCATTTTTGGGACGCCATGGGAGCTCCAAGGAGCTTGGAAATCACGTTTCTTCATCAAAATGCATGAAATTTTATATGATTTTGCATCCCCTTAGCCTTTTGAGTGCAATGGCATCATTTTTATGAGCTAATTCGGTGCCCTATGGTGTTTTTGATGAAATTTTTATTCAGGCCCGTGTAAAAACGTGAAAGGTAAAAAATTAAAGTTGCAGAGGTGAAAAATGATGAAGTAAAAGGTGAGAAATGATTGCAAATGCATGTTGGCATGTCTGAATGCCAAAAACATGACTGGGATGGATAAGGATCTAAATTCATGCAATATTTTAAACTATTTATGCATCCCTGGCATTTTACGAGTTGTTTTATAGTTTAATGTCATTTTCATGAAATGGATAAGATTTCTTGTAACAAATTTGATCCCTAAGCATATTCTTTGCTTGGGAAGCAAGGATCCAAGATGGCATGAGGTATAAAAGATATTTTTGAAGCATTTTTTAAGAGAGGGAGACAAGAGAGAAAAAGACTCAGAATTTTCAAGCAAAAAAGTTGGAAGAAATCCATTTCTCTGGAGAAAACCGCCTGAGAGTCATTTTTAATTCCATTTTGTATCAGATTTCATCATGTTGAGTTGGTTTCAGTTGTAAAGCCATCAACAAGCTCTGAGATTGTTCTTATAGCATTCCCCTACTGATGTATTTGATCAGATTTTGGATTATGTGGTGTTATCTCTTGGCAAAATTTGCATATACTTATGTCTCAAAATGTTTTCAATTTGTGTTTCTTTCTCATGTTGCAATCTTGTGTTTAGGATCTCTTTGATCATACAGGGTCTCATTTCTTGTTGATGGTTTAATGGCATTTGCAATCTTATATTCAAAAGAGCTTTCATCTGATAGAAGATAAACATATTTAAAATCATTTCTTGTCCTTGAATAATGTATTTGTTTGTAAACCTTTGGGTGTACCTGAGGTCATGATTAAATAGGGATTCCTGGATACTTTGTTGGTATTTTTCTTCAAGATTTTGTGGTAGGTTATCAAAGGTTGTGTGGAAGAGTGCAGATCTGGGCCTCCATCTGTGCACATATCCTGGTTGAAGGAGCATTTAAAACCCCTGGAAGCATTCTGTTGTGTAGATATTGCAAATTTCCTACAAAGGTTCTCAAAGAAGTTGGTAATTCCCAGCTAGTCTTGTCTAAACATCTCCCCACAAAAAAATTATTCAGACTAACTCATCCTACCTATACTACCATTACATTGCATTGTGTGTCAACAAAAGAATACAATCCTTCCACAAAATGCACAAAGCATATCAGGGTTTTATCATGTCTTTAGCACTTGGCTTTGTTTTGAGAACATTTCCATCATTTAGTAGTGACAACTCCTTTGAGTTTGGATAATGGATGCTTGATCATGTTTTCACAAGGCCTCTTCCATACCATATGCAAAACACAAGGATATCTCCATCTCCTTTACCATATAAGGGCTGCAATATAGGTTCTCTTGCCTTGGTTGATAGGCACAACCTAAAACAATGAGGGTTAGATCAAAACCCTTTTTGAAGGTGCTATCCACTCCCTCAAATCTTGAATGCAAACAAGCTAGATAGGTGTGCTCCCGGCTACAAACGACATACAAACCATCTATCTATCCTTGAGTGTCTTGTGCAAGTTCATGATGTTGTTCAAGTTGTGAAGGAGATTAAATCTGGATACCAACAACTACTAGTCTTGCTTTGTACTTGTCTATGGTCCCATCTGCTTTGTACTTTGTTTTGAATATCCATCTGCATCTAATGGGTTTATTCCTTGGTGGAAGATTGAAAAGATATCAAGTGTTGTTTTTCATCATTGAGTTGTATTCAACATCCATGGCATCTTTCAATATTTTGACTGTAGGGCTTCCTGGACTGTAGAGGGCTCATCAGATTTAATAACTCTACTCATCAAAGAAAATTTCACTTCTTCTCTTACTTTATTGCAAGTCCTTGGTCCAGTGGTGGATGTATCCATTGGAGCATCCATTCTTGCATCTCGTAACATGCTAGTATACCACTTGGGCATACGTTGAACTATTCCCATGGGTCATGGTTTTATCTGATCATCACCATCATCCCCATCATCACTTTCATCATCATTTGGAACATCAAATTCAATTTTTAAAACTGGTGAAAAATATACATCAGGTGAATCTAGAGGAGGAGACTTTGCTTCCTTCTTCTCAAAGAACTCAACATCTTTTTGGTGTAGAATTTCCTAGTATTTGGATCCATCAATCTGTACCCAAGAGTCTCTTCATTTTACCCAATGAAGATTAGTTTTTGTGATTTCATATCCAATTTATTTATATTATGTTTAAGTATGTGCATGCTTTCTTTGCACCCAAATACTGAGGTGTGTAATAGATGGTTTCCACTTTGACCATGCTTCATGTGGCATTACTCCTTCAAGAGAACTGTGGGCACTATGTTCAACAAATATACAATTGTCTTTACTTCTTCTACCTAGAATTTCCTTTCTAGTCCGGATGCATCAATCATGCATTGCACCATTTCTATGATAGTACAATTTATTCTCTCAACAACACCATTTTTTTGCGGTGTGTGTGGAGGAGGCATTTGTTGATGAATCTCGTGAGCTTGTAGGTAGTCTTTGAACTCACACTTGGTGAATCCTCCCTCGATCCGAGTAGAGAGTTCTTATGTGATGACTAGTTTCGTTCTCAACAGCCATTTTGAATTTCTTGAAGGTTTCAAAAGCTTCACTTTTCTTGTGAAGACAAGTATATCCACATTTTCTTGAATAATCATCAAAACAAAGTATGAAGTATTGGAACCTAGAATGACTTGGTTGCATCGGATTGCAAAGATCAGTATGAACCAAATCAAGCTTACCATGAGCTCGATACGTTCTTTTAAGGATGAAACTCTGTGTTGTTTGCCTTGCAAGGCAAAGTGAGGACATTTATCTGTATCATTTTGAAGAGATGGTAAACCATTTACCATATTGTGTCGGTGAATTGTCTTGAGATACTTGAAACTTATATGACCAAGTCTTTGATGCCAAAACTATGTAGAGGTAGAGTTCTTAGCCATAAGTGTATGACCATCTCTATGAAAAAAATCAAGCTGGAACATACATCCCATATTGGAGACTTTTGAAACTATTTTGAGCCTCGTGATTTGTCTCGAATTACACACATTTTCTTGCTGGAATGACTATCAAAGTCAATTTTCAAGTTACGATCTAGGAGTTGACTAACTCACAACAGATTTTTAGTCAACCGAGGGACACATAATACATCTGACAATCTACAGTTGCATGAACCAAGAGGTAGAGAAATATTCCCAATCCCATGTATTGTGTATGAAGAATCATCACCTAATGAAACATGTTTTTTCGAAGGTGTGTCCCTCATTGAAGTAAACCAATATCTGTGGCTGGTTATGTGTCAAGTGGCTCTCGAATCAACATACCAGACATCACTAGATGATGTGGATAGTTCATTTGATCGAGAAGTGTACAAATAGCCTTTTGTATTTGAATGTTCTTCTTACTTATCAATATTGCCTTTGATGGGGTTTCTTTCCAGTTCCCCTTTTCTACCTTTGTTTGTAGTTTGTATGTCCCTTTTGAGATTGTTGGTTTTGAGGTCCAGAGTTGCTTGATGAACCTTTCTTGTAAGTATTATACCAACAATATTTCAATTCATGTACTCTTTTGCAAATTGGACATTTCTTCTTCTATTATTTATCCCCTTTTTGATTTTGGGGTTTTTGATGAGAATTGGGTTTGCTTTTTCCTTTTCCTTTCCATTTTTGATGAGAAGAGAGTGTCTGCTCCTCTTCATCATTCTTATTATACATGGCTTCCTCTTGTTGTAGTATATTTACCAATTTGTCAAAACTAAATGTCGTATTTGACAAGTTTAGTGTTGTTATAAAAATGTGGTAGGAAGAAGGGAGAGCTCTCAGAACAATGGGAATGAGAGCTTCAAAAATGGTCATTTCTCCTAGGGAAAGAAGTGAAGCCCTTAACTCTATAACTCTTCTCAAGAAAGCTTTGATTTTCTCATTTGGCTTAAAATTCAATGTGTGTAACTAATTCTATAAATTCAAAGTGACATTCTTGTTTTGGCCTCGTATATTGTGCTCAACTTATCCCACGCTTCTTTGGTTGTTTTGGCATCTTGAATGTGGGGTTACACATCATCAGACACTCCAAACAAGATGATTATCTTAGCTTTCTGATCTGATCTATCAAACTGTCATTGTTGTGTTGTATTAGTAGTTGATCTAGTCAGAGTACCATTCACAACAAGTCCGATTTATTCAACTCAAATTGTGTCTTGATTTTTGTCTTCCATGCAAGTATAGTTGTTTCCTCGAGTAGTTGTGAATCTTAAAGAAAGAATTTGGGGTCATTGGTGCCCATTTTGCATAATCCGACGATAGGGTAGGCTCTTATCACTCCATGTATAAGGTCTCTCAATCTATATATCGTTAGTCTGATATACTGAACCTTTCTATATACACGCCCTTCCGATATAGCCGCTTGGTACGTGGAAGAAGCTCACCCTTTTGATATACTTGGTGGTATGTGAAAGAGGTGTTAACATATGTGAAAGAATCAATATGTGGCACCAAGATAGTACTGATAGGGGTATGTGTGATTATTGACACCGACTCAAAGAAATATCCTCATACGCGCACGTAACTTTGCTATATACTCATATAATTTCTCAGTCCGAATTTATGTCGAGAAATTGTTCACAGACGGATGGGAGGGCTCAAAGTGTGTGCATTATGTCCTTATTACTCCCCATCAATTTAAAGGGTCGATGCCCAGATGACGTTGTTGCAGCTATATTAGGTGTTAAGTGCAGTAGTAGTCGCAACAACTTTACCCGTAAGTGCTTCCCGGAGGCCTTTGTTTATATCAAACATTGCAAGTAAGATCTAGGATCTCGTGAGTTTTTGAACTAAATTTCTCTATTTTTTATTACAATTCTCTGCCATTTTTTGAGTAGTTACAATGTTTGCGGTTGACTATGGCAACCTGCAAATTAGTACAATACACTGAAGTATACAATTACATTAAAAAAATTAAAATTGAATGGTGGGATTTTTTTTTGTTTTTCGGGGCCCTAGTGGCCTCCGGAGCCCTATATGGCTCTCTGAGAAAAAAACCATAAAATAATGGCTCAAAATGTTGTTTTTAGATACCCCTCCTTTGGCAAAAATTGCTAAGAATAAAAAATATGCAATTTGGGAATAAAAATTGCCCTTGATTTAGGGTTTTCTCCAATATTTTTAGTAGCTTGTTTAGTTGAGGCTAAGTGGCTTAGAGGAGATTTTTCTTGCTAAAAGTGCCTCTACATTTGGAATTTTTGCCAAATCTAAAGTTATAGCAAGTTGTTTTAAAAACAATGCCTTTTGTGGGGGTTAAACCTCTAAGCTACTACTCCCAAGTCGTTCCACCCAACCATCCGAGCATTACCAACTCTTTGCTAATGAAATGAAGCAATTTATATCTAAACCTATCAAAATCGACTCACCTGTTGAAATTCGATGTGGCCAACTAGATGATCCATGTGGCGGTCAAGATGGAGGGCGGTTTTAGGGTTGTAGCTTTAAAAATGGATCAAATTTCCTTTATCTCCTCACATGTTGTTTTCCACTTTGTTGTTTTGTTTTGTTGTTACTTTTATGTGATTGTAGGTCACATGTATGGAGCTTAATCAAATTTTGGCTTTGGCTTGGCCACTTATCAATATGTCTACTTTTGCTTTGTATGTTCTTTGTATGTTTTGTTGTGCTTTGTGTAGGGATAAATTTGTTTACATAGGGTCACTGAGATCGAAGAGGGGCTCGATCGGTGTGTTGATCACTGCTTTGGGAGGAGCTCGGTCTACATGGGTTGGGGACTCACACATAGTGGGATCAATGTGAGGCTCGGCTAGTTTGATTCAATAGGGGCCTAGTCCATATGACTCGATCCACATATCGAACTCAACATCAAATACGACTTGATCGGGTGCAAGAGAGGATGATATCGATGCATGTGCACTTGAATGGGCTTGGCCGTGTAGAACGTGTAGAGAACTTTGAGACATAGATGTGGCTCACAACTCCAAAGTAAATGCTAATAACCCAACCAGAAGCTTAGCATCCTTAACTCACCTATCCAAGAACTCGGTGTTCAAAATAACTCGGTTAGGACCAATGTGGAGAGCTCGATCTTCACCAATTTTTAGCAGGAGTTTCTCCAAATATAGCAAAGACCAAATGCACCTCTAATATTAGAGGTAAAACCCTTAGATGGGGAAAAAAATAATTATTTTTAAAAATTCCCTACGACAAATTTTTCCTCAGTGCGGGATGCATGCAAGGCAAAAAAAAATCATTGCATTATAAACACGGAACGAAAGAGGGGTTCAGAGGGATGCAAGGACGTTTGGGAAGTTGATAGAGGTAACAACGACTCTCCTAAACAACAAATTCTTCTCCAAGACACTTCTCTTCCCTCTGCAAGCTCTCTCCAACCCTTCTCTACTTCACAGGTCCATATTCTTGCTCGGTACCATATGTAAAATAAGGACTAAGCCCAGAATATTTTATTAATGATAAAAATCAATTTACAATAGATGTGCTGCAATATTTATACATATTAGACAACAATATACAAACAAATAAATGGGTTGCATGGGTATAACCGTGAAACAATACAAACAATAGTATTGTTAAAACAATATAACAACTCTTGTATGTTTGAATAAAACAATATAGAAGGTTATAAATAAATATAACCATATAACAATTAAACAATTATCAAACTAACTATGTGCAATGCATAATTAACCTAGGTAAAATATAATTACCCTAACACAATCAAAATTTATTTGTACCTTGAAGGTATTTGGATCCATGAAGTATTTATGTGATGTGGGTGTATTTATAGAGGTGGGTCCAGTTATAGGGATGACCCACGAGTGTACAAAAAAATTGTGCCATCATCTCCCTCCTCTACCACTCAAAGTATTCATCAAGTAATTATTTTATGTGGTCTCTCAATTCCTCTTGTATTATTTGAGGTCATTTGAAGTGTTAATGAAGGTAATTCAAAGGATCACACATCTTGACACCATACTTTTAGTATTTTTACTTATTGCATTCGAAATGCAAGAGTGGAACAAAATTTCTCGATACCATTGATCTGGATTAATTTGTAACTCCGGTGCACAACACACTAACAATGGTGATTAATGTGTTATAAAAATCAATTCAAAATTTAAGAGTTGTAGAAACAAACTACTTTTATTGTAATTAGAAATTTATACAAATTAGAAAACTTCGTAAGAGAGAAGTGTGTCCGAATATCTCTCTTTATTTGAAACAAGCTTCTTTATTGCTATACAATGAACGATATGAAAAATTACTACAAAAAAATATGAAGGGTTTTTAAGGAAACCAAAAGGTCATCCTACATGAAGACCACTTGTATCCACCTTAGGGGTGGATTCACAAAGAAATTTTTGGAAAAATCCAAAATATATCCTATTATTACTATTGTTTTTAATGTTCCTTATTGGGGTAGTATATCTTAGCACATTGACCTGATTTGTGAACCGTAGGACTTGATGGAAAATGATGGAGTGAACTAAAAAAATCACTACAAAAATAACACCTTGGCTATTAGTTATCTTCTTATAATTTGAATCCCATAAATTCTTGAAGACTCTAGAAAATGTAAAATACTAAAAGCTACTAAAATGTGTTCCTCCTTGATAAGTAGTGGGCCTTATTTCTCTTAAATTTTAAACAAAGTGTGGAAATTACTTCTCAATTAGGATCTTGATGAACCACTTCCCTTGGTGTCGCATCTACCCTTCCTTCACTACTTGGTAAAGTGTAATCTTATGATGTTTCATGTCCTTGACCACCATGTCAATGATTTGATAAAATTTAAATGGTGTCACATACTTTGGGTTCAACTCTACACTATTTAAATGTTCATTAATGTCTAATGTATCCAAGAGTAGTGGAAACTATGGGTAGAGAAGTTCAACATCGCAAACTAGATGTAACCCAAGGTAGGGTGGAATTGAAGATTAAGCTTAAATGTATTCTTACCAACTAATTTTTTCATGGTGTACACCCCATATCATAGAATAAGAGTTTCCTATATGGACCCTTGAGTCACTCTTCCTGCAGATGTATCCAAACCTTATCCCTCACTTGGAGTTGATGAGGGACCTAATGGGTATCATAAAACTACTTGTACTCATGGCTCATTCATTCCATAATCTCATGAACCTATTGCTGGATGTATTGACTTATTACATGAATTTTGTTTCCTTATCCACTTCTTTATACATGTGGGTGGATTCTTCTTCCAACATAATGTAAAATGCTACATCAATGAGTGCTAATGGATGAAATTCAAGAAACACTTGAAATGGGCTATGATCTATGGAACTCAGTAAAGATCTCAATTGTAGCTATGTTAGACATAAATAATAATTGCATCCCACGTGCATAGATTTTTGGAGTAATACATCTAAAGAAGATGCAAAATCATTCGGATGACTACCTTTGTCTACCCATCGGTATGGGGGTGGAATGAAATGGAAAAATTTAATTTTTTGTCTATTATGTATTGTAGTGCAGCCCCACAAATCTAGAATCACTATCCGACACAAGGCTTCTTAGAAGGCCAAAATGAACTTGTTGTCAAATAAGAATATGTGACACATTTGGATAACTTGCTTAGAACTTTAGACTTAGGTGACCTCAAATTTTTCCAAAATTGCTTAGTATATTGCCTCCTAAATATTATTAGAAAATACCCATTACACCATAAATTTTCGTGGCATCCTAAAATTTCATGGCACCCTAAAATTCCATGGAATCCTAAAATTCTACGACATCCTAAAATTTTGTAGCATCCTAAAATTACACGACAAGTATTAAAATATGCACACCACTTGAAAAATGCTCTACATTGAAAAATCCACATAAAACCGAACATCCACGACAACCTATAATTTCACTTAATACTATAAATTTGTAGAAGCTTAAAAATACATGAAATCATAAAATCCCATGGCACTCGAAAATTTTGTAGTTTCCTAAAAATCCACGGAATTCTAAAATTATGTGGCACCCTAAAATTATGTGACACCCTAAAACTCCACGTAACATTGAAAAAACCCGTGTAACAATTACAAATATGTACAAAGGGGAAAGGAAAGCCACAAAAAATAAAGGGAAGACTTCAAGATATAATGAGGAGTTGACACATAGCTAGGGTGACCTAGAGGTCAAATTTGATGGCCCTATGGCCACCAACTTTGCGGAATGACATGAGGATCTTTAAATGCTCATATCTTTTGATACATGTCACCAAATAAGACAAAATTAGAAATGTTGGAAAGGTATTGAGGAGAAATAAATGTTAAAATCAATTTTGGGTCATGATAAAGTGTATTTTTGGGCCTAAAATGTAGACAAATAACCCATAACCATTTTTAGATCTGTGTTTTACAACAATTATTAGGACTTGTTTTTGGATCATAACTTTTGATCCTGAGATCCATTTCACCTGCACGTGATCTTGTTAGAAAGGGCATGAGAAGAGATTTATATTAGGAAAAAATTAATATAGAATGATTAAGAATGTGGGGAAACTTAGCGACATAATTTAGGGCTATTTTTAGTCCGATTCTCAACCAAATGATGTCCAGATCGATTATGAATGTTTGAGCAGCTCTAACCACCAACATTAAACCTTGTCTTATGTAGAACCTGTTATCCAATTTTACGCACATGGAAAAATTGGAAAACAGGGCCTTATTACGATCAAATCACGACATTGGTCCTAGGGACCCACTTCTGGTCAACAGTGTCAAATCAGGAATAAAGAGATGACTCCTCGGAGGAGCTTGTGCCTTGTCCTAACTCGGTCATAACTCAGATCACAAGCCTTAGACGAGTTCATGAGTAGGAAATGTAAGCTCAGTAACTGAGTTTGGCTTGTCGTAAAGGAATCTCGATAGGAGCGGAGGATGTTTTGATGGTTGGCTCATTGAGGCAGAGAAATGATGAGTTCGACCAGTTTAATTCAACATGGAGAGATTTATGCTTCCTTGTTATATGAATTCAGATTTTAATGACTCGACGAGGAGACAATAGTTTGCCTCAAGATTTGGTCAAGCTTCTTCCATGGAAGAGAATTTCCAAAATGAAAAGGCGAGACAACTCAACTAAAAATTTATCTCATTCTTCTACTACAGCTGCAAGATTTTACAACAACTGATCACGACTGTGGTCACATGCAACTAGATTATCAGGACCAACACCAATGGTTCCTTGGGATCACCCTGCGGCAGCCTATCGTAATCAACTCTCTCTCGGAGGCCACTCATTTTTGAGATAAGTTTACTTCTCTACCCTGTAGCTACTGCGTATAGCCAATTAATTCCTCACGACACTTTCTTAGGAGAATTTCAGTTCTATGCTCAAAAGCCGAGCAGCATTCGATGCACGTGCATGTTGCAAGTATAGTAGAAGCCTTTTTAGCACTTCCAAAGCAAAGCAAGTCATCCAAATATGTTTTTATATCTGCTCAAAGATCGAATGCATCCTCAAATTCGGGATTTTCCTTCAAGATATTTTTATGAAAATCGATTAAGTGACAGTGAGAGTGTTACCAGGAGACCTGAGGAAATTTATTACAAAGATTCTCTATCGAGATCTTACTTGTTTTACGATGTAACTCATGGAAGTGGATCTCATAGAGGTGGAATTGTTTCATATCAGAATATTCATGGAGCATAATTTGCTTTGCAATTATATGAGCATCTTCAACGAGTCACTAAGTTGGCAGGCATAAAGGTTTTGTTGAAATTATCACACCTTACAAGCTACAGCTGAAATGTTTGCACTGAGAGTTTAATGTTATCCTCAAATCTGATGAAGGAAAACTCGGCAGGAAAAAAAAAATCATGGTGATCCCGCGCTGGGGGAATTGTGGAGATAAGGAACGAACTTGCCAAGGTTGCGTGGCGAAGATGAGGCTGGGGCCCATGGATTAATGTGTCCAAGCCGTTACGTGGGGATTTGGAGCTAGTATGCCAAGCGTGGAAATATTACGATGGCAGTCCAAGCTGTTAATCCCGCGCTGAGGTATGAACGTGGAAAATAAGGCAAACACCACCAAGCGGAAATTTTGGGATGGAAAACCATGTTGTTCACTCCGCGTAGGGGAGAAATTGGATCAGATTGCCAAGTGGAAAAATTACGATGGCTATCCATCATGAGACTTCCACACGGGCCATGTAAACAGAATTCCACGCAGCTTGGAGTGGTCCGAGTCTTTGTGCGAGTCACCGGGAGGATTAATAGGACGGTTGTGAAGTGGAGCGGGTCATGGATTAAAAAACGCGACGTGATACCAATTTCAGCGGAGGCTACAGGCAGACCCAACGAAGGCGATGCGTTAATGGCTCAGTCGGGGCTCATATGCGAAGAGTTTGATGGGAAAGCAATGCTGAAAACTCCACGACCTTCTCCTCGTCCTCTGTACAATTCTGAACTTGATGTGGTCACAAGACAAGCTCCCACGCACAGGCAGCAGGCATGTTGCAGTACAGTAGAAGCCTTTTGAATGCTTCCAGCATCGCCACATGAATGTGACATTAACACGAGCTCATAGAACACTTTGGGTTATGGGCAACACAGCTGCATTGAAGCAATCTAGTGACTGAGTTCAGTCGAGGGCAGATCTGCTCGATGCGTAGAGCTTGGTAAAACTCATGAGAAGCTCGCCGATTCAGAGGAAATGGAGCCCGGTAAGGATAAACAAGGCTCGGTGGGAGTTATTCAGCGATGAAAACACTCGGGGCTCATAGAGATGAGTCGCAAGCTTCATGCGAGGGGAGGGACATGATGACAAGTGTGGTGTAGAGAGAAAATGAGCTCAGACATCGATAGAATGAAAAAGCGGGGTTCAAAACAAGTATCCTGTCTATTAATAAAGATGATTCCAGAGTTTCAATGTGGAATTCAATACATTTGAGTTCATGTTCGATCAGTAAGACACGAGCGAAGGCGAACCAAATCACATGGAGCGATTCGGTCAATTAGGTGATAAGTACGAGTCGGGTCGGGCTACGATGGAAATAACTCGGCACTGAAAGAGTTTCAAATGGAATTCACTGAGTCAAAAATCCTGTGACAATAAGGAGCTCATCGGTAAAAGAACTTGAGGGCTCATCAGAACATGTTTGTTTTAGTTCACCTCACATGGAGTGAAGAGGAACAGACGAGATGTTCTGCAGTAACACCAAAACGATGAGGCTTAGGAGAAGTTGGCAGTCATAGCAAGTCAAATGGAGTCAGGCTTAGCTTGCTTTAAGAGTGTAGTAGGCGGATAGCCTAGTCTGAATCAAGAAGAATCATGACCGAGCCTTAGTTGAATGAAGATCTCATTCAAGAATTGACAAGAAAACTAATCTTGTGGTGAAGTATTCACGGATTAAATGCCAAGTCTGAATCAAGAAGAATCATTGCAGAGCCAATTGAAAAATAAAGTGTGCAAGTGAGGTCGAAGAATTTATAGAAAATGGTTTGCATGGATACATCACAGAAAATGGTAAAGGCTCGAGAATAAAAATGCTAGTTGAGCACACAAATGTGTAAGGACAACTCTAAGAATGAAGGCAGTGGAGCTCGGTACTTTACGCATGGTGAGGTATCCATAGCAAGCAAGAGGTTCAAATTGGAATGGCTCGAGGAACCGATCTAGGTGTCAAGTGCCTCGGAGGAAAGAATTCGCCGCATAAGCCATCTGCATAAGCCTAAGACACGGTTCACGTCAAAAATGAGTTCGGGAGAAAGCTCACATGAAAGATTCAGATAACCGAGTTGAGCCATTCGCCATTCACCGAGTGAGTCAGTCGGGGAACGCTTGGATGGGAACCAAGTCGAGTGAATAGCTTGAGCATACAACTGCTCAGTAATTCATTCTAATTAACTTTGTTTATTTCATCAAGCATTAATGCCAAACTGAAAATTCAAAGAGAGCTCGACAAGCTAAACTCATGCCGAGTCACTGGTCGATAGAGATGCAAGCTCGGTTGTCAGTGAAATAAGTGACTTAGGATGAGCCGAGTTGCAGTCTGAGTGACCCGATGATGAGCATTAGAAGAGGTGAGAAGAGCTCGATGCAGATTGGGAGCTCGGTGAGTTCGGTATGTTGCTCGAAGCTCGTCAAGTTGGGATATGTCCAGACTCTATTCACATGGACCCCCCTCCTCTTCAAGTCAAATGGGTCAACGGGGTCCCCGACATTATGTTAATTAAATTAATATTTTTATTTAAATATTTTAATAATAATATTTATTATTATTATTTAAATATTTTATTTAAATATTCTTTTAATTAATTAATAAGACTAGGTCATCAGCAATTAATGACCCATGATGGAACCTTCTCAAGAGGTTCAACTAATCGTAATAAATACATCATGGGCCTTCATTTTAGGAATGTAATTATGACCATTTCCTCTTCTTTCTCACGTATTCTTCTATAAATGTAAGTTGGAAGCTCATTTCAAAGGGTTCCAACAGTTGCATAAGTTGGATGAGTTAGATATCTCGTGCAAGTGTATACTTTTCAAGAATCCTCTCTCTTCCGCAAGTTGTTCTTGTGTGTTGAGAGAACTTTCAAGCCTCCTCTTCAAAACTGTAATGGCAACTATTGCCTCTTCTGAATGTATGATGCATTGTGCATGTTATTGAAGCAATAAAAGTGTGTGTTTTGTGACTAATCTCGGTCCTTTCATCCTTCTGTGCTTCTTTGTGCCTTTCTCATACTTGCAGGTACACTGTGCAAGTTTAAGTTCTATTGCAAGTTCTTGGAGTTCTGTGCTTATCGAGTGGTGAAGTATTGCATGCAGTTGAGTTGTGGTGTCTATTCACCCTTCTTGAGTTCATCCTTCTTCACTGGGAAACTGGTATATTTCTCCTGATAAAGTTTAACAAAGGGAACGTGTGTCTCTTAGTTTGTGGTATCCTGTACCCTCTCTAAGTTGCAGTAGGTGAAGTTGACCTGTGGTGCACACACCCTCTTCAAATTAACCCTTCCTGAATCTAAAGACACCCTTTATTTGGTGCATCACCATCCCTAGTATAGTTTCATTTCTGTAAATCTCTTTCCCTAAAACCCCATGAAAATGTTAGCATAGGACTAGATAATCATTTTTGTTACACTAGGAGTAGTACAACACTTAGTTTAGGAAGAGGAAGCCGGCCTTCTCCGGAGGTTCACCTCGAGCCCAAGTCCCACAGCTTGAGAGGTGATCCCATGTGTCCCAATCACACCGAATGTCCTATTCACATCCTGGCCATTCGGAGGGTGCAGTGATTTGGCGACAACAGTTTTTGGCACGCCCGGTGGGACATCACAGAAGTTAGAGTTCCATCTTTCAGAGGTGTCTCATTATCAAACAGGAAATCTTAAGCCACCGTGCGACCACACACAATAGTTTTTGGCACGCCCGGTGGGACAGAGTTGGTACTTCTCTTCTCACTTACACAAGTCAAAGTACCTGGCGACTCTATATCTCTGGATTCGAATCTCAAAGGCAAGAACTTATGCGAAGAATTCGAGACAAGAGCTTCTTCAAAGAAAGGAAAGTATCAAAGATATCAAACTTTCCTTGTCTCCTCGAAAGAGAAGAAGAGGCATTTCCACATCCCTGGGATTGTAGATTTACCTAGTAGGGGTCATTCAACTCCTCCTTACGGAAGATTTCCTCCACCCAGAACAATCAACTTTTCGTTCTTTATGGCGAGGAACCAATTTTTTCCCCCTTTCAATGCAAGCAGTCCTCTTATGTTGGCTCAACATGACCCGATACCTGTTGTGGCACTCAAAAGTTTACCCTTCTACACATGGGAAACTCACGTTACTCCAGTGGAGCATATCTTTGATGTGGCTAGCATCTGTGTAGTACATAATATCACCGAAGACAACGTTGCAGTTATACTTCTTGCTACCTCTTTCAAGGGAAAAGCACTTCAATGGTTTCGCGGGTTAGGTGTTGGCACTATAACCACTTGGGACGAGTTGGGAGAAAAGCTATGTAAAAAATTTGAAGAAAAAAGTGATCACCTATCACTTTTGGAACAACTTACTACCATAAAGAGAGCTTCCCAAGAATACATGAGTGATTTCAACTTCCGATTCCACAGAACTTGGAATAGGATTCTGGCGCTCGTAAAGCCTTCTGCGCATAATGCATTCTTGTACTATTTGCGAGCCTTAAATAGCGATGTAGCAGTTATGATCCAGTCCATGGGAGGGACTACACTTCCTGATGCTTACGAAGTTGCCATAAGTGCAGAGAATTCTTTGATTCAGGCTGGAAAGATAGCTCCACAACCACCAATGCCCTTTTCTCCAGATCTTACGAATCATCAGCCTATCATTTCTCCTATTCCAGTAGACTCCAAGCAACCATATCAATCTCCCCCTGCCTCTTCAAATGACCTATTTGAAGTCAAGTCACTACTGCAAAATTTTGGAAATGAGCTCGTTGCACTCAAAAGGCAACAATTTCAATACAATCGTCCGTATCGCCACAAAATCAGCAAAAGATCAAACTAACCTTCCTCCTTTTCAAGGAAACAATCAGCCTCGAAATCAAACTACAAGTCAAGTTGCAAATGTAAGGCCCTTGAACTTTCGAACCCTCTTCGCCTAGCTCATCTAGAGTTATAGTCTATTCAAAATAATGCGGTTCAAGACTACAAATGGTGTTATCCTTTCTCTCAACCTCACAATCAAAATCTTTGTCCCAATGGGGTTCTTAGCAGCCCTTATGGTTCAAAGTGTATCTGCCCCTTCAGAATTAACAAACAATTCATCTACACAAGAAGCAGCAGATCAACCGCAGGCACCTGAAGAATCTGCTTTGCTAAACTGGCAAGTAGAATATTTTTGCGGATTGAATATAGATTCTTCATCAGTGGCAGCAAACACTCGTTCTAAGAAAAGAGAAATGGAGCCTCAATCTCTCGAAGCTGATCTAGCGTCCACTTCTCAACCTGGGTTACAAATGGCAGTTGATAAAAATGTGGGAAAGAAATCACCAGAAACACCAGCTAGCCATGCCACAGGGAAAGATGGTTCTCTAGGCATCACGGTACCCAACAAACATTTTCCAAAGGAGGACCCCAATGCCCAAAAAAGTGTCATCAAAGTTGGAGCAATTCCCTTCAGCATAGTAGAACAAATAAAGAAAACCAATCGAAGCGTTACCATGTGGGACGCACTCTCGATCCCTTCCCTTTAAGATGTCTCTTACATCATCTGTAACCCCTATCAAGGCTAGTTCTGTGAATAATGATGACATAAGCCACTTATTGTTTTTAAAGTCGTTGTCAGAAACCTTGGAGACACCAAAAAATTTCTTCAGAACTCCTTTGTTGATTACATTAACTACAACCATAGTTTCACATTTGTATGGAAATTCTGGTGTTTTCCAAATTTTTAATAAATTTGTCTCCCTCTTTTTCGTAATGCTCCATACCACAACAAAACAAAGGATGCACATCCACTTTAGCTATGTGTAACAGTTTCGTTGCTAGTTTTTCTACATTGGCATCTGTATCCAATGTAGACCTGTAATGTTATTCAATGAAACTCTTTAGATATAAAAGTTAGAAATTGGGAAATAGACATTCATGGTAGGATGTGCTCGTTGTTCAATTGAAATGTATTTTCCTTTTTAGAAGTATGCTTTTGAACTAACAATCCTTCTAATTCAAGAACAAACAAATGTTTCTTTGGAGGCACTGCAAAAAAAATAAAATTAAACTTCATTATTAACTTGTATGTATTTCAAATATGATAATAATATTTCACAAAATATTTTTACCTATTTCGTACATGTATTTGTTGGCACTACAAAAATATTAAACTTCATTATTAACTTGTATGTATTTCAAATACGATAATAATATTTCACAAAATATTTTTACCTATTTCTTTACATATATTTGTTGGTTGTAGATTTTCTAGATTTTCTCCAACTGTATCTCCACATAAAAATTGAAATTAGGATATATTTATCAAATTGATTCCAACTAATATTGACAAATAAAAAGGATTAATATTTTTACCTATTTCTTTACATATATTTTTTTAATATTTTCTCTAGTTGTATCTGCACATAAAAATTGAAATTAGTATATATTTATCAAATCAATTCCAACTAATATTGACAAGTAAAAATATTATTAAATTTTAAATAATACTTGATAATTGTTCATGAGCCAACTGTCATAATTGATGGTGAAGGGTTTGATGTAGCTTTGTATTAATCACCACCAATTACGTGTTTGTGTTTTGTTGGGAAACTTCTTGTTGGTCAAACGGTATCGTGTTATTGTTAGGAATAATATCTTCCTCTAATGGATTAACCTCATGGTTTGCACTTTGTTCTCCACTCATAATCATTTGTAAGGGCTCAATAGTTTACGCAATGAACATAAATACTTAGAATGTAAAGTAAAAATTGTAAATAATGGACTGTTGTCCATTCTCACTTAATCATTGTAATACATGTTCAATCTTGTATTCACTGGGTGGATACCTGTTCTCATTTAGGAATCATAGAAGAAGAATAGAATGTTGCATAAATTTATTTGTTTGTATGAGAGATATGTTATATAATCTGATTATTTGATGCATATCCTAAATCATCACCATGTATTTATTAATTAAAGGTAATTGTTTTAAAACAAGACTTGGACAACTTGTAATAATGAGAATAGGCATTAGCCCATTCTCTAGACATTCTAACATTTTGTTTTGGCCATATTTTTGTCAGTTGTATTGGACTATTTAGAAATATGGGAATTTTTCCATCCTCGAACAAACAAACATTTACTATTGGGTTGTTCCCCATTTTTGCATGGAAGGAGGACCAGATTAGAAGAAGAATTATAGTGTAAAAACATTCTGACAGCCTTTATAGAGTTAATAATTATATCATATTGGTTGGACTATCCTGGAGGAGCCTAGTGTTGCATTGCATACCCTTAAAGGGAGATCAAGCCTCTATCTCTAATTGTTGTTTATTCTTTTGCTTTTGGTCTCTCTATTTTCATGAAAAACAACAATGAATATTTCTAACTCTTCTCAATGTGAAGAATAACATCTGGTTTTCCTTTCATAGCAAAATGGGGAACAACCTACTTCATCTTCATGTCATGCCCATTTGAGTAGACAGATGCCCATATGTAGTTTACCTTATGCCTATTTTTCTTTGTGATTCCTATTATTAGAATGGGCACATGTTCATGTTCTAAACATTATAATACACACAATATTGATATAAAATGTCATATGATCATTCTAAATATTCTAATACATGCAATATTGAACTTAGTTTGTTTAGTACTTCTATATTATTCATAGCTAGTCCACAATGCAAGATGTTAGTGGAGTGATAAAATTTACTTACTCTATCTATATTTAAGAATGGGTAGTTGCCCATTCTCTCATACAAAAAAATAAACATTTTTTTCAACCTATCTTGAATACAATGAAGTTTTTTCTAATATGTTTAATACAAAAAATTGATATGAATTGATGCCCATTCAATTATAATATGAGTAATAGAATAAAATTTCATCATTTTAGTGCATATATGTTAATCATATCTAACTCCATAATGCAAGATGTTAGTGGAGATATAAAATTTACTTTACCTTTGTTTAAGAATGGGAATGTGCCCATTCTGTCATACAAACAAACAAACATTTTTTTCATTTTATCTTGAATATAATTGTATCATTTTGGTTGGACTATCCCTGGCTAAGTCAAGTTCTACCTCCGCCAAGTGCTACACTACATACCCTTGATGGGGATCAAGCCTTATGTATTTCTATTATTTTGTTTTAGGAATGGGCATCTTGGCTCCGCCAAGTATTGCACTACATACCCTTGGGAAGATGCTCATTCTCATAGTTCTATTAATTTGATTTAAAAATGGCAGATGACCATTTTTCTTATAGGATAAATTAACATATATTGTTTAAGACCATGACATATCAAGACCAGCATGTTAATATATTGTTTACCACCATGTAACTATTAATTAAATGTAACTTTTTTAAAAAAGACTTGGATTGCTTGTAATAATGAGAATAGACATCAACCCATTCTCTAGACATTCTAACATTTTGGTTTTGCCATATTTTTTGTCAGTTGTATTGGACTATTTAGAAATATGGGCATTTGTCCATCCTCGAACAAACAAACATTTATTGTTGGGTAGTTCCCCATTTTTCATGGAAGGACCATTACAATGGAAGGGGGACCATATTAGAAGAAGAATTATAGTGTAAAAACATTATGATAGCCTTTATAGAGTTAATAATTGTATCATATTGGTGGACTATCCTGGAGGAGCCTAGTGTTGCACTACATACCCTTAAAGGGAGATCAAGCCTCTATCTCTAATTGTTGTTTATTCTTTCACTTTTGATCTCTCTTTTTTATGAGAAACAACAATGAATATTTCTAACTCTTCTCAATGTGAAGAATAACATATGTTTTTACTTTCATTGCAAAATGGGGAACTACCTAATTCATCTTCATGTCTTGCCCATTCAAATAGACAAATGCCATATGTAGTTTGCCTTATGCCTATTTTTCTCTGTGATTCCTATTATTAGAATGGGCATATGCTCATGTTCTAAACATTCTAATACATGCAATATTGATCTAAAATGGCATATGCTCATTCTAAACATTCCAATGCATGCAATATTGAACTTAGTTTGTTTAGTACTTCTATATTACTCATAGCTAGTCCAGAATGCAAGATGCTCGTGGAGAGATAAAATTTACTTACTCTGTCTATATTTAAATATGGGCAATTTCCCATTCTCTCATAGAAACAAACAAACAATTTTTTCATTTTATCTTGCATACAATGAAATTTTTCTAATAAATGAAATTAAATTGAATGGGCATATGCCCATTCAATTATAATATGAGTAATAGAAAATTATTGTCATTTTAACATCGTAGACTTTATCATATCTAACTCCACAATGCAAGATGCTAGTGGAGAGATAAAATTTACTTTACCTTTGTTTAAGAATGGGTAGGTGCCCATTCTATCATACAAACAAACAAACATTTTTTTCATTTTATCTTGGATACAATTGTATTGTTTTGGCTAGACTATCCTGGCCTGGCCGAGCCAAGTTCTATCTATTCTAAGTTTTACACTACATACCTTGAGGGGATCAAGCCTTATGTAGTTCTATTTTTTTTAGGAATGGGCATCTTGGCTCCGCCAAGTGTTGCACTACATACCCTTGGGTAGATGCCCATTCTCATAGTTCTATTAATTTGATTTAGAAATGGTAGATTCCCATTCTCATATAGGAGAAATTAACATATATTGTTTAAGACCATGACATATCGAGACCAACATGAAAATATATTTTTACCACCGTGTATTTATTAAATAAAGGTAATTGGTTTAAAAACAAGACTTAGACCACTCGTAATAATGAGAATAGACATTAGCCCATTCTCTAGACATTCTAACATTTTGGTTTGGCCATATTTTTGTCAGTTGTATTGGACTATTTATAAATATGGGCATTTGTCCATCCTCGAACAAACAAACATTTATTGTTGGGTTGTTCCCCATTTTTCATGGAAGGAGGACCATATTAGAAGAAGAATTATAGTGTAAAAACATTTTAGACAACCTTTATAGAGTTAATAATTGTATCATATTGGTTGGACTATCCCTAGAGGAGCCTAGTGTTGCATTGCATACCCTTAATGGGAGATAAAGCCTCTATCTCTAATTTTTTTTATTCTTTCACTTTTGGTCTCTCTCTTTTCATGAAAAACAAAAAATGAATATTTCTAACTCTTCTCAATGTGAAGAATAACATCTCGTTTTCCTTTCATAGCAAAATGGGGTACAACCCACTTCATCTTCATGTCATGCCCATTCGAGTAGACAAATGCCCATATGTAGTTTTCCTTATGCCTATTTTTCTCTGTGATTCCTATTATTAGAATGGGCATATGCTCATGTTCTAAACATTCTAATACACACAATATTGATCTAAAATGTCATATGCTCATTCTAAACATTCTAATACATGCAATATTGAACTTAGTTTGTTTATTACTTCTATATTACTCATAGCTAGTCCACAATGCAAGATGCTAGTGGAGTGATAAAATTTACTTACTCTGTCTATATTTAAGAATGGGTAGTTGCCCATTCTCTCATACAAACAAACAAACAAATTTTTCAACCTATCTTGAATATAATGTAGTTTTTTCTAATATGTCTAATACAATAAATTGATATGAATTGAATGGGAATATGCCCATTTAATTATAATATGAGTAATAGAAGAAAATTCTCATCATTTTAGCACATCTATATTAATCATATCTAACTCCACAATACAAGATGCTAGTGGAGAGATAAAATTTACTTTGTCTTTGTTTAAGAATGGGCAGTTGCCCATTCTCTCATACAAACAAACAAAATTTTTTCAACCTATCTTGAATACAATGTAATTTTTTCTAATATGTCTAATATAAGAAATTGATATGAATGATGGGCCTATGCCCATTCAATTAGAATATGAGTAATAGAATAAAATTCTTGTAATTTTAGCGCATCTATATTAATCATATCTTACTCCACAATAAAAGATGATAGTGGAGAGATAAAATTTACAGTCTTTATTTAAGAATGGGTAGTTTCCCATTCTCTCATACAAACAAACAAACATTTTTTCATTTTTTCTTGAATACAATGTAATTTTTTCTCTTAGAATAAAGTTTACTTCATTCTCATAGCAAGCATCATATAAGAATGATAGAATAAGGGATGTTGTTCACTCTCACAACCTTAGGGCAAGATGTTAGTGGAGAGATAAAATTTTCTTTGTCTTTGTTTAAGAATGGGTAGTTGTCCATTCTCTCATACAAACAAACAAACATTTTTTTATTTTTTCTTGAATACAATATAATTTTTTTTTCTCAGAATAAATTTTACTTCATTCTCACAACAAGCATCATATAAGAATGATAGAATAAGGGATGTTGTTCACTCTCACAACCTTAGGGCAAGATGCTAGTGGAGAGATAAAATTTTCTTTGTCTTTGTTTAAGAATGGGAAGTTTCCCATTCTCTCATACAAACAAACAAACATTTTTTTCATTTTTTCTTGAATACATTGTAATTTTTTTACTCATAGAATACACTGTAAATTTTTTCACTAAGAATAAAGTTTACTTCATTCTCACAACAAGCATCATATAATAATGATAGAATAAGGGATGTTGTTCACTTTCACAGCCTTAGGTTAGGTGCTAATGATATATTTTTAGAATCATCATATGCCTATTTTGATATAGGAATCATAAATGAAGAATAATGATAACACATTCTAACAACCCATTTATAAATTTGGTCTAATATTTTTGCACACGAATCACACAATAATATTATTCAATGTATATATCATAATAGAATATTCATCAAAGCATATCTCTAGCTACATTAGGCTATTATATAGCCATCATAAAAGCTAAACAACCTCCTAGAAAATAGGAAGGTGTTACAACAATTAACCCGGAATGTTATTCACAGGTATAACAAACTCTAACAATACTAATAATTATACTAACAAACTATATTACCGTATTTACTCACGGTAATAGTAAATAATAATTTACCCATGTAAATATTAATTTCCTAACATTCCCCCCCTTAATGTTTACATGGTAGTAAAATAATTTTCACACTTCCTCTGTAGCTTGCCACCTCTGCACGCTCATGATCTTGGCACACACTCAAACTAAAGGTAGAAGAAGGAACACATCAACTTCTTATCGACCATGCACTCTCGGGAACACATCTGACCGACAAGGATGGGAACATGCTCAGGAATCATTTGTTTATCCTTAATACTCTAGGAAACACATCGACCTAATAGGTGAGAAATCAAGTAGGAACACATCTAAACAACCTTCAATGGTTTTTAGGAAGCAATAACCACAAACTTAGGTACAAACAGAACACATCGATTCGCTTTAACTCATCCAAACGCATGATGTTACCTTTCACTATGATATATGTTCTTTACTATGTTTTTGCATAGGGGAAATAGGAATAGCCACATACCTTTGAATAGGAATGTGAACCTTTGCGAAGTTTTGTCTTCCTAATCATCAAAAGAAAATGAACCAATTCTTCAATGTAGATGCAAAAACTTAGAATGATAATATTCTTTGGGTGAGCTAGAAAGATCTCCATCATGGCATATGTGTATGGATGGACGTGGAAGAATGAGTTGGACTCACACAACTCTTCTGCTGTAAAACTTGAATGCCAATTTCAGATATGGTTGGTACTTGTTGACAGTTGTGAAAAAACTGTGAAAACTATCTATTCAGCAAAGATCTCTTAAGTGAGATGTAGACTGATGTTGAATGTAATAACTCCACTCAAACGTAATCACAGGGACTACCCCAAACTATTGACAAACCAAAATACCACATGTTTGACTGAAATCCACGTGGATGGGGAGTACAAATGAACTTACTTCGTGAATCACATTAATGGCGATTGGAGATCAATGTAGGGTCAACACTACTTCGTATAATAGAGGTTACAAGAATCATGGAACACACACAACCGCATTGAAATTGCATATCACTATTCGTGAAATTTGAAAGCACGTAGACCAGACGTATATTATAGATCTGACGTGGACAAGGGATTGTGGTAGACAATTCTAAAATGCAGATTGGACTTTCACTGATGCTCAGGAAGGGAATACCATGCTTCCACTTCTGAAATCTTCATATACGGGAAACCATGAATTTCAATGGAGTTTCCCTCATTACAAAAATCAGGACCACAACATGCTCTGATACCCAATATAAATTTGGTCTAATATTTTGCACACGAATCACACAATAATATTATTCAATGTATATATCACAATAGAATAGTCATCGATATCTCGAAAGGCAATACATCAAGCTATTATATAGCCATCATAAAAACTAAACAACCTCATAGAAAATAGGAAGGCATTACAACAATTAACCCATAGAATGTTATTCACGGGTATAACAAACTCTAACAATACTAATAATTATACTAACAAACTATATTACCGTATTTACTCACGATATGTAGGAATCATAGAAATAATAATTTACCCATGTAAATATTAATTTCCTAACACCATTCACATACAACAATCATTTTTATTTAATAATGCAAAATATTATTTGAAATTTATTGGTATTATTAAATGATACGATAGTATTTCTTGTATTTAATTATTAGTATTATTAATTAATGTTGTTAATTAATTAATTTTGTTTAGTCCTAATATCATGTGTTAAATACATGTTAATTGATTTCCATTTTTTGAAATAATGGAGTTTATGTCATTAATTATTCTATAAAGTTTTATTATATTTTTTATAATTTTATAAAATTATTTTTAAAATGCACTATAATTAATTAAACATTATAAATAATGGTGATTAAGTTGTTAATTAGTTTTATAAAATTTAATTATATTTTTATAATATTATTTAATTGTTTTAAAAATATTGTTTATTCGTTTGATAATATAATTAGATGTTATTAATATGTTTCTAGTTAATATAGTAATGTAAGTTTATTGGTAATAATAATTCTTGTAGTTAATATTATTTGATAGGATAATTGTTTTGTAAATAATTATAATATTATTAATTAATTATTTAAATTAGTACTAATACTTACTAATTATAGTAGTATTAATTAATGTTATTAATTTACTAATTAAAACTAATATTACATAATCACATGATTGATTTCTATTATTAATCAATGTTATTGATTAACTATTAATTACTAATATCATATCTTGATTTCTATTATTACTTATTGTTATTGATTAATTAATTTTAAATAATACCAGCATGATTGTTTCAAATTTCAATTTTTGGTGCTTTCTTTTTGGGAGGAAATTCTTAATTGTCATTTATTATGGTACGTTTGATTCAAATTTTGAAGTTTCAAGACTCTTTTTTAGATTTGGTCATTTATTATAGTAGGTTTGATTCAAATTTTAAATTTTCAGCACTCTTTTTAAGATTTTCTGCAAGATTGATTCAAATTTTAAAAATTTCAATTTTATTTTTGGGAGGCAACTCATAATGATCATTTATTATGGTAGGTTTGATTCAAAATTTGAATTTTGGGTGCTCTTTTTTATGAGGCACTTTTTTGGCCAAGTACATTATAAAAATATTGATTTTGAATGAATTGGGTTTTGATTTTCACTCTATCATGGACTGATATTTTTCATTCAGAAATTTAGTTGGGGAAAGATGAAGAACGTAGATGTAGTTGGAGAAATACGAAGATACAAAGATTTAGCAAAAGAAAGAAGAAGATATAGTTTTTGATAGCATGAGGGATACAAAGATACAAAGATTTTGCAGAAGAAAGAAGAAGAAATAGCTTCCGATACAGTGATTTTGCAAGGGAGACTATTCAAGATTTCTCAAACGGAATACAACAATGGAAAAGTAGGCTATTCAAGGTTTTTATATTTCATTTTTCCATGTTTACTTCTAAAGCCTAAAAATGTATAAACAAAGATCTTTTAATTCACAATAAACTATTTGAACCATTTTTTCATATATCTTGTTTATTTTTATGTCTGAAAAATGTATCGATTTGTTTCCATGCATAAACGTAACAACAAACAAATATAGAAATCAATTTTTTTACATTCGCATAAACGTAACAGCTACCAAATATACAAATCAAAATTGTTTCATTCTTTTTTAATGTCTTAGGGACTTAAATGCGTACATATTTATGGTGCGAATAAATGATTAGATAGATTCAATACCACCTATCTCTTTCTGCGTCTTTTTTTATAACCTATGCAACAAGTTTCTCTTTCAATAATCTTTATATCCAATCAGGTCAAATCCTTTCGAAATAAGAAAAAAATGAATTGATAAAGTCAGTACCACCTTTCTCTTTCTGTATATTTTTTATTACCTTTGTAATTATAAGTTTCTTTTTCAATAATCTATGTCCAATCAGCCCAAATCCTTTCACATAACTTCATCTTTCTCCTACAAAATCTTTGACTGAAAAAACTTAGGCCATAAGAGAGAAAAAAATAAAAACTCGTCTATGTCTAATCAGCCCAAATCCTTTCACATAACTTTGTCTTTCTCCTACAAAATCTATGAAAAAAACCCGGCCATAAGCCTAGTAGAAAAAAATAAAAACTCGGTCGTAAGAGATAAAAAAATCAAAACTTAAGCCATTCAAATTCAATATTTTATATAGTATTTTTCCAACCAAAAAATCGATTCTGATAAATCAAAAATTGTCTTTAAGAAAATTTGAAATTTGAATTTATCCTACAATAATAAATCACCACCCTTTAATGTTTAAATGCCTTTAATATCTTAAGTCTATCATAAATACTTAACCACGAAAGGGTACATATTTAAATGCTTTAATGTCCTATTATCCCAATGTTTAGAAACATTTAAATGTTTTAAAGAGGTATTAGAATAATGAAAAATACATAGTACTATTTTTGTACATACATTCAAAATTTGAATATATAATACATTAACAAATCACCACCCTTTAATGCTTTAATATGTTGTAATATGCTTAGATATTTGAATTTATTGGACCCATTTAAATGTTTTAAATAATATTATGTGAATAATGAAAAATATATAGTAGAATTTATTGTCATACCTATTTAGACACATGTAATGATTTAAAAATGTCCACATTTACAAAAATATGTTTTAATAATGAAATCATGAAAATTTAAAGATGTTTTTATAATAATGAAATTTAAATACATTATACTATTTACATATTTATTGTGTTTTAGAATAGGCACCCACTCTCACGTCTTGTGTAAAGTTATAAAAAATTGAATCTATCCTACAATAATAAATCACCACCTTTTAATCCTAAAATGCTTTAATATCTTAATAATCTAAGTCTATCATAAATGTTGAAACAAGATATTTGAATAATGATAAATATATAGTTGAATTTATTTTCATTCCTATTTATTGTGTTTTAGAATGGGCACCCATTCTCATGGCTTGTATAAAGTTATGAAATTGATTGAGCATTTTTACATTGTCTTGTATTGAATGGGAAGATGCCCATTCTCATATAGGAATCATAAAAGACTTGCTTGGGTAAAATCATTGGATTTTCAAAGGAAAAATGGGGCGAGACTATTTTGAGCACCAATAGATAAGAGTCATAAAAGAAGAGTATGGATTATACATGCTCATAGCTTTTAAATAGGTATGAAATTGATTGACCATTTTTACATTGTCTTGTATTGAATGGGCAGATTCCCATTCTCATATAGGAATCCTAAAAGAGTTGTTTGGGTAGATAGGAATCACAAACAATATTGCTTGTATGAGAATGTTTAGAAAATGCACATGCCCACTGTCATAAAATCAATATTTCTTGTATGATAATGTTTAGAATGGGCACATACCCATTCTCATAAGCAAATATGTTTCAATCATGATTGTGCATATGCCCATTCCCAAAAAAAAAAAATTAGTTGTATTATATTATTTATAATGGCATATGCCCTTTATGATAGGAATAATAAATTTTACTTTGTTTTAGAATGTGCACCCATTCTCACATCTTGTTAAAAGAGTTATGAAATTGATGGATCTTTTTTGCATTTTCTTGTATTGAAAGGGAATATGCCCCTTCTCATTTAGGAATCATTGAAAAATTGCTTGGATAGATAGGAATAAAAGAAGAAGAGTATGGTTTAAACAATCTCACAGTTTTTAAATAGGTATAAATAGGAATAAAAGAAACAATCTCATAAAATCAATATTGCTTGTATTACAATGTTTAGAATGGGCATATGCCCATTCTCATGCAAACAAAATTGTTTCGTCTTGTATTGAATGAGCATCACATTTTTATTTTTGCCTATTCTCGTATAGGATTCATAAAAGATTTGCTTGGACAGATAGGAATCATAGAAGGAGAGTATTCATTAAAATCACTCACATATTTTAAATAAAAATTAAAATGACTATGTATTGAAGAATGTGAACATGACCATTCTCATAACATCAATATTAAAATCAATATTACTTGTATTAAATAGTTTAGAATGGGCATATGCCCATTCTCATAAAACATAAATGTTTCAATTCACGTTCAATGTGCACATGCTCATTCTCCAAAAAATTTGTTTATAATAGAATGTTTAGAATGGGCATATGCCCTATTATAGTTCATATTCTAAAAAAAAAAACTAATATTGGGCAAGTGCACCAAGTTGAGGGGCCAAAAGGGGGTCTTAAGTGGACGGATTTTTCTGAAAAAAACTTCAACTTGTATAATTTTTTCAAAATAGTTACACTCAAAATTTGAAGATGTTGTAGAAATATGAATCGTAGAATTTTGAGTCTAGTTTCTAAGCTACTAAATTTTATTAAAAACGGATAAGTTTAAGTGGGTCAAACAACTAAAATACCAACATATGCTTCTATTTTTGTTAAATAACATAATAGAGTGAATTTCGTGCCCCCTACCATTTTTGAGCACCATTTAATATTTTTGAAAACCCTTTGGTAGAAAGATAGCTAGGAGCATCTAGTTTGGGATCCATTTTTAAAAGATTTTTATAGCAAATATTTTTTTATTTATGATTTTTCTTGTACATAAATTTTATGTTTTGAAATATAATGAGCTCCGACCGTGCCCCTCCTAACCACCTTAAAAAAAATTGAAAATTAGAATTTTTTTTTTGAATATGTATAGAATTATGCCTAGTTTGGGCTAGTATAATTTTTTTAAAATTTTGATCACCAAAAAAAAAGATACACCATGAAAGATAGACATATTTACACTTCAAAAAATAGCTATAAAAAGGCATATTTAGAAAATAAATAATATGGAAACCTTATATTAGTCAGAAAATTTGTAAAATTATATTTTTAGAAAGAAGAAACTCTGCTCTACGTCGTGGTATAATTTTTTAAAATGGATCGATTTTTTATTTTGATTTATTATAGAGGAAGTGACATTTTTACATTTTCTTGCAAAAACATGTTGTTCGTTGTGTTTATACTGAGAGTCCATGTCTCGGGCTTGTGGATCAAACCGGATCCCAAGCCTTGAGGCATGGCTTGGAAAAAGAGAAAATACAAAACGTGTACGCATTATAACACGTACACATTACATAACACGTACGCATTTTTCTTTGTTTATATATTGTGGCCCCCCAACATCCCTTTCATCTCTTTCACGGGTATTCTACAAACATTCTATTTTGTCTGTAATTTTCTCTACATTTTTACACAATTTTTTAGTAGTTCATTTTGTCCCCTACCCCACTAGTTGATTTTTTCTAATCATGGGCGATAAACGTCAAGCTAAGGACAAGAGGAAAGTCAAGAACAAGACACTGGAGCAATTGGAAGAGAAGAGAGTAAAAAAATTGAAGAGAATGAAAAAACTTTGAGCAGGGCAAAGGTACATATCCGCTATATCAAATGTAGCTAATTTATTAGAAAATGGGGATGAAATACATAATGAAAATGTAGAGAATAATGATTTTGCAATGAATAATGATATTGAATTGAATGATAATGTTGTTATGGATGAAGAAATTGATATGAATCTAATTGTTGAACCCTTATCCGATAATCCAAATGTTAACCTTGAAATTTGTATGAAAACTTTGAATGAAGAAAGTAACCTTGTAAACGAATCTTCCCTCTAAGAACACCTCCTTCCATTTCTTGAAGAAAACCAATTCACTTAATTAAAATTGATGAAAACATTATAAAACCAATCCCTAACAAAATGTCTGAAAGAAATGTGAGAAGAAAAGCTAGTGGAATTTGGGATAATTAATTTGAGAATTTAAATGACACACAAAGATGTCAATTATTTGTTACATTGATGAAATTAATTAAGATGAGGCCTATAATGAAGACCCTAGGGTTAAGAACATCTAATGTTGTTGATCAAAATGTTTCAGTTGTTGAAAACATACATAAAACATACCAAACTGTAGGTGGCAAAAGACACACCAAAGACAGTAATGCTACACGACGTGCACTTGCTAATTGTATAGTAAGTGGTAAAATAGTTAATAAATGCTTGATTAGAACAACAAGCAGTGCTTTGAAGCTAAACAGAAAAATTCTAATGAAAGCAATAGAGAGAGAAACATAAACTCAATAACACTGACTATTGGGCTTTCTCTAGTAGACTTCCATGAAAAGACAAGAATAAATATGATATTCTATAAGAATTAATTGTAAAATGTTTGAATGAGAACACAAGGGTGTCACCGAATAAAGAGATACGGTAAAAAGAACAATAGGTTCTCGTAATCGTGAATCATGTGCAAAACATTTCTTAGATATGACTTAAAAAAATTATTCTCTAAGTTTAAGAATTAAAATCCATAAATTAACATTACCCAAAGATTCTTTGAAATGAGAAAACCCTTTTATGTGAAAATCAATCACTCATGTACCACTTGTTATTGCGAGGCATCATGTTGAATTTTCAATACATTATGACATTTTGTCAACTACGTTGTGTTTTACATATTGACATCATGTTGTAGGAGTGTAGATTAAATGTCCCACAAAAATCTTCAAGGTAGTTTATTCCGACAATATTTTGTGAAAAATCAAGAAGATAATTTTTTTATAACAAAGCATGTATGGATGGAATGTGCAATGTATGTGGTGGATTTCCAAATCTGAAAATTTGTATCCATGAGGAGAGTACATATCAATAAGAAAAGAATTGGTTTATTTCACGAAATATAAATCGGTGGCATATCAATTAAAAGATGGAAAATAATCTAAGAGGTGTGAGTTTGTTAGAAAACAATTACTGTATCAGAATATATGGTCAAATTCAAAGAGAAAATTTTTTATGAGTATGCAAGACACACACATAGGGCACGATGGTTGGATGAAAATTTAAGTTAAGGACACATTCCCACTTGGTACTATTGTTTTAGTATTTGACTTCGCAGAGAATTACACATTGCAGCCACAAATGGAGGTTCAATCTCAATATTATAACTTAGTGCAAGTTTCTATTTTCGTGCATATATCATTCATGCACTCTCCAGAAAGCATTGAGCAAGATCAAAAAATATTAAGAGAGTGTCATTTCTACATTAGTGATGATCGGAAACATTCTACAAAATATGTACAAGGGTGTTTCCAAGTGTTTTATGCGAAATTGAATGAGAGGAACATTAGTTTCGATCAACATTACATTTGGTCAGACAATTGCACATCACAATTCAAGAATGCACGGATGTTTTATTGGCTAAGAAGGATGCACAAAGAAAAAATGTACAACATATCTGGAGTTTTACTAAGGTAGGGCATGGAAAAGAAGAGCATAATGGTGCAGGAGCATGTGCGAAAAGAGCACTTGCAAGAGAAGAGTTGAAGTTCAAGGATGGTGCTAAATTTACGGATGTAAAAATATTGTTGATTGGTGTGTCAAGAATATGGGCCATGAATCTCAAGAGAGATCAATAGTTCATAGATATATTTGGTTGATGGAGGAGCAACATCGACAAAATTTGAAGATTGTATGACGATTACAAGAAGATCAAGTGATATGCACTCATTCCATAGTTCGAGATGCAAATGCTTAGACTATTTATACTAGGTTCATGAAATGTTTTTGTATATCATGCATTGATTTTGTGTGGAATGAATGTGAGTCACAGAAGTAGGTGGATGAATGGACTTGTAGACTTCTAATTCCACTCAACACACATCAAGTTTCACAAGTATTACAACTTACGGGGTCTTGAGATCAAATGACAACATCACACGACTTTGAACAAATCTACGATTTAGTGCAACAAGGTACATAAATATATGTATATGTCATGTTTTAGATTTATAAATTATTAAATGGTCAACTCTTAATGTATTTATAATTCATTTGAACAGTTTTACTTTGTAATACATAGGGCACGTTTTTGCAGTTATTGTGATGGAATTTAATGAAGAGGGAACATACTACTTCTTGTCTCGTTGTGTAGAGGGTGAAAAATTGACTTCCACAGTCATTAATGGTGAAGACCTTGAGTATCCCATTGGGTCAGTGGTAGTCACTTGGAACTTGGCTTCGACGATATCCTATCAAAAATAAAACATTTGGTTTGAAGACTATGAAGTACATTGGAAAATGCTTCACTATTCAAATTTGGTCCTTGCAAAAAATATTAAATTGATCAAATATCGAGGTCAGCCATTAAACAAGAATCTGTGGAAGGGTTGTGAATCAGATCATGAAGCAATTCTTGCTCATTGTCAAGAATAGATTTGATCCTTGCGGTTCATTGGATTGAATTTGCAAAGGTATGTTCTTCATGAATTTAATTTTAATATTTACTTAAATGATTTTTTAAAAAATATTTGTATGATTTAAAATTCTATTTAATTACTTGCTTAACATGTTTATGTAGGTTAGTGGTGCAAAAAAAGCTTCCACCTTCACATATGGTTGGCACACATCGGTAGAGAATTTATTATTCTCGAAGCCAAGTGAAGCTAAAAGAAATTAAATATTAGAAAGGAACAACAAACAGAAATTTTCATTTCACCACCTATATTGTAAAAATATCTTATTAAAATTCTCATTTCACCACCTATATTGTATGAACCAACTATATTATTCGGGTGATTGATAATGAACAACCTTACCTGACTGCTTTGACTCGGTAGAGATTCGCGCATTTGAAAATAGTAGGACAACGAGAGAACTAAATGGAGATGGAGAAAACCGTGAGAAAATTTCATAGAGGGCCCCTACATGGAGGTATAAAATCTAACGATACATCTCTAGGTGCCACGGAGTCCGAGAAATCACCCGTCGAAGATATATCATTTTTTGGCGTCAAGGATCTTAAGAGACTACACCCGAGAACGAGGTAGCTCGAAAGCATGGGTAGCGTAGGGAACAAAAAAATCCTCCACTAGCATTCACCTAGCCAACCCGATGTATTGGCATAGTTGGTTTGGTCCCATGAGCTTCCATTTTCAAACTATAGCGTCGGCATTCGTCTGATTGACTGAAATTTGTAGTATTTTACGCATTTACAAATAGTAGGACATCGAGAGAACCGAATGGAGATGGAAAAAATTGTGAGAGGCTTTCATAAAGGACCTTGACATGGAGGTCTCATATCTCGACGAGACATCTCTAGGTGCCACGAGTCGAGAAATCACTTGTCGAAGATATAACGTGTTTTGGCCTCAGGGATCTTAAGGGACTACGCTCGGATGCGGAAGCCCGAAAGCATGGGTAGCGTAGGGAACCAAAACAAATCCTGCACTAGTGTTCACCTAGCTACCCCGACATGTTAGCATAGTTGGTTTGTTCCCACAAGCTTCCGTTTGCAAACTATAGCATTTAGCATTTGTCTGTTGACTCAAATTTGCATTATTTTGTGCATTTGCAAACAATGGGACATCAAGAGAAATGAATGGAGATGGATAAAACCATGAGAGGATTTCGTAGAGGGCCCCGACATGGAGGTCTTGGATCTGACGAGACGTCTCTAGGTGCCACGGAGTCCGAGAAATCACTGTCGAAGATATAGCGTGTTTTGGCCTCAAGGCTCTTAAGGGACTATGCCCGGATGAGGTAGCCCAAAAGCACAAGAAGCGTAGGGAACCAAAAAAATCCTCCAATAGCATTCACCATGCCATCCAAATGTGTTGGCCCAGACGGTTTGGTCCCACAAGCTACCGTTTGCAAAATACAACATCTAGTAGACCTTACACTGACTTAGACTACACTATTTCACGCGTTTACAAACAATAGGACTGCGAGAGAATCAAATGGAGATGGATAAAACTGTGATAGGATTTCATAGAGGGCCCCAAAATGGAGGTCTCAGATCTAACGAGACATCTCTAGGATCCACGGAGTCTGAGAAATCACCCATCGAAGATATAACATGTTTTGGCCTCATGGCTCTTAAGGGACTACGCCCAGACGAGGTAGCCCGAAAGCACAGGTAGTGTAAGGAACCAAAAAAATCCTCCAATAGCATTCTCCAGATCATCTAGACGTGTTGGTCTAGACGATTTGGTCCCACAAGCTACCGTTTGCAAAATACAACATCTAACAACCTTACATTGACTCAGACTACACTATTTTGAGTGTTTGCAAACAATAGGACAACGAGAGAACTAAATGGAGATGGAGAAAACCACAAGAGTATTTCATAGAGGGATTCAAAATAGATGTTTTGGATCTGACGAGATATATCTAGGTGCCACGGAGTTTGAGAAATCACTTGTCGAAGATATAGTGTGATTTGGCCTCATGGATCTTAAGGGACTACGCCCGGACGAGGTAGCCCGAAATCACGGGCAATGTAGGGAACCAAAAAAAATCCTCCACTAGCATTCACCAAGTCATCTGGATGTGTTGGCTAAGATGGTTCAATCCCACAAGCTACCGTTTATAAAATACAACATCTAGCGGCCTTACAACGACTCGGATTACTACACTATTTTCGCGTTTATAAACAATAGGACAGCGAGAGAACCGAATGGAGATGGAGAAAACCACAAGAGGATTTCATAAAGGGCTTCAACATGGAGGTTTTAGATCTGATGAGATTTCTCTAGGTGCCACGGAGTCGAGAAATCACATGTCAAAGATATAAGGTGTTTTGGTCTCAGGGCTCTTAAGAGACTACGCTTGAATGAGGTAGCCCGAAGCACACGGGGAGCGTAGGGAACCAAAAAAATCCTCCAATAGCATTCACCAAGGCATTTGGACATGTTGGCCCAGACGGTTTGGTCCCAAAAGCTATCGTTTGCAAAATACAACATCTACTAGCCTTACACTGACTCAAACTACGCTATTTCTCACATTTTCAAATAATAGGACAACAAGAGAACCAAATGGAGATGGAGAAAACCACGAGAGGCTTTTGTAGAGGGAATCGATGTGGAGGTCTAAGATCGACGATACATCTCTAGGTTCCATGGAATCTGAGAAATCACCCGTCGAAAATATAGCGTGTTTTGGCCTCGGGGCTCTTAAGGGACTACGCCCAGACAAGGTAGCCTGAAAGCACGGGTGGAGGAATCCACCAATGTTCATTGATTTTACCATAGGATGTAACTATGTAGAATATGAACTTAGTTTTGTTGGGGATACCACCAATGTTCCAACTGTTCATTTTGAAAGAATGAATATCTTTAATCAAAGAGAATGAAGAGCTGAATTTTTTTGGACATTCAAAAGGTTGTTTGTGCCCAAAAATAATCCAAAGCCATATAAATTTTTAGTATTCAACTTTAGATGATAATGAACATCGTGAAGAAAAATAATTAGGTGAAGATGTCACTATGATTCAAGAAGAAATGCCTCCTAAAAGTCATAAAGAGTCAATTTGATTACCCAAAAACATCTAGAAGAACTTAAAGAGAAGATACAAGCAAAAGAAAAGGAAAAATGGGAAGCGTGGAAGGATCAAAAATTAAAGAATGGAAGATCTATGTGATGTTGTCGATAGAATCATGGATAATCTTAAGGACAACATGCCAAGTTGATTATTTTTATTAATCCCAGTTGCTTCAACTTCACAAATCAAACCAGGTAGTTCCAAAAGTAGCATATTGGCAAGAAAAACTGCAATGAAGTATTGATAATTGAGCCTGAAACTCGTTTAGAATTGTAATTTATTTTTGATTGAACATTCACCCATAGTTTCTTTTTTGAAGGAAGAAATTCATTTTATATGTGAGAAATAGAATGCTGATTTAGTCTATTACTCTGACTATTTAGGTTAGATTTTGTAGTTGTTCAATGAAAGTTTGAATCTCTTCAGTACTAACATGGAAAAATTTTCAGGGCCCTATGAAAGCCTCTCGCGGTTTTATCCATATCCATCCGGTTCTCTCGTTGTCCTATTGTTTGCAAACGCACAAAATAGTGTAGTTTGAGTCAGTGTAAGGCTGTCAGACGCTATATTTTACAAATGGTAGCTCATGGGACCAAACCATCTAGGCCAACACATCTGGATTGCTTGGTGAATGCTAGTGGAGTCTTTGTTTTGGTTCCCTACGCTCCCTGTGCTTTCGGGCTACCTCATCCAGGCGTAGTCTCTTAAGAGCCCTGAGGCCCAAACACATTATGTCTTTGACGGGTGATTTCTCGGACTTCGTGGCACCTAGAGATGTCTCGTTAGATCCAAGACCTCCACATTAGGGCCCTCTACGAAATCCTCTCACGGTTTTATCCATTTCCATTTGGTTATCTTGTTTTCCTATTGTTTGCAAAGGTGCGAAATACTGCAGTCTAAGTCAGTGTAGAGTTGTCAGACGCTATAGTTTGTAAAAATGAAGCTCGTGGGACCAAACTAACTATGCAAAAATGTCGAGTCACTTGGTGAATGCTAGTGGAGGACTTTTTTGTTCCCTACGCTCCTCGTGCTTTTGGAGGCTACCTCGTTCGGGCGTAGTCTCTTAATATCCCTGAGACCAAAACATGTTATATCTTCGACATGTAATTTCTCGAGACTCTGTGGCACCTGGAGATGTCTATCAGATCCAAAACCTCCATGTTGAATCCCTCTACAAAATTCTCTCATGGTTTTCTCCATCTCCATTCGGTTCTCTTCTTTGTCTATTGTTTGCTAAATGTGAAATATTGTAGTCTAAGTCAATGTACGGTTGCCGTGATGCTATAGTTTGCAAATGGAAGCTTGTGGGACAAAACCAACTACACCAACATGTTGGGGTGGCTAGGTGAATGCTAGTGGAGGCTTTATTTTGGTTCCCTATGCTCCCCGTGCTTTTGGGCTACCTCATCCAGGTGTAGTCCCTTAAGAGCCCTGAGGCCAAAACACACTATATCTTCGACGGGTGATTTCTCGAAATCAGTGGCACCTAGAGAGGTCTCATCAGATCCGAGACCTCCACATCAGGGCCCTCTACGAAATACTCTCACGGTTTTCTCCATCTCCATTTGGTTCTTTCGTTTTCCTATTGTTTGCAAACATGTGAAATACTAAAGTCAGAGTCAGTGTAGGGTTGTCAAACACTATAGTTTGCAAAAGGAAGCTTGTGGGACTAAACCAACTACACCAACATGTCAGGGTGGCTAGGTGAATACTAGCGGAGGCTTTTTTTTGGTTCCCTAGGCTCCCCATGCTTTGGGTACCTCATATGAGCATAGTCCCTTAAGAGCCCACGAGGCCAAAACACGCTATATATTTGATGAGTGATTTCTCGGACTCGTGGCACTAGAAATGTCTAGTCATATCCGATACCTCCACGTCGAGGCCCTCTACGAAATTATCTCATAGTTTTCTCCATCCCCATTCGGTTCTCTCGTTGTCCTATTGTTTTGCAAGCGCGAAATAGTGTAGTCCGAGTCGGTGTAGGGCTCCCAGATGATTTGTGTAGTTCACAAATGATTAGCTTGTGGGACCAAACCATCCGGGGAAAACACATATGGATGTCTTAGTGAACACTAGTGGAGGATTTTTTTTGGCTCCATATGCTACCCGCGATTTCAGGCTACCTCGTCTGGGTGTAGTCCCTTAAGAGCCCTGAGGCTAAAACACGCTATATCTTTGATGGGTGATTTCTTGGACTCCGTGACACCTAGAGATGTCTCGTTAGATCCAAGACCTCCATGTCGAGGCCCTCTACAAAATCATATCATGGTTTTATCCATCTCCATTCGGTTCTCTCGCTGTCCTATTGTTTGCAAACGTGTGAAATAGTGTAGTCTGAGTCAATGTAAGGCTGCTAGAGACATTTGTATTTTGCAAATGGTAGCTTGTGGGACCAACCGTCTAGGAAAACAATCCGGATGGCCTGGTGAATGCTAGAGGAGGCTTTGTTTTGGTTCCCTATGTTGCTCATGCTTTGGTACCTCATCCAGTGTAGTCCTTGAAGAGCCTTGAGGCTAAAACACGTTATATCTTCGACGGGTGATTTCTTGGACTCCGTGGCACCGAGAGACATCTCTCCTTAGATCCGAGACCTCTATGTTAGGGCCCTCTATGAAAGCACCTTGTGGTTTTCTCCATCTCCATTCGGTTCTCTCGATGTGCTATTGTTTGTTAATGTGTGAAATACTACATCATGAGTAAGTGTAGGGCTCCAGTGCGCTATAGTTTTGCAAACGAAGCTCATGGGACCAAAGTAGAACTAATGACATGTTAAGGTGGCTAGGTGAACACTAGTGGAGGATTTTTTTGGTTCCCTACGCTACCCGTGCTTTCGGGCTACCTCGTCCAGGCGTAGTCCCTTAAGAGCCTTGAGGCCAAAACACGCTATATCTTCGACATGTGATTTCTCAGACTTTGTGGCACTTAGAGACATCTCATCAAATCTAAGAGCTCCATGTAAGGTCTCTTTACAAAATCCTCGTACATTTTTCTCCATATTCATTTGGTTCTCTCGCTGTCCTATTGTTTATAAACACACGAAATACAACAGTCTAAGTCAGTGTAGGGCTATCAGACTCTATAGTTTGCAAATGGAATCTCGTGGGACCAAACAAACTACATGCCAACATGTCGGGCTAGTTTTAGGTGAACATAGATATAGGAACCCAAATTTTTTTTTACTCCATGCTCCCGTGCTTTTGGGTACCTCGTCTGAGCGTAGTCCCTTAAGAGCCTTGAGGCCAAAACATGCTATATCTTCAACGGGTGATTTCTTAGAATCTGTGGCACCTAGAGATGTCTTGTCAAATCTGAGACCTCCACATCGAGGCCCTCTACGAAATCCTCTCGTGGTTTTCTCCATCTCCATTTGGTTCTCTCGTTGTCCTATTGTTTGAAAACACACGAAATAGTGTAGTCACGAGTCAAAAGGGCTCCCGGACATTATAGTTTGCAAACGGTAGCTTGTGGGACCAAACCATATGGGAAAACACATCTGGATGTCTTAGTGAATGATAGTGGAGGATTTTTTTTATTCCCTACGCTACCCGTGCTTTCGGCCTACCTCCTCGTCAGCGCATAGTCCCTTAAGAGCCCACGAGGCCAAAACACGCTATATCTTGACGGGTGATTTCTCAGACTCCGTGGCACCTAGAGACATCTTGTCAGATCCAAGACCTCCATGTTGAGGCCCTCTAAAAAATTCTATCGTGGTTTTATCCATCTCCATTCAGTTCTCTTGTTGTTATATTGTTTGTGAAATGTGTGAAATAGTGTAGTCTGAGTCAGTGTAAGGTTACTAGATGTTGTATTTTGCAAACGGTAGCTTATGGGACCAAACCATCTACGCCAACATGTCCAAATGACCTAGTGAATGCTAGTGTAGGCTTTTTTTGGTTCCCTATGCTCCCCGTGCTTTTGGGCTACCTCATCCAGGCGTAGTCCCTTAAGAGCCTTGAGGCCAAAACACGTTATATCTTCGACAGGTGATTTCTCAGACTCCGTGGCACCTAGAGACGTCTCGTTAGATCCGAGACCTCCATATTGGGCCCTCATGAAATGTTGTTATGGTTTTCTCCATCTCCATTCGGTTCTCTCGTTGTCCTATTGTTTGAAAATGTGCGTAATGTCTGCATGAGTCGAGCAGTGTAGGGCTCCTAGATGCTATAGTTTGCAAACGGAAGCTCATGGGACCAAACCAACTATGCCAACACATTGGGGTGCCAAGTGAACACTAGTGGAGGATTTTTATTGGTTCCCTATGCTACCCGTGCTTTGGGGCTACCTCGTCCAGGCATAGTCCCTTAAGAGCCCTAAGGCCAAAACACGCTATATCTTCGACGGGTGATTTCTCAGACTTTGTCACACCTAGAGATGTCTCATCAGATCCAAGACCTCCATGTTGGAGCCCTCTACAAAAGTCTATTGCGGTTTTATCCATCTCCATTCAGTTCTCTCGTTGTCCTATTGTTTGTAAACACACAAAATAAAGTAGTTTGAGTCAGTGTAGGGCTGCCATATGCTATAGTTTGCAAACGAAAGCTCGTGGGACCAAACCAATTGCACAAACACATTGGGTTGGCCAGGTAAATACTAATGGAGGATTTTTTTTGGTTCCCTACGCTCCCGTGCTTTTGGGGTACCTCGTATGAGCATAGTCCCTTAAGAGCCATGAGGCCAAAACACGCTATATCTTCGAAGGGTGATTTCTCAAACTCCGTGGCACCTAGAGACATCTTGTCAGATCCAAGACCTCCACATCGAGGCCCTCTATGAAATCCTCTCATGGTTTTCTCCATATCCATTTGGTTCTCTCGTTGTCCTATTATTTGCAAATGCGTGAAATAGTGTAGTCTAAGTTAGTATAGGGCTCCCAGATGTTGTAGTTTGCAAACGGTAGCTTGTGGGACCAAACCATCTGGGAACAAAAAAATCTGGATGTCTTGGTGAATGATAGTGGAGGTTTTTTTGGTTGGTTTATGCTACCGTGCTTTCGGGCTACCTCATCCGGGCGTAGTCCATTAAGAGCCTTGACGCCAAAACACGCTATATCTTCGACGGGTGATTTCTCACTCCGTGGCACCTAGAGATGTATCACCAAATCCAAGACCTCCATGTTGGGGCCCTCTATGAAATTCTATCATGGTTTTATCCATCTCCATTCGGTTCTCTCACTGTCTATTGTTTGAACACACGAAATAGTGTAGTCTAAGTCAGTGTAGGGCTCCTAGATGTTGTAGTTTGCAAACACTAGCTTGTGGGACCAAACCATACGGGAAAACACATATGGATGTCTTGGTGAATGCTTGTGGAGGATTTTTTTGGTTCCTTACACTACCCATTCTTTGGCTACCTTATGCGAGTATAGTCTCTTAAGAGCCTTTAGCCAAAACACGCTATATCTTCGACGGGTGATTTCTCGGACTTTGTGGCACCTAGAGATGTCTCGTCCAAATCCGAGACCTCCATGTCAAAGCCCTCTATAAAATAATCTTTTGGTTTTCTCCATCTCCATTTGGTTCTCTCATTGTCCTATTGTTTGTAAATGCACGAAATACTGCAGTTTGAGTCAATGTAGGGCTCCTAGATGCTATAGTTTGCAAACGGAAGCTCGTGGGACCAAACCAACTATGCCAACACATTAGGATGCCTAGGTGAACACTAGTGGAGGATTTTTTTGGTTCCCTACGCTCCCGTGCTTTCAGGACTACCTTGTCGGGCGTAGTCCCTTAAGAGCCATGAGGCCAAAACACGTTATATCTTCGACGGGTGATTTCTCGGACTCTGTGGCACCTAGAGACGTCTCATCAAATCCGAGACTTCTATGTCGGGGCCCTCTACAAAATACTATTGTGGTTTTATCCATCTCCATTTAGTTCTCTCGTTGTCCTATTGTTTTGCAAAAGTGAAAAAATAGTGTAGTCTGAGTCAATGTAAGGATGCGAGATGTTGTATTTTCCAAAAGATAACTTGTGGGACCGAACCATATGGGCCAACACATCCGGATGGCCTAGTGAAAACTAGTGGAGGATTTGTTTTGGTTCCTACTACTACTGTGCTTTTGGGCTACCTCATATGGGCGTAGTCCCTTAAGAGCCCTGAGGCCAAAACACATTATATCTTCGATGAGTGATTTCTCGACTTCGTTACACCTAGAAATGTCTTGTCGGATCCGAGACCTCTTTTTGGGGCCTTCTAAGAAATCCTCTCGTGGTTTTCTCCTTCTCCATTCGGTTCTCTCATTGTCCTATTGTTTGTAAATGCATGAAATACTGCAATCTAAGTTAGTGTAGGGTTCCCAGACGCTATAGTTTGCAAACGGAAGCTCGTGGGACCAAACCAACTACGCCAACACGTTGGGGTGGCCAGGTGAATACTAGTGGAGGATGTTTTTGGTTCCCTACACTGCCCATGCTTTCGGGCTACCTTGTCTGGGCATAGTCCCTTAAGAACCCTGAGGCCAAACACGCTATATCTTCGACGGGTGATTTCTCAAACTCCGTGGCACCTAGAGATGTCTCATCAGATCTAAGACCTCCATGTCGGGGCCCTCTAAGAAATACTATCATGGTTTTATCCATCTCCATTTGGTTATCTCGTTGTCCTATTGTTTGCAAACACATGAAATAGTGTAGTCGAAAGTCAAGTATAAGGTTTGTTAGATGGTGTATTTTGTAAATGGTAACTTGTGGGACCAAACCAACTACGCCAACATGTCGAGGTGGCTAGGTGAATGCTAGTGGAGGATTTTTTTGGTTTCCTATGCTCCCCGTGCTTTTGGGCTACCTCATTCGGGCGTAGTCTCTTAAGAGCCCTGAGACCAAAACATGTTATATCTTCGACATGTGATTTCTCAGACTCCATGGCACCTAGAGACGTCTCATTAGATTTGAAACCTCCATGTTGAATCCCTCTACGAAAGCCTCTCCCGATTTTCTCCATCTCCATTCGGTTCTCTCATTGTCCTATTGTTTGCAAATGCGCAAAATACGTAGTCTGAGTCAGTGTAGGGCTCCCAAATGCTGTAGTTTGCAAACGGAAGCTCGTGGGACCGAACCAACTACGCCAACATTGAGGTGGCCAGGTGAATGCTAGTGGAGGCTTTGTTTGGTTCCCTACGCTACCCATGCTTTCGAGATACCTCGTCCGAGCGTAGTCCCTTAAGAGCCCTGAATGATTAGATTGGCTTAAGAATGAATTTGATAGGGGTATGTCTAAGAACACACGGGAGTTATCAATCACCTAGTAAATCTTTCTTGTTTAGTTATGGATGGGATTCAGCTAGCCTACGGCTTAGTGACCTTCCATTCATTGATAATTTATGCTATGATAAACCCATGGATGATTTCAAAAGTGCCTTCAAAAGGATAGGGGTAGTCATCAAGCCTAGTGAAGGGTGTGATGTGATTTCTAAATAACTTGAAATGCCTACAGATTTAAAGGTAATAACATGAATTGGACATGATTAGACAATCAAGAATCATTGAGTGTCTGAATCAAAATGTCATTGCATCTAGAGACATTCTCAAGCATTAGAGTAATGTATATGGAGAGACATTCTCAAAATATCAACAGATGAAAGGCATCAAATTGTGACAACTCTCGGGTGTTTTAATAGGGGAGAAGACTAAAAATCATAGAAGAATGTAGTAAGTGCATGATAAGATAGGAACCAATACAAAGAGACCATGAGCAAGAAGAAGCGCAAGTAAGGTAAATACACATATACACATTGATAAATTGAATGAATAATTACTCAGATTAGGTAACTCTTTATATACATACATTATATAAATATTGATTTCCAAAGTTTGATGCATATTATACATTGAAAATGCTAGTACATGTACATCACCAATAAATGAAAAAATAATCCATAATGTCTTAAATATTATCAAGTGCACATCATATTAGTTTCATGTGAAAATAATCTTAGAAATGTAAGGTCTCATACAAAATTATCAAGTTCCAAATAGTATTTTAATGTGCATAATAAATACAAAAATTCCCAAATAGGTCATATACCATCAAGTTCAAATGCCATATAGGCGTACATACAATGCCATGCACATAGGCATACAAAAACAATGTCATGTAAGACATATATATATTTCCTACTCATCAAAATATATCCCTCTCTTGGCCTTGCTCAAATAAGGCCCTCCCTTAGATGAAGATGGAGATCTATGAGATGAATTTGGATCATCCGAGCCCATGCTTGAGTCCTCTTCTGCTGAATACTCACCTGTAGTTGAGCTCTGTAAATGCAAACAATGTTTTTTTGTCAAAACTTAATTTATATATGTTTTCAACATGTATTTAAGACCATGCTAGAATGAAAGTATTTACATAAATACACAAACTTACCGCAAGTTGTCGATCACGCCGAATTTGCATCTCATGCTCAGATGAGTCATCGGGAGCTCTGCAGTACGAATGGGGGTACGAAGATGACGAGATGGAGGATTTCGTGCCCTCAAAGTCAAAATGGAGGGTTGAAGTTCCCTACATACACATAAGATCAGAAAATCTAACATCATAATTAGCAAAAATAGAACTAAGTACATGTATGTACATAATGACAATATTTTAACTAATTTTATCAATATAGAACTATTGTTTTTACCACACCTGTGAATCAAATGAACAAGGTTGCTACATGTCACAGGTAACTCCTACATATACACAATGAAGGACATTATTAACATAATTTAATAATTCTATAATGAAATACATTACTAACATGTAATTTAACATAATATGAATTACATGAGAAATTTAACAAAATTTACGTGTTGTTTGAATACCTCAGTGAGTTGTTGCGCAGATGAAATGTAGTGGCAACACCTTTATCTACTTTTCGTAGAGATGGTGGGGTTTCTAGTGAAGTCAACATCTTTATCAAACATGTATATCACGTGAGTTAGATGGACATACAAGAACATACATATATTTGACTTCAAAACTAATAATATATATATATATATATATATATATATATATATATATACACACACACACACACATGTATGAAATACACACACACACACACACATGTATGTGAAAAATTTACATAATTAACATTCTAAATTACCTCTATGAATGTATGTGTACACATGGTGCTCGCCGCCTGTGGTGGGATGAAGATGTGCCTCCCGCGCACTGTAATATCAATGCATATACATGTACAAATACAATTATTTCAAAAATTTAACATATATAAGTAAATCAAGTACTCCAAAATTTTTGTAACACACATAAAAAACATAACAAATTTACCTGTGAAGGTGACACCGATGAATGTAATCCAAATGTCTCACTCAAAAGGACATCTGACATAGTGACATTATCGTGTGCACCCCTAGCACCAGGTGCACCAAAATCAGTACGCATGAAAGTATCGTCCTCCTCGGGCCCCAAACATATGCTACCACATGACGAGAAAATATGTGGCCTCATGCTAGTACTCCCTGAGGGAATACTTGTGTACCTCCATGAGCATCTAGCTCAGAAATCTCCCTCGTATGTCGAACAAGGGTCATAGATAGCCCCTGAAGCGCGTGGAGTGTATCAATCTCTATTGTCTCCTTCACTACTTGAGGGAAAATCTCAAGGTGAGGGGGATTACATGTACAGGAATATACCTGCTAAATAGGTGCACGTTGTGCACCTAGTCGATCTGTGCAAATCTTTTCCTCGGCCCTAGAAATATTAGAAATCAAAATAATTTGGGATCTCATTGAGGATAAACTCGTAATAGAGTTTCCTCAGAAAGTATAGTGGCACCTTGTTGTTATTACAAGGTGGAAAATCAAACACCATCCACCATCGGTCCCAAAAATTATTTTTAATCAAATTATTATTGCACCAATGGATGGGAAATTGTTTACATGACAACGGAACAAGAAAATTAGTGTGGGGGTTCGTGAATAAGGCACATATGAGGTCTTTTGAAATTTATTTTTTCTTTACATCCACATATGACAATTTGTTGGAATAATAAACCCTACAACCCTCTCTGTAAGTTGTCCAATGATCAATTTTCCCCATTTCCACGTCAACTTGAACAAGTAATGCCTCCAATGTGTTTGCAAGAGAGGCGTGGTGGGGGTTTGTAGATTGTGAATCCCTCATTGTTTTGATTAAATCCTCAATTTCAATTTTGTTTTATGTGGGCTGCTAAATCTTCTTGACTACCTAGGGGATGTTGAGAAATTGTGGGAGTGTTGGGAGGGATGACAAGAATAGCAAGGGTTTGGTTGTGGTTGATTCCCTCGACCTCTAACTGTAACAATAAAAATATGTATTCAATTCAAATTTTAATCTATAATTATCAGATTTAAATGCAATTTTGAGAAAATAATTGTGCTTACCTCTTCTCTATGGTACCATCATCGATTCAGATCTTCCCGGTGATCCAGAAATGATCCTTTGAGCTTGAGATCTAGCTAAATGAAAAAACGTGAGGGCACGGTTAAGCTCTGAAACTCGCATTTGAGGGAGATAAAATGATAAAGGCTCGGGCCTTTTTTTTATTTATAGTAGGCATAACGTGTACGCATGATAACGCGTACGTGTTATAACACGTACGCGTTATGCCTCGGTAAATCCCAAACCTAAAAATTTAAAACGCGATTGCATTATAATAGAACGCATACGCATTTTTTCTTTTTTCAGGTTTTTGTCTACTTTTTGGCCCCAACTTCATTCACTTACCATATTGCTTATATCATAATGTTTAGAATGGGCATATGCCCTATGTTTTATGAATAATTAAATTTAATTTGTTTTAGAATGGCCACCCATTCTCACAACTTGTATAGAGTTATGAAATTGATTGAGCATTGAGTGATGACCCTTCTCATTTTGAAATCATAGAATAATTGCGTAGGTGGATAGGAATAGAAGTACAATACAAAAACTAGTATAATTATTTGGAATGGGCATATGCCCATTCTAATACAAACAAATATGTTTTGTCTTGTATTTGGAATCATTGTTTTGAATGGGCATATGCACATTTTAAAACAAACAAATATGTTTTTTCTTGTATTAAATGGGCAAGATGCCCCCTCACAATCATTAAATATGTATTAAAGAGTGGGCAGTTGAGAATTTTTGTCTTGTATTGAATAGTCATATTCCCATTCTCACAATTATTATAGAGGTATGACAAAGATTAAGTTTAATATCGCTAAGATTAGAATATGTAGAATGGGCATATGCGTATTCTCTTTATATTTATTTATAATGGGCATTTTCCTATTCTCATAAGGGAATCGTTAAAAAAATGTCAATTATTTTTCATACTAGAGATAAATGAAAATATCATAAAAATAATTATAGAGATAACGTTAGTATATGAAGAATGGGCATATGCCTATTCTCTTTAATATGAATCATAAGAGAAAGTCCATTATTGTTCATGGAGATATGTGAATAAGTATAATAAAAAGAATACAGATAACGTTTACTTTGTTTAGCATGGGCACTTACCCAATCTCACCACCTTTGTAGGTGTATCAAATCCAACATATCACTTCATAATTATTACTCTAATTCATGTTGTGAATAATAACCACACATCAGGTTTGCCAGATGAGTATGAGAAACAACTTCTTCAATGCATGAACAATCTCAAATCAAAATGCTAAGCTATTTCTTACTCTCTAGATTGCTAATCTAACAAATGAACCTATTTAGATCACTTTAGAAATCAAAAAAGGGAGTGGTTTCCTCAAGGTTTAAAGATGAGATCTCACCAACATGGCTACAAGGCCATTTTTGGATCTTCCCATGCTCTTCAATTTGAGAGAATGGATGCAAGATGGAGAAGCTATTTCCTTCAATGGAGAATGGCTCAAGATCAAAATGCCTATAGTTTATCCTAGGGAAAATAAGGTGTGTCTTTAGAAAGGAAGGAGGAGGGTTATTTATATAACCTTCCTGTTTGAGAGAGCTTTGCAACTTGGTGCATGTGGGATAAGGGTAAAGAAAGATTAGGAATGGATAAAGTTGTTTTAGAAAAGGTAACCTTTTAATTTAGAAGTTTAATTTGTCATTAGTAACTCATGGGAGTTGAAAGGGGATGTTTTAATTAATCAAGGTGATTAATTAATAGGTAGATGGGTAAGCTTATAGAAGCTAATTAGAGGAAAAGTATGATTTGGGGATTTAAGAGAGGAATTTGATCAATAAATGGTGATTTATTGATTTAGAGTAGTGAGCGTAATTAATTAATTAATAATAATTAATTAACCCAAGTAGAAGCAAACATTAATTAATGAAAGGTCGTTAATAATCGAAACATCCGATAATGATAGAAGGTAATTAATTAATTAAGGAAAATGTAATTAATTAAAAAATGAATGGGGAATGTTAGCATAATTAGCGGAAAAGCACTAATTATATAAAGGAAATGATGGAAAGAGGATAATTAGTGCAATTTTAGTATTAAAAACTATGTAAGCAGATTTTAGGTGTCTACATTTGCCCTCTTTGGGGTGGCGTAAGTGACGCCACTTCAAAGATAGTAGAAAAGTATAGACAAAAAATTTTTGAAGGGATAGAAGAAAAATTAGTAGAATGAAGGATGCCCCCTAAGTGTCGATGGGGTGATGAAAGAGGTCGATCGATGATCGAAAAGATGAAGGAAATAGATAGAAGAAATGAAGGGGAGGGGGATAAAAGGTGATCCTATTGCCCCAAGTGATTTGGAAGAATAGTGTTGATAGAAGAAAATGATATGGAAGAAAAATGAAGATGAAGAGAATGGAAATAGCTTTCATCCTTGATGTAAAAACAACTTTATTTCATCATTTTTCTTATGATCTACATCATCGGTCCTTATTAAAATATATACATACAAAAAGTGTAAAATAACATGAAAATCTATAATACTAACATTTTTTCATTGCTAAAACACTAACTCAATGCAACATACATAATGTAATGCAATATGAGAAAGTAAACAAGCTAACCTGATAGGGAAACAAGTACAAACACACATACTCAAACAAACAATGTTCAAGACAATTACACAAATGTTTTTGTTATCAAGATTTAGTTCCCAAATGTTTGATTTAATGACAAGGGTTAAAAATGGTGCCCCAAGAAAGGATACATGTGAGGGAATATATGGAGGACACATGGGTCCTATGAAAAAGAAATCATGCACTATGAAATAGTACCAAGAAACTCATTGTGCAAAGGAGTACAAACATAGTAAGAAAACCAACTTTGTTAATGGAGGTAGATCAAATGATCCATGAGTCAAAGAAAAAAGGATGAGAATCAAAGAAAGATGTTTTGTAGGACAATTTTTGATGTTTGAGACATGATGCATTTGACATACAAGTTTTATTTTGTGTGCATGTTTGTTACCAATTTTTGAAAAAAAATATGATTTTTACAATTTTTTTGGATTTTTTGATTTTACAAATTTTTGATTTTGATGTTTTACCAATGTTTTGGATTTTTAAATTTTTTTACCAATTTTTAGGATTTTTAATTTATGAATTTTTAGGGTTTTTTGAAATTTTTTTGAAGCTATGTACAAGAAAATGAAGATGCAAAAAGATGCCCCCAATGTGCAAGAAATGTGAGAATGTACAAGGGAAAATGGGAATGTACACATATATATAAATAAGAAGAAGATAATGGATCAAGGCCAAGATGGATAGGTTCAACATGATGATGAACTCAAACCAATGAAGAGATAAGGAAGGAGAAAGCATGCCCCCAGTAAGTGCAAGCTAGCCAAGAAACATATGATAGCAAAAAGAAAAGTAGAAGATTTTTTATTGAAAAAGGGACAAAGGTTCCCGTAAACATGGTAAAAAGGAAATCTTATACACATGGATGTTCTAAAGAAGAAGAAGAAAAAAAAATGTTATGAAAGGATATGGAAAATGTAGCTAGAATATTGGTGATGAAAAGGTGATTAGCCCAAGGCACAAATCATGAGACAAAATATGGACTAAGTAAGAGTTTGAACAAGGTCCAAAAAAAACTTGGTAACATACTAATCATGTTTTCTCATAGAGATCCAAGTGTGTGCATGTGGAAATTAATTACTCTTGAAGTGAAGATTTGATAGAAAACAAGTGAAGAAAAACTAGCCAATGTGTAGGAATGATTTATTTTGAAAGTTGATTTGTGAATGAGGGTGGAAGGAGAGTTCATACATTGCTCCACTTCCAACTAGAGCATCCATAGCCCCGACAGAGATGTATTTGATTCTAGTCACAACATTTCTCTACTACTACCCATAGCATCCATAGCCCTATAGAGATATTGAAATACCCCAAGAGAGATTTATATATTTCTTTTCTTTTTTTTTTTTTTTGATTGATTTTTTTTTTTTTTGAAAATTATTTCAGCTCTCTGATTGTTTTGATAAGGGGTTAAGAACCACATGATGGCTTGATGGAAGGATGTGGAAGTGATTGTGATGATGACATTGGCTAGTGTCAGTGTCAAAAAATATGCCCAAAATTTCTTCACAACAAGTTTATTAGATGTAGATAGTGATAGGATCTCTAAGAGGTCATTCATTCTTTAATTTACCAAGGTGATGAAAGACCAAGGTCAAATGGATACTATAGAGATAAATGTCACACAATGAGTGTGAATAGACTAACCAAAATATCATCAAAGGGATGAAAATGGTGGGTGACTTGCAGAGGAATGGAAATGAAAAGGAAGAAAGAACATCCATGTGTATGCAATACTTGATTGTAATGTTTGATCTTTGTACCTTTGATTTTTTTGTAATTTTTAATTTTTCTTTTTTTTTTATTTTTTTTTATTTTTGATTTTTTTAGAAGGAGAATTTTTTTGGGAAGATTTGGGATTGGGAAGTTGGGACAATGTCACTCTATGTGATAAGATCCAACAACAATGTTTGTGATTTATTTTATAAGGGAGACTAGGAGTTTTTGCTTATCAAGAGTGATATTATCTCCAATCTCGATGACCGTAGTGAGATCATATTTGATAAGTGACTGTGACTTATCTTTGAAACATGGATTTTGTATGTGGGATCTTGAGTTCCTATCCATAGGTTTATGCACTTTATGCCATACTTGATGGTTATGTTGGTGTGCATTCTTGAATCACATTTGATTTTTAACTTTATGGTTGTTTGACTTGTTGGGAGCTTTGGAGATCTTTGGATTTTGATCTTAGCTTGATGAAGAAATTGTTTGGGTTTCATATAAGCTAATGTGTGATTTTTTGATCCCGAGAAGTGGGAGAAGAAAGTGGATGTTTAGGATTGATGAGAGGAATATGAGGAATGATGGTGGGATTTTTCCCTAATCATTGATAGAAGGATGATATGATGGAATGAAGAGGATATGGTCCAAGAATTGAAGAGGATGGGCTACTAGAGGTGTCCACATAGATAGAAGATGAAGGCTACTAGGATGTGACCCCAAGATGGAAGAAAATGGGATACCAGGAGAGGTGTCCCATATATGGAAGATGAAGGCTACTAGGATGCCCAAGTATAGAGAAAAATGATGGGCTACCAAGAGGTGTCCCATAGATGGAAGATGAAGGATACTAGGATGTGGCCCAATATATAAGAGATGAGGGCTACTAGGAGGGATATGGAAGATAAGACTACTAAATATGAGGATAATGGGTACTACTAGGAGGTGTGACCCCAAAAAGAAGAAGAGGGGGGGCTACTAGGAGGTGGCCCACATAGAAGAAGAAGATGATGGGCTACATAAAAGAAGAGGTGACCCAAGGAAATATTGTGATTGAGGAATTGTGATATGTAAAGAATGATTGGGGTGATGAGAAGATAGGCTAGGATCAATGAAAACCCAAGAGTTTCTCCATGTAATGGGAATGTGAAGATGGAAGAATAAGAGGAGGATCAAGTTTGATGATCTTAGGATCTTCCTCTATTTTTGAAAAAGGAATCAACCTCTTCCCCACAATACATGAACATCGAGGTAAAAAGAGAATCCTTTCTCATGATCCTCTAGAGGAATGTCATCATGTAGCCCCATGAATTCTCTGATTGCTTCTTCATTTTAAAATAAATCAATCGGTATGGGTCATTTTTTGGTCGATGATAGTAGGTTGATTGGAAGAAAGAGGTCAACAAGTGTGGAAGATTTAGAAGATGTTTGATGATGATTGATAGAAGAAGATGACTCAAGAGATGAAGTAGATTTGGATTTAGATGTCTCATGAAGTGGAAGAAGATGTGGATTTGGAATGGGTTGGTATTGGTTTTCCTAGAAGATGACATAGTGTAGGTAGACAAAGAGGATCATGTATCATCAATAAGATTGTGACATGGGGGTCGAACTTGGATGATTGATTAGAGAATTTTGAGTCACATGGATCTTTGATGGAGGAAGAAGGATTCATTGAGGTGTGACTGATAAAGGGGTCCCTACATGAAGAAAAGGAGGACCTTGTGACTAGGGAGTCAAATTAGATTTTTGATTGGAGAACTTGGATTCACATATCTTCAAAGGAGGAATATTTCATTGGGATTTATAAATCTGAGAAGGAGGAGGATGACTCAATTGAGAGAATAATAAGAATAAGTTTGAAAGGGGGTCTGCTAAGAAAAGGGAGGAGGAGTGTGATGTAAGAGTTCAAATTAGAGGAATGATGGGGAGAATTTGTGGCGACACAAAATCTTTAGAGGAGGAAAATTTTGTTTAGGTGATTGATTATTCCTAGAAGAAATTTGAGGAATGAAGCTTAGAAGATGAATTGAGAGGAATCAAAATAATATTTTAGATTAGAATCATCAGAAGATTGAGAAGAATCAGAAGAATATTGAGAAGAATATTTTAGAATAGTTTGGATTAGAAGAAGAGAAGAATACATGGATTAGAATAATTTGGATTAGAATCATCAAAATCATACACCGACTATGAGATGAAGGTGGGGAAAGGGGTAACCAAATGGGTTCTCTAGCGTGAAGAACCAATCAAGGTTTAGTCGTGATGGGCATATTTTGATGTGAATGCCTAAACCTAGGTTCCTTATTGTCGTAAGTGTGAGGAACCATGTGATAGTTAGTCATTGTTGGCATTGTTGGGTCCAAATCCTAGACCTAGATTGTATGATTGAACTCCTTCAAAGGGAAGGAAGTTCCATGTCGATTTGGGTAACATAATGACAACCAACTAGACATTTTTAAGTAAGTATGGAGATGCTTGTGATTTTCCAAAGGGAATCTAAGGAAAAACATACATTGATGACACAATTTTGACAATCCAACAAGGTTTTGGACAAACAAGTGTAAATGTCAATGAAAAATAATAAAGAAAAAGGATCAAAGGATCAAAAGGATTGTCCTTAGAAAAACAAGTCTAAAAGATGAATGATCACAAGGAACAATCACACAAGTTTGGTAAACCAATCCAATCTACAAGGAAATACTCCCTATGAAAATGTGTCTCAATGGTAGTTTGACACAAGATGATCAACACAATGTCAACACTTAAGTCAAGTTTAAAATAAACAAGGCATAAGTATTAACAAGGGGTTGAAGTGACTTCCAAATCAAAGTATACTATAACCAATTAGATACAAACAAGGCCTAAATCCCAAAAAAGTGGAAGTTACAAGTGTGAGAAATGCAACAATACCACTTAGATACGTTAATCAAAGCTTTTGGAAAAAAATATATTAGTATCGAAATAATATTGATATGATGCTAACAAAGTAACAACAACACTTTTCAAGGTTTGAGGTAATGTTTGAAAAGAAACAAGGCCAAAGTATACCAAGGAATTGTTAAGATGCGAGCAGCGTAATGGTACAATCTAGACACTTAGATCAAGTTTATGAGAAACAAGATGTAAGTATCAAAATTGTATCAAGGTGATGCAAAAAATGTAACACTTCAAAGGAATTCAATGATGAATCAAGCCTAACTATGATGAAGATCTTGATGTGGGTATCAAGATCAAATGGCTATCAAGATGAGAAGATGTACCAACACACTTTCAACATTTACCATCCAAGTCTCAAGCAAGGACGAATGTAAACGGGTGAAAAAGTGGTGGACACAATCAATCAATAACACATGTATGTATGATTTCTTCTTTTGATCCAAAATATCAACAAGAAAGAAAAGGAGTAGATCAAGTGGGGTTGAAAAATACTTGGCTTCACTTTGGAAAAGTTTCACCTCATCTTATGGTGAGTGAAAAACTAAGACAAAGTAACACTTCACAAATTTTGTGATGAATGACACTTGGCTCAAACTTTAATGGACTCTCCCCTTGTTCGAATAACAAGGTTTTGACTCCAAAAAATTTTTTGCTTTGCAAAAGATCTTTGAAACACGATTGGCTTTGAGTCGGTCAAGTTGGCTCAAGATGAAATGGCTTCCTAATTGGTTCTCTCAACTAGGTGTCACAAATTACCTCTCTGTGAGTGTGGTTTTCCAAGGAAGTCACACTGACTAAACCTTGGAGTATCTCGAGATTTACTTTACCCCCTTTGATACAATGAGAAATAAATGTGTTCAGTTGTATTTTCACTAGGGTTGCGTGAAGATAATTTTGACTCTAAATCTCACAAGTGTATACTAGACAAGTAGGTAAGCGGAGTGCTTCCCATTTCATCCACAAGGTTCCCTCTGTGTGGACTACTTTGGGGTTCTTGGGAGCAATCCTCATGGGTTATTAAGGCTTATGCCAAGGGCACTTCTCCCAGTTCAAAGCGGATGAGTCATAGCTCTTAACCGAACCTTGCATAATACAATGTTTTGAATGTGGTGTGTTTTTTATCTTTTAGCTTAGTGTGGTTTTGTTGTACACCATTTGAAACCTGCATCAAACTATATTAGTATTGGGTTTAGATCTTGATTCTTTGACTTGAATTAGGTTACACATGAAATATTAGTAGTTCTCCAAAAGGATCAAAATATCATGAAAAGAGGATTCAAGTGTTGTTTTTTATTCCCAAGATCACCTAAAAGGTGTGAGGGAAGAGCATACACAACACAAAAACCACTATATAACAAAAATGGAGAATACTTGCATGAAATAAAAGTGCAAGGAAATTCATTTTAACCAAATTATTGTTCATTCCCTTAACAATGAATTTTAATGAAGTGTTTTGAAAGCGTGAAAAAGGCCTAGAGTTGTTTTTGATTCCCAAGATCACCTAGAAGGTGTGAGGGAAGAGCATACACAACTCTATCCTAAAAAATGAAAACAAGACATTCATTAAAATTCATTCAAACAAGTTAGCAAAAAACATGATTCAATATATCCTGCAAAAACAATAGTTAGCATTAAAAACTACAAAAGATGTTAGAAAAAATCAAAGATCAAAATTAAATTTAAACTTGAAAAAAAGCACCCAAACCTCTAAAATAATCAGTTGCACAAACTCACTAATAACACACATGCACCCCTAAAAACATAGCACACCCCTATGCACAACACATAATGTGGCTGAAAAATGAAATAATGAACAGAAGCATACAAAAGATAGAGAGGATGCACACATGCCCCATGCACAAATGCGTTCCTACACATACGTGGACACTGAGAAAATAGAATAAGATGACTATGATCCTAACACCATGCTACACAGACAAATGAGCACTGGGTGGGTTCACACCAATGCATGATAGGGAGAGACATGGAAATAAAATGTTTTACAACGCACCAGTGTAAACCTACATGGGTCAACGCATATGAATGAATACACATCCATAGAACATGCCTACGTGTATCATATATGTGGCCTTTCAAAAATGCACACTGGATAAGTAAAGAGAAAATATAGAGACACCCACTCAAACATACACACACCTAAAGACACACATGGGGAAACTCACACTACATGTGCGTGAATGAATGACATAAAAAAATACGGAATGACATGGACGCAAAAACTTCAAAAAGGTCAAATTTTTGGTATCTTAGCTCAAAATTAACAACAACCCATCACAATTAAACCTATAAAGAGACTCAACACATGTAAAGTTAGAAAAATACCTAAGGAATTCAAGTTATTTAACATGTGCATAATTAGGGTTAGTCAAAATTGAGATAAAACTAACAAAAATTGAAATCAAATTCTAAGGGACTAAGGATCCATCCCACGGGTGTGCCAAATGTGCTCATATAGAAATTTTCCATGCTAAATAAACAAAGCTAACACCTAGTAGCTTCTAAGAAATAATCAAACCTACTATAGAACCATCAAGATAAGAGCTTATGAGAAACAACTTCTTCAATGCATGAACAATCTCAAATCAAATGCTAAGTTATTTCTTACTCTCTAGATTGCTAATCTAACAAATGAACCTATTTAGATCACTTTAGCAATCAAAATGGGAGTGGTTTCCTCAAGGTTTGAAGATGAGATCTCACCAAAACATGGCTACAAGGCCATTTTTGGATCTTCCCATGCTCTTCAATTTGAGAGAATGGATGCAAGATGGAGAAGCTATTTCCTTCAATGGAGAATGGCTCAAGATCAAAATGCCTATAGTTTATCTCTAGGGAAAATGAGGTGTGTCTTTAGAAGGAAGGAGGGTTATTTATATAACCTTCTGTTTGAGAAAGGATAGCAACTTGGTGCATGTGGGATAAGGGTAAAGAAATATTAGGAATAGATAAGGTTGCTTTAGAAAAGGTAACCTTGATTTAGAAGAGTTTAATTTGTCATTAGTTACTCATGGGAAGGGGATGTTTTAATTAATAAAGGTAGATGTAAATTATATAAGTAAGCTTAAAGAGAATTATTAGGAAAATTAGTATGATTTGGGGATTTAAGAGAGGAATTTGATCCAATAAATGGTGATTTATTGATTTAGAAACACTCATTATTATAGAAATGACATGAGTAAGGATAATTAGTGAAATTTTACTATTAAAATGCATGAGTATATTTTAGGTGTCTATGCCTGCATACCATACGAAAAGAATAAATTGTATGTGTAGACACCTATTTTTGGTATAGCGCCCCTCCATCATCTCATATTCACGCAATTTCCATTCTTGCTTCTCTTTTTCTTAAATTAAATGAAATCCCATCTATTTTCTCACCTTGTTTAATTAATTATTAAATGGGCTCCATACAAACCCATTTAATAATTCAAATTTTTGACATTATCCCCCATCTCCCACAAATTATTCAATCCATGGGTATTAATACACCCATCCGACACCCCTTTCTAAATGGAATCTTTTATCTCACCCACCATGTCAATCATGCTCCCCACTCCATCTAATAATTCAAGCCATGGTCCCCATGTGATCACATCATATCCCTAACTCAGGTTACTTTACTCAACCCCGGTTACTTGTTAACCCCAATCTAACCTCACATCTAAGTTATAAATATGGGTTTTTCCCTTATTTGAAAAAAGAAGAAAAAAGTTAGAGAATTTGGTGAATCTTTGAGAATTTTATCCATTTATCATAATATAATTATTATTCTGTCTTTGTGATAACATGTGGAATTTCACGGTACTCTTGCTCATTTCGTGATTTGGTTCATGAGGTGAGATTCATGTTGCACGATCATCGATCAATAACACCATCCGCATATCGACATCTTTTCGGTTCTTTTGTTTATCGATTTGCATGTTATCTATTTGGAATCTAATTTATTATTATTCTTATCGCACGGGGTTAAAAGCCACCGATGGAGTTAACACTTCCCGGATATTCTTTGTCGGTAGCCCCCCGCATAAAATATTTGATCAATATTTCTCTAGTGTATGTGAGTTGTAGGTTTTCGAGGGTTACGCCAAGGAGTTTGACATCAACTTTGCACCCGTATCATCCATCATCATCTCCAAGGTACTAAGCCCTTGTATACTCAACGTTGTTTAGTGTTTCTTGATTACTCATACACTCATTTGGACAGGAAGATGGAAACTCAGATCAACATTTGGCACGCCCGGTGGGACCAGATCCTAGATCTAGTCATTTTGTTTGTTATTTTACTCATCTTTTCTAACTTGCTTGTTTGCAATATCTTAGTATTTGTCGATTTCAGGTCAGTACGGTCACTTGAAATCACCAAGAGGTACGTGCTCTGCTTGTTTTCTGTTGACATCTACCTGCATGGGAAGTAAATCCAGAAATTAACCTTGTTCTTCTAGTTGTCGTCACATCTTATATTTTGTATCTTTTGTTTTTCTAACTCACCTGTTCATGGGATTGAGTATTATCTTTGTTTGTTTCACATGTTATTTACACTTTATCGTCAGTTTCTATGTCATGAAATGCATGATTTGGTTATTTAGAATGTATTTTTATTTGGTAGTTTATAATCGGTCGATAGTTTATTATTGTTGCAATAAAATAATTAATTAATAATAATATATAAATAAATGTAATTTATACTTAAAATATATAATAATAAAAGAAATATATAAAAAATTATTAAATTAAAAAAATAACTATCCTAAATTACCCCTCCCCTACCTATCACCACATTTCACCCTAATTGAGCTCCCTATCTCCCTTACCCGAGCTCCCTCATCCTCACTCGGCTCTCTCCATCTCCCACTCGGCCACCTTACATCCCGTCCTGCTCTCTACTCACCTCGAACTCGCTACTCCCCCACAACCACCTCCTCTACGAACTCAAGTGAGTTACCTTACGCCTAAGCTCTCCATGTCCAACCTGTCACCCTATCTCCCTTCTCTCCATAAGCCCTTTGCTTCCTCCACACCACGCCAAGCTACACCCACAGTCCCCTCGGTCGAACCCCGATCTCCATCCTCCTCTACGAGCTCCCATCCAGCTTCCTCCCACGCGTACCCACCATTCCTAACTCCAACACCACGTCTTCTTATGTCATGAGCTCTCCCACTTCTCGCCCTCAAATCTTATTCCGTTGTTCGACACTTTACATTATTTCCAGCTCCGTTTCAAATTCACGTAAGCTCTATGGATAATGACTGTACAATTCCTCTATAGCATTCGATGTATAATTATTTCAAGGTAGTGATCGCAGAGCTCATAGCACCATATCCAATTATATATTACACGCTTAAGGTTCTTGTGATACTCAGTGTGTCATCGTACAAGTGCTAAGCTATGTCCATGCATAGTATGACCTGCACGACTCCCATTCCCTTCATCCCAGGACACTTGTCCATGTTTCTCTCCTCTCACCACTCGGTTGTAGCCCATATGATTTAAAATCTAACATCTCCCACTACCGCCCGACTTTATCCACTACATAATTGTGTGTGCCACACTTATATTCCGTCAACTCATTTAAATGACTTAGGAGGCATACGTGTTGTTCCTCCTTATTCAACGTGTTGTGGATCTATGTTACAACACCACCGACTCCACTTGATCCAATCCATGATCTTTCCAGTTGTTTCCAACTTAGTTTCCACTTCATGCAAGCTCTTGGGTTATGACTGTACAATTTCTTCATAAAAATTGGCTCAAAATTCTTTACCAGACATTTTGTCATACCATAGTCAATTATATATTTCTTGTTTAGATGTTATATGAAAATCCATGTCCATGTGCAGTAGGACCAACTGTGGCGTACCTAAAAGTGAATAAAGTTGTGTCAATGAGAAAGTTTGATAAGATATTGCTCTGAATTTCCTTTTCTCGTCCCATTATTGTAGATATCTTATCATTTTCATATCTTGTCGGTCGACTATTGTAGAGTGTAACACTCTGATTTTGTATGTTAACTTGGTGAATGTTTTACATACTGATATAGCTGCTGAAATGAAAGCAAACATGTTAAGATATGTTTTGATCTTAAGAGAATGTGTTGCTAATTTGGATTCTTGCATACTGTGATTTATTGCATGGGACACAAATATTGTACTTGTGTGTTTGCTGATGTGACGACAAATAATCGTATACTTGCTAAACTCTCTTTGCTGATTGACAGCATACCTTGAATCAATTTCATTGATCCAAGTATGCTGAGGTCCTCTTGTGATTTCTGTGTCGATTCACACTTGAACCGAACCGAGATTGTTATGAGCGTGCAGCGCCTGATTACAGGTGTGAACAGCTAGCACGTAGATGCCAACGACAGGGGTTCGATTCTTGAACCCTGTACTGTCGAACTAGGGACCTCGTGAGGCAAGGAATGCCTGGACACGGGTGGCCTTGGCACGTAATCTGAAGGACGGAACGTCCTGCTCTGCATTAACGTGAATGTTAGTAGGGAGGCTGGATGGAAGTTGTTAGTGTTAGTGGTTAGTATGAATTAAACCCTAAATTAATACTAAGTCCTAACATGCATCCTACCCTACTATCCTAAGTGGATTTTATATTCAAAAAAAAAAAAAAAAAAAAGGGAAAATAACCTAAGCCCTAATAACCTAAGGCTAAACTAAGACCTAGGTTGAATGCTATGTGCAACCTAAACTAATCCTAATCTAAGGGGTACGCAGACCCTTGGAAGGAAAGGATAAGGATGGGAGGAAGGGCATTCATTGGCATTTAATGAACAGTCCCTACGTGGACAGCGCCAGTTTTGGCGGGGCAGGTAGGAATTAGAGGCATCTATTTGGAGATAGAGCCAACTTTGATTTTGCATGGAAATTTGAAATTTAAAAAGCTCGCCAACTCAAGTGGCGGTGGCGTGGAAAGTAAGGAAAAAGGCAGAGCCTTTAATGCATTAATTGTTTTCGGTCCTCGCGACCAGCTCGCCTTGGAAACAACATGAGGGAATTTGATTTTCATTTTTGTTGATTCGAGCCTTTTGTGAAGTTGCTCTGCATTTGGTTTTTCTGACCTGGTTCGGTCGAACCAGCTCTTGGCATTTGACATTTCTCGTGGAGATTTGGAGGCTGTTGTTAAGCCTGAAGAAGAAAGGAGTTCTGGGAAGTTTGTGTTGTCGTTGCGGAAGGAAAAACGCGGCAAACAAGGTTTTCTTCGAGCTCTGGAAAAGAGATTTCAGGCATGTTAAGCCCTTCTCTTTAAAAATCTTTGCTTTGATTAAGTGTATCATTAAAACAACCCTGCTCTTGGGTTTTGATTTTGTGACTGTTGTCAAATCGGTTCGATTTGGATTTTATCGATTCTTACTTCTCTTTTGCTTGGAAAATGATATGTTGAACGTTTCTGGTTGCTTGGTTTTGGTTTGTTTTTGCTCGAATCAAGTTGGAAATGAATTGCTGTACTGGTTATCGACTGGATGAAAGTTGGAAATAGATATTTCCTTCACTGTTCATATTGTTGGAAGTGGAACAGGCTGTTTAATTGTTTCCTTCTGTGTAATTGTTTCTTTGCTGTTGTATTTGGAACTGTCCTTGCGTATAAAATGGAAATGGAAATACAGTTATGTATATTGCTGTGATTTGGGTTCCGTTGAATCTTGCTGTCATTTTGGAAATGATACAAAATACTGTTATTGATCGCTGAGTTCAGCTGTCCTTATTTTTTTCTCGAACGAAATGCTTTCCTGTCGTGCCGGTTGTTTAACAGTATTGGGGAAATTGTCATATGTTCCACGGGCCTGTACAGGTTACTTGAGTTGTTTTTGACATGGAAACTATACGTTCTTTTGCTGATGGACTAAAATAAAAGAAGCATTAGTTGTTTGGAATTGTTTCTTATTGAAAGTTTCAAGGAAATAGATCCTTTTCCTTCTCCAGTTTTGGGATTTTAATGGAAATGGCATTCGGGGTTTCTTTGGGTAATCGAACTCGATTCTAATAAAGTAATAGCAGTATTTCATTTCTGTGCCTTTCCTTGGATTGGATATAGACGAACACGTATTGGGTATTCGTGAAGTAGGAAAAGTGAATTGTTTTTCCTTCTGAACTCATTAATGAATTGTGTCTCTCCTTACGGTGTGGATAAGATGGTTTCATTGTGTTTTCTTGATACTGTTCGGTCTTCTTATTCAGACTGTAGACGCAAAATAAACTGGTTTTGTATTCTGTGCAATGAATGATTATAATTCCTTCTTGCTGTAATGAAAGGTTGACCCCATTGCGTCTAGCAGTCGTGGTTTGACCTTCTGATATTTTTTTTACTGTCTTGTGAATGCGAACTTGACTGGAATATTCATTGTTGTAGCACGTTGGATTGAAGCTGTACTGGCTATGTGAGATGCTTATCAATGAGAACGTTTGTTCTGTTATCTTTATAAGTTGAGTTGTCATGCTAAGAAAAACATGATTTGAGTGTTTTTATTTCATTCTGAATACAATGATTGTTTCTTAATGAAATCATAGAGAATGAATTCTTCTCTTTTTGCTATTTGGGACTCTGAAAGTAACATTGGATTTACAGTGCATATGACTTGATCTTGCTGTAGGTAACAGCAATGTACAACTTGTTATTAAGAACTGTATGCGTTCAGAGGTATAAAAGATCATATGAATATATGCTTGCGTGATTGCATAATTGTTGTTGGTTAACTATACAGTGAAAGAAGTAGGGAATCTTCTAGTATAGCAAATACCTAGTATGCATATTGATATGGCTTGCTCAACGATGAATATGATGTCTTACTAACCTGTTTGGTATTCATATGAACCGGAATAAAATGAAATTATTCTTGCTGCCGGAAAGTGAATTCCGAGTGGATTTTGTAAGTTTCACTCTGAACTGTTATCTTGAATTGTCCTTCGTTTGGTTTCCACTGTTAGGACAGTCATGTGGAAAGAAATAGAGATATGAATGAATGTTTTAGAAAAATGATCTTTTCTTCTTTCATTCAGTTGGAAATCTGGAATTCGTGAATAATGAATTTTATAGTGCTTAGATGGGAGCAACTATATGCATTGCTGTTCGCTTTCTTGTCTGTACTTGATTGCTTGGATTCTAATATGACGCATGAACTGAAAAGAAAGTAATGGAATTACATTTCAGTTAGTTTCGTCCTTTGCATTCATTGTTATTGAAGGGCGTGGAAAGGATAACAGTGTGTTCTATCTGTTGTGAGTTACTTGTATTCTTAACTTTTCAAATATTGTGAATTGATACTTGTAACGATTATGTAGAAACGGGACAGCAGTCCCTTGGCTGATTGTGATGATATTTGATAGTCAGTTGTTATGCTGATCTTCCCTTTGTGCCTATTTCGAGATTGATGTTTTGCAGTAGTTTCATAAAAGCAGGGTTCTTTTATTGAAACAGTTAGTTGAAGCATCTTATTTTTAAGGATAAGTGCTTAATGTGCTCAGTTCATTGAACTGACCCGTGCAATTCATTTTGCAGATGGAATTTGATTAGAATGAAGACTTGGCTGTTTTCTGATGCCTCTTGATTAGGTGTAAAATAAATTGTAATTGTTGCTTTTATTCCTCTTTGAGGAATTGTGAAAAGAAGAAAACATATTCTTCTGTCCATGAGTTGTATGGATGCTTTGTATAAACTATACCCAATCAGCTGGATTGGCAAATGTACAAATTATGACTTGAAATATTGAATACAATTACAAGTGTGATATTTTCAATAATTATATCAGTTTGATATTGCGTTGTTTAAATTGGAAATATGATGTTATTTCTTGATTTGGAATTGTTTCATTATCCTTGGATGGATGCTGAATTGAAACTGATATCTGTTCTTACTTAAATGCAACTTTTAAGTTGAAAAGTGCAATTAGTTCATACTTGGGTAAAGATGAATTTTTAATTGACATTAGAAAGGATTAAGAAGAATATGATTCCATAATCAGAAGGTATTCAGGATTAGCTTAGGAGCTAAGGAATATCAATTCAACTTCGGAGTAATCGAACTTCGCTTTCGAACTCCATTTATGATCCCGTTTGATAAAATTCAGAATAAAGGATATAGGGTAAATATATCCACAACTAATGGACCTTAACTATATAACGTTAAGGAGAACAAATGAATTCATTTCTCGAAGTTTAGACCTCGTTTGAATGACGTCTAATAAGTTAATATTCTGAAATTAGTTGCAGTTGAAAAATCTTGGCTAAGTTTAATAGGTTAAACTTATCACGTCCGTCGGTATGGACTGCTTAATCCAATGATTAAGAAATAAACCAAGTAAGGAATTGTAGCCCTTCGATACGAAGGTGAAGATACATAACAAACTAATGGACGGTTTAGTCCCTCTTAGTTATATACAACTGCAACGGAAACGAGGATCAAGGGATCAAAGCATGAATGCTGAAAGTTGATTTTAATTATTAACTCGTGGCTAAGTCACTTGAGCAGGATGTGTATTCTCGATGGGTGATTCTCGCAGAGACATTGGCATACGCCGCCATAAAGAAGCAGTGTCTTCATGAAGACGGGGTCTTCATGACGACACAATGTTGCAGCTGACATATAGCAATGCCCTCCCGAATTAAAACATTTAGAATACATAGGCTGAATGTGTAGATCTTAGCAGGGGATAGGGTATGATCTGGTATACGGAGTGACTCCGGAATACTAAAGACAAATAGACACACGGAGTCGTGGGGTAACGACACCGTATGTCTGCGTATCTTTAGTTACCAGGAGTGCCTTCCTATACCCGTTCATATTACTAGCTGGAATTGAAAGTTTAAAACTGACCTTAAACGATGAGGACTGGTAGGAGCCAGGAAAGACCATTCTAGATAACAGGTGAAGTGAGGTGAAGGACGTATTCCGTAGATGTGTATCACATCCAGGAATATGATCATGCAAAGCATGTGAAAATCTTTGGCCAAAGTATCGCAATTGCTGGTTGCGTTGTCCTTATCACTTAATTTAAGATGCAGGATGTCAGATGAATATCAGTAACAGATATTTAGATAGGCTTCTTAAATGGATCACTTCGATAACCGGGGAAGGTTATGTGAACAGGTATATATAATATACTATGCATAAACAAACATGAAGGATCGGTTGTTGCCGAGTCATGAACATGAAGGATCGGTTGTTGTCGAGTCATGAAATGAAGGATCGTTGAAACTCCGAGCCATGAAAATGGAAGATCGGTAGTTCCTCGAGTCATTTACAGCAGCATATAGAATCTGTTATAAGATTGAATGGCATTGAATGTGTGTTCCATATTGTAAATATGCGAACAGGGAACATTCGTTTTAAAAAGAAATTGTGTGATCCAAACTGTGTTGTTTGGGCAGAGAACAATTATTAAAACTTGAACGTGTGTTTGAATTTTATAATTCATAACAGTGAACGTTATAAAAATAAAAAAATATTTCCCTTGTTCTGGTATTTTAAAATGGGGATGTTACATCTTGGTATCAGAGCTGAAGGTTACAGCTCTTGGACCTAATGAGTCCACGATATTAATAAAGTTTACATTTTCTTATTGAACAGAAAATGGTCAGGACAAGAGGGAATGCTGCGAATAACCCGTTGCAGGGTGGAGAAGCAGCAACTGCCCAAAAGCTGGATGAAATCCTTGCTGCCCTACTTGATACGAGGGATCGTTTGACTGTACTGGAACAGCAGTCAATGGGCAATGAAGAGGAGGAGAATGAAGCTGAAATAAATGATCAGCTGCCTCCTATGGACAACATCAACGGAGGGAATCTGGGTGTTGATGATAATAATGTAATTGCTCCTAATCCCCCTGAAAATAAAAGGGCAAGATTAGCAGCTGAACTTACAAATGATATAAAGAGAATAAGTCCTCCAAAGTTTGATGGAACAACTCTTGGGGACGGAGCTGAAAACTGGCTCAGTGAAATGGAGAAATACTTTGCAATAAGAAACTTCTCTGAAGAGACTAAAGCGATATGGGGAGCATATCAGCTTTCTCATGAAGCATCATCATGGTGGGACAACCGCAAGGTTGAGCTAAATATTGTCGAATCAGACATAACTTGGGATCAATTTAAGGGTTATTTTAGGCAACGATGGCTGCCTCAACTCTATTTTGATAGGAAAATGACTTGAATTTCAGAATTGGTCGCAAGGAAGGCTGTCGGTGACGGAACTGGGAAGGGTTTACTAAACTCCTTAAGTATGTGCCACAGTACCAAGCTGACGAGAAGTTCAGAATACGGAAATTCATAATGGGACTGAATCCCATCATTGGGGGCGAAGTGGATGTCCACGGCCCAACCACCATGGATGGGGTTGTTGAAAAGGCAATCAGACAGGAACAGAAATTGAGAGCAATATCTGCTCACAGGGAAGAGATAAGGAAGAAGATTCCCAATTCTTCTTCGCCTCTTGCACCAAAAAGGGGACCTTGGAAAAGGTTTGGTGTGAAAAACAAAATTGTTCAGAGATAACAACAAGAAACCTGTGATGAACAGACCTGTAAATAGCGTGCGGAACAGCTTCACAAAAGTTAATGGCATTGGACAGAAGTCCTATGGAAGCCAGAATGATAACTTCAAGGCTGGTAATAAATTTGAACCTAGAAAAGGGCCAGCTGGAGGATGCTTCAACTGTGGAAAGGACCACTATGCGAATCACTGTCCTCTGAAGAAGGATGATCGTGGACAGCAGCATAGGATACATGCTGCAGTGGCTAACAGACAAGCTGAAAAGCAAGTGACGCCCATAGAAGTTACGGGTAAGTTATTCGGTAAACCTGTAGTTGTACTTTTTGATACTGGAGCTACAGAATGTTTTATTTCTGCTAAACTTGCCTTGAAATTAAAAAGAAAGGCTGCAAGAATGGATAAAACATGGACAGTGCATTATGGGAATAATGCTGTCCATACAGTCGAAATGTGCCTTTTTGGGGCAATTCTTGATCTGCCTAGTTTCTCCACCGAAGTTGACTTGTATGTCACTCCTCTAGGATCGTATGATATCATTATTGGAGTTAACTGGTTGGCTGAACATAAGGCAAAGGTTGACTGTTATGAAAAACAAATCTGTTGCCTTGATGATCTGCAGAAAGCAGCAGTCATTCAAGGTGTAAAACGGGAAGTTGCAGTTAGGAAACTGACGGCTATGCAACTAAAGAGGGCTAAAAACAGAGGCTGCACTTTGTATGCAGTAAAAATGACAGAAAATATAGAAGAAGGTAATGATTTCATGGAAAGATATCCATTGTTGAAGGATTTTCGTGATGTATTTCCGGAGGAATTGCCGGGTCTTCCGCCCAAACGTGAGTTTGACTTCGCAATAGAGATCAAACCAGGAACGGAACCCATATCTAAGGCACCTTATAGAATGACTACCATTGAGCTGGTAGAACTGAAGGCTCAGTTACAAGAACTTTTGACTAAGGGGCTGATCGATCGAGAAAGCCTCACCTTGGGAGCACTGCAATTTTCGTAAAGAAAAAGGATGGCA